>CAUJNA010002968.1:235000-457500 GCA_963377175.1 Effrenium voratum | reverse complement strand
CTCTCTTTTAGAGGGGCTTCTCCAGACAGGTTTTGATGCAGCTGAGGGGCTTCTGACACTCGTCCGTCCAGGAAACGACCTTGTCCTGCTGCCAGAAGCCCCGTGCCTGCGCTACATCGACCCCCCGATTTGCGGTTTGGCAATTTGCCCCGTAGCTGCCTTTGTTTCTGCAAGGCGAGCCCCTCAAAGGAAACCCTTTTTTTGGAACCCTGTTTTGGAACCCTCGGTCGGTCGTCGGTCGGTGACGTCGTCAGCTCCGCCGTCGAGGAACTCGTCGCCGCAACAGCGGGTCGTAGACGTTTTTGGCCTTGGACATGTACACGACGAAGTTGGAGGCCGCGCCAAGGCGATACCGGCAGGCGCAGAGGAGCTCCGGCACAATGTTCCAAGGGCTTTACTGCCAGGACAGGGTGTACCCGTCTGCAGCCGCTGCTGACCAATCGACAGAAAGACCAGGATCTGCTGTTTGTACGGCGGGTGGTCAGGAGTAGCTGAGGCCGTCTCGTGTCCTGGTCTTCCGCCGAGCGATACGGCAGCAGCGCCGAGGCGACCCTGTGTGGAGGCAGCGCCAGCGCGCCCGCGATGGCCGTCTGGGGTTCTGGCCGCTTGCAGTAGTGTGTAAAAGGGGGCCTACAGTAACCTAATTCTTTTTCGGGTAGCGCGGCACTTTTTTGGGCAGAAGCGCGAGAGGCTGCGAGAGTGTGTTTTAGAGCGCTTCAGCAGATGCAAGAAAGGGGCTTGTAGTCCGCACAGAAGCGAGTTCATCGCCTCCCCAAAGTTCATCGCCTCCCTCCCGAGTTCCGCGCAACCTTCCCCGAATTTCATCGCCTCGCAAGGGGGGCCCCCCCGGCCTCATCGGCCCCCTCGGCCTCGAGTCATCCGCCCCCCTTGGCCTCGAGGCGCACCGGCCCACGCGCGCGCGCAAAGCGCTGCTCACATGCCAGACAACTGGTAAGAGTGCCCGGACGCGCGAATCGCTCAGCACTCCTCTCAGCAATGCGCATGTGCCAAACAGCTGGTAAGCGTACCCGTTCACGCGCACCCGCTCAGCTCTGCACACGTACCTTGCCGAGACAAAGTTGGGTGAGTTGAAAATGCATGAAACATGTACTTGTCCAAAACTGTCAGGTAGAAATCGGTGTTTGGGCGAGGCGAAACAAGGTTGCGGCTTGCTTTGCATGGCCTGCATGGCACTTCGTAACGCGTCTTTCTTTGTCTGCGATGACACGGCCGTCGGCCTGCTCTCGGCCCTTCTTTCTCTGCTTGGCCTGCTCGACCCTGGCCGGCCTGCTCGGCCTGCTCGACCTGCTGTTTCGGAATGGCCCCAAACACGTAAGATGCCTTTTGCCTCACAGCGGCGAGGCAGCCGCCAGCCTTGTTGCTGTTGCTGTTGCTCTTTTGTTGTTTTTGTTGTTGTTGTTGTTGTTGTTGTTGTTGTTGTTGTTGTTGTTGTTGTTGTTGTTGTTGTTGTTGTTGTTGTTGCTGTTGCTATTGTTGTTGCTGCTGCTGCTGCTGCTGTTGTTGTTGTTGTTGTTGTTGTTGTTGTTGTTGTTGTTGTTGTTGTTGCTGTTGCCGTTGTTGTTGGTGTTGTTGTTGCTGCTGTTGATGTTGCCGTTGCTGTTGCTGATGCCTTCGCTGTCGCTGTTGCTGATGCTTTCGTTGTCTCTGTTGCTGTTGCGGTTATTGTTCGTGTTGTCGTTGTTCTTTTTCTTGTGCTTGTTCTTGTTGGTGTTGGTGATATGTTGGTGTTCCTGTTGGTGTTTGATGTTGATGTTTGTTTTTGTCGTTGCTGCTTTTGGTTGTTGTTGTTGTTGCGGTTGCTGTTGCTCTTTTGTTGTTGTTGTTGTTGCTTATTGGGTGCTGTTGTTGTTGTGGTTGTTGTTGTTCTTGCGGTGTTATTGTTCTTGTTGCTGCTGTTGCTGTTGTTATTGCTGCTGCTCTTGCTGTTGTTGTTGCTGCAGCTGTTGTTGTTGCTGTTGGTACTGTTGTGGTTTGATTGTCGTTTGTTTGTTTTCTGTTGTCGGCGTCATTGCTGTGGCTTGTTGTTGTTTGTCGTTGTCCTTGCTGTTGTTCTTGTTCTTGTTTTTGTTCTTATTCTCTTGTTGTCGTTGCGGTTGTTGTTGCTGCTGTTGTGCTTGTTGTTGTTTGTATATGTTGATGTTGTTGCTGCTGCAGCTGTTGTTAATGTTGCAGCTGTCGCTGCTGCTGCTGCTGCTGCTGCTACTGCTGCTTTTGTTGTTGTTTGTCGCCGCTGTCGTTGTTGTTTTTGGCAGTGGTGGTTGGTTGTTGTCGCTAGCGGTAGTAGTGTTTTCGCGTGTTGTCATTTTTTGTTGTGTTTCTTGTCGCTTAATTCAAGACATCGTAATCTGAACGTTGTCGAAACTGTACATGCGGGCGCGCGAGTTGCGGACGTGCGAGTAGACGTAGTCATAAGAGTGGAGGTACGAGTGTGCAAGTAGGCGTGCGAGTTGACGTGCGAGTGGGCGAGCGCGTCTGCGAGTGGACGTACGAGTGGACGAGCGGACGCGCGAGTAGGCGTGCCAGCGGGCGTACGAACGCACAAGCGCACGCGCGAGCGGGCGTACAAGTGGACGAGCAGAAGGGCGACTGGACACGCGAGTAGGAGTAGTTTAGCATAATTTGTCGTAGCGCATGATGCCTCATCATCGCACCGTATCAGGAGCTATCATAGTTTATCATAGTTCATATTCAAAATTCATCATAGTTTAGCATCGCACCTTATCATAGTTTATCATAAGTTAGCATAGTTCAACATAGCTCATTATTTTTTTTGCTCATCATGACTTGTCATGAAGTACCAGAGTTCATTATAGCTTGTCATCATAGCTTACCATTTCTCATATGGTATCTTAGTTCATCATCGTAGCCTATCACAGTTGACCAAAGTTCTCATCACGCACCATAGTTCATCATCATAGCTCATCACAGTTTATCACAATCTAGCAAGTTCCTCATCATAGTTTTTGTCATAACTGACCATAGCCCGTCATCATAGGTGATCATCGTTTGTCACAATGCAACATATCTGTTCATGTCTATCATAGTTCCACACAGTGCCTCAGGGAGCTGCTCAACTACTTCTCCGACCGTTCATGACGAAGCGGACAAGACAGCGGCAATCAAGCTCATGCGCATGACATGCGCTGCGGCGCATGACGTGCTGAAAGGAAGCAGCGCCTAACCCTGAGCTCGAGGCCTCTTCCACACTACTTTGGCACCGACCTTTCCAGCCCAGACAGCCTTCCCGCTCCCTTGAGATCAACATGCTCGGCGAGACAACGCCTCAGGAACGTACCCAGGTTGAAGTTGGCAGTGGCAAGTCGCCTACCCCACTCGGCCGCATCCGGCTTGTGCTCTTCGACGAACTCTGAGACAGTAGTTCTCCTGAAAAGAACACCGCGGACGAGCGCGATCTTTGCGGCCCGCTCTCCGAGCGTGCGGTCGACTGTGCGCCGATGCCTCGCTTCGACTTCCTGCTTGGCATTCGCATTGCCGAAGCCATGGAAAAGATCCGGGGCGAGAAGTCGCAGGGCATCAAACATGACCTGGATGACATGCTGGCCATTGACGAGCACGTTTACAGGACGCACAACCGATGGGAGTGGGGGTCAGGAACTCCCGCCTCCTCACGTCCGCCTCGCCTGGTGACCCTTGGGACGATGGTTCATGGGGTCGACTGAACTAATCCAGAGGAGAGGGTGTGACAACCCGCGGGGCCGTGATGGATTCATTGGAGACACTCAGCTGCGCGAAGAGTGGTCGTTGCCCAGACTGCAGTCAAAGGTCGGATCTTCCTCCTCCTGGCAGGGCCAAATCCGTCGTAGACATGGCCCCCCACGCAACCGACGGCCGGACAAGCCGGCAAGTCAAGGCAACA
This sequence comes from Effrenium voratum, assembly GCA_963377175.1. Lineage (NCBI taxonomy): Eukaryota > Dinophyceae > Suessiales > Symbiodiniaceae > Effrenium > Effrenium voratum. Next base: position 453,602 of record CAUJNA010002968.1, on the reverse strand, counting down.
GTAAATCAGGCGCAAGTACCACACCGCAATACAACAAGCAGTGCAAGGTTAGCCAGGCTTGAGCCAGGGGTAAACAGAGCCGCGCATGAGTGGATAACCTGAATCAAGCGCAGTCATGACGATGCAGTAGACCACGCGCGTTCCCCACCCAACCGCGCGTGCGCCGTCGTGACGCGCACACCTCCCCACCCCACCCACCCGCGCGTGCGCCGTCGTGACGCGCATCGTTGTGATGATGCAGTAGACCACGCGCGTCACCATCCCCACTCCTCTCTCCCCACCTGACGCTGCAGACACGTGCGTCGTGTAGATGGTCATGTCGATGGAGGTGGTGATGAGGATAATGACACACGTGTCGTCTGCATGATGATGGCGATGATGATGATGATGATGTTGATGATGTTGATGGCGATGGTGATGATGTAAGGTTGGCGATGATATTGACGGTGATGGTGATGTTGTTACAAGGTTGCGATGATGATGACGATGATGCTCGAAAAGCTGCAAAACACAATAACAATAACAAGAACAACAGCAAGAACAAGAACAACAACACCACCAACAACAACATTACCAGCAGCAGCAACAACAACAACAGCGCAACAGCAACAACAACAACAACAACAACAACAACAACCACAACCACAACCACAACCACAACAACAACAATAACAGCAGCAGCAGCAGCAGCAGCAGCAGCAACAACAACAGCAGCAAAAGCAACACCAGCAACAACAACAACAACAAAAACAACAACAACAGCAGCAGCAGCAGCAACAACCCTCATCTGCTTCCCCGCCCCCAAGCAGCCCCTCTTTTACCAGCTTTTCCTGAGGCTCAGCGACCCGTAGCACAGTGTTGGTGCTCGGAAAGGCGCGGGATTTGACCATGACGAATCCAGGCCCCACATGTGCCTCCAATCCCATCGCCTTACCTGCGGGCCTCAGGTAGTGCGTGCTAGGCTTTCCTTTGAAACCGCCAAGAAGTCCATATGCGCATGAGGAATGTTCCGCCTTTTTTAGACCGTGTTGTGGCCATAGTCCCAGATTGATGAGCAACCCAACCATGGTGCAAAACAGTTACGTCCCATTTCCAAGTGGCGATTTGCAGTTTGTGTGGCAGCGTTGCAAGTTGCATCGGCCAATAGCTTTCCAGTGTAGGCACATGGGTTGACACTTCCACCACCCCCGTGAAATGACCAGGTGTTTCGAGTGCGCCTGGCAGGATAGTTGCAGCAGCGCAGTAACGGCAAGTTGTGTTCGCGCTTTTTGGGCATTTGCATGTCCTAAGCAAGGAAAACCTCTTCAATCTCAAATTTACCTAAATATGATATGTTTCTCTTTGAGCAGGAAACCCTATTCAAATTCTCTTTGAAGTTGAGCATTACTAGAGTTTTCCTTATTAAGACATATTTCAATTCTAGTTAGAAACTGGAAACAACATCCTGAGAAAGGTCCGCTGGAAAACGGAGTTTGAAGAAAGAACCCCAGCTGCAGAAAACATTATTGACAGGAACCAATCTTCAATGTTTGTTCTAAAAAATGGAAGTAGGATTTGACACTTTTAATGTCTTAAAAAATCGAATTGGGGAGTTGGCAACTGTCAGCCCTAGAAAAAGAGGCCCCCCTTTTAAAATCTAATTTGAAATACAAATTCCATATAAAATATTGTCAAACCTACAAATGCTATTAGAGTCATTTCCTTAGGGAATGTTGTTTTAATCCTGGCCAAGCAAATGAAAATAGAACGTGTTAAGCTCTGGTTTCGCAAAACGCTTCTAATTACAAATCTTTTGCGGAAGGGGAAACCTGGTTCTTTAAACGAAAAAACTGAGTAGAATAATTTCCGTATTAAATTCGAGTTGAATTCCATCAGAAAGTTAAAAGAAAAGGAGACCCCCTTTTACAGTTAATTTGAAAGAAAAGCAATCCGATTAAATATAGTCACTGAAAAGCAGACGGCAGACCCTATATGCTAGTTTCTCAAGTAGTGTTTACACTAGGGGGTTCCTACGGTAAGAGGTAAAGGTTGGGTTAGATTGAAGGTTCGCACTCAAAGTGTGGGCCCTGCGCGCGCAGTGGCGCCGCGCGAATTTTACGCAAGGCGGCCTCGCGCCAAAGGCGCGTTTTTTCGGCAAGGTGCATTTTTCGATGGCAGGGACATGGCCCGCCGCCTCGAAATTCGCAAGCCTTAAGTACAAAAGTTGTGCGCAAAGTGCGCTCCCGCAACTCCAGCTGCCAAATCGTAAGCTTTAAGTGCAAAAGAAGTACGCGAAGAGCCTTTTTCCGCAGCTTCGGCTGCAAAGTCGAAACTCTACGTGGCAATGTAGTATGCGCAGTCCGTTCTCTATGCTTGCGAAAGATTTTGGAAGTTGTCTCGCGGTTTGCGCGCCTGCTCAATCAATCGCACGCGCTCGCGTTCCACCCTTGGCCGCGGCAGCACACTCCCTCTCTCTCTTTTTGTCTCTGTCTTTGTCTGCCTGCAATGGTCGAACGGCAGCAGCAGCAGCAGCAGCAGCAATGCCGATGTGCGTAGCGCTTACTTCTGGCTACTAGCATTGCGCCCTGTGTGCTGAAATGGTCTGTATGTTTCCGTGCCCGCGGGAAGTGGGACCTGGGCAAGCCATACCCCCGAACCATACCCCGATTCATACCCCCGAAAAAAAACCGGATAGGAGTCTTCAAAAACTGTTGACAGCCTTAGCTAAGAGTATGCAAGTAGGGCTGTCCTGCAAGTAACGCAATAAACTGTCTGTGCCCAAGCAGCGTTCTACTCTAACTGGCTTTTAGGGTGAGAGCTACAGGTTAGCTCACAGTTCGTCACGCTGGTGCGACGCTCGCGTAATTGCATGGCTCCCGCGACTGTTTGTCCCAGATGCGCTTCGCTGCTGCGTCAAGGGGTGGACTTGCGCCCTCGCGCCATGCGGAGCAATGGAGCAGAGGGTGTCGACCCGCGCAGCGTCGACCCGCGCAAAGTCGGCAAAGGTCTGGTCCCGTGGCCAAACCCTCAACCGCATAGCAGGAAGGGCGAGATGTCCGTCGCAGAGTTTTCAATCCTCCTTGGTCAATTTTTCGACCCGCGCCGGAGCGGCAGCATGTTCCAAGAGCAAGGGCGCTGCCATTGCAAGCTTTCTCGGCCATGCCCGTTTTGTGTCTTTCCGTTAGCAAAAATCTTCCCTGCGATTTATACCCCCGACCCACACCCGATTCACACCCCGAGTCATACCGTTTCGCAACCATCTGCAACCAAGAGCCTCTCGCGCTCTGGGCAGCAATGGTGAAGCTACAGGGCCCAGTTCTTCAGAAGCCAGTACAAACAAAGGACCGCGAAGCTTCTTCAAAGGACCGCTTAGGCGTTTTGGCTCATTGCCCCTAGCTAAGACCCAAGAGAGGGTAGTGCTTCAGCCATTACCCCTCGTGAAGTGCCATCTCTTCACTCGCTGATCTGCCACGGCCCTTCGGCGTTCTGAACCTGCTTGGCACCGACGACTCAGGAGGACACGTTGCAAAGCTAAGCTTTTTTTCTCAGGCCAGTCAAACGGGGGTACGTTTGCAGTCAACCTTTGAGATTTGCCTCAGCCCAACGTGTTCTACGGTCTCATCACTCCTGGAACCCTGAGATGTCAAAATGGCAGTGCGCCTTTTGCTGGGTGGTCAATGCATGGCATGCTGCTTTTTGTTCCAGTTGTGGACAACACTGGCAAGCAGCTGCCTTACCCAGAAACCTATCAGGACAATGGAGCCAACAAGCACAGATCCCACAGCAAAGGAAAAGGCAAAGGCAAAGGCAAGACCAAAACCAACAGTGGCAATGCGCGACCGCCAAGGAGATCAACTCCCAAAAGAAAAGCTGCGCCAACCAGCGAAGCATGCCCGGTCTTTCATGCACCGCCAGCCAAGAGTGGCAAACCAGTGCCAGCAGCCGACACTGCTCCAGCCCCGTATGTCACCCCGGCAAAAGAAGAACCCTTTGCACCGGAATCCAGCCGACACAGCAGCAACCTTTCTCCCAGATCCATGATGAGCTGGGACCAGATCACTGCACCTGGCGACAACAAAATCGATCAGGATATCATGGAGCCCAAAACCGCCATCGCAAGCGAAGACCCAATTCTTGCTACAGCCAAGAACGAGGTGATCAAAGCACTGCAGCAGATTGGTTCGGAAATCATCCTGCCACCTGTTCTGCAGAAGTTGATCGATGGCGAGCCGGCCGCCAAGTCAACTCCAGCCGACATACATCGCACAGCACGCAGCCTTGCAAAGGCACAGAAAATGAAACAGAAAGCCACAGATGTCATCGAACAGCTCGAAGACGAATGGCTCAAGTTCACAAAAGCCATGAAAGAGCAGTTCCTGACCAAAAAAGACGAATACAACGAATCACACGCTGCGTGGACAACGGCCTTGCAGTCTGCACAGCGCGAAGAAATGGAGGCGCTTGCCCAACTGGCAGCCCTCAGCCGCGAAAATGCCTGCAACCAGACCAACTGGCCTGGGCAAGGCTCCGATACCAGCGACAGCCAAGTGGTAATCGACATGCCCGAGTTCAAGCCCCCACCTGCACCCAGCGCAACAGAACAAGCTGTCTCGCAAGACCTAATCCAGACGCCAACCTCGCCACCGGATACCATCCCTGCCGAGGAAACGACAATGGAGTGTCAGCCAGAGAAACAGCCGCGAAGAACCAGCCGGACATGCAATCCCAAAGAGCCCAAGCCCAAAAAGCCCAAACCAAACAGCCAGCTGCAATTTCCAGGCCGAGAGCGAAGCCGCAGCAACAACAGCAACCGGTTTCAACCCCTGAGCGAAGATGCCGAGGGCGAGGAGGGCTGCCCCAAACAGGGGAAGCTCAATTCCAGCGTGCTGTGAGAAGGCCACAGCACCTGAAAAGCCCAAGCCTGCACTTCCGCTGTGTGTCAACCCAAGCCCTGCAAAGAGCCATGAGACCCAGCCGATCTAGGTCACCCATGCGCAATGTGGAGTGCATAGTGCTGCCGCAAGGCACTGAATTGGTCATGCAAAGCGAGCGCATCTATATGTGGAGTCGCACACTGGATCATGCTGAGCCCAAGTGTGCCCGGGCGCCCATGCCCCATGATCACTCGCATTTGCGTTTAGGTCAGTTCAACCCCAATCTGCAGGTCGAATTTTGCTATGACTCCCTCAATGCTGGAAGAAATAGCCAAGGGTCTTGCGCTAGCAGTCTTGGTAAACCCAATCAGTTGGCCATGCGGGGAATTTTCCAATTGCTGGAAAATATGTGCGTTCCAAAATACACACATGTTAAAGCGCATAGCGGAGACCCGCTGAGGCAGGGTGCCAACATTGATTGCTGATCTTCAGATAAGCTTGGGTACTTCACGTCCTTACTCATGGCTTTATGCACGAGCCACATCCACTGCAAAGCATCATGGTGCTTGGCCACTTGCTGAATTTGATGGCTCAGCTGTTCGCTGCATGGGATCACTCCTGTCCGTCATAGTCAACTCCTCACTGCATGTTAAGCAATCGAGCTACGCACAGCCTGCGTCACTCACATGATGACCAGCCGAGTGTCAGCCTGCGCATGGCCACAGCCAGTTGCAACGCTCAAGCCAGCCTTTTTCCAAAAAGCTAGCAAGAAGCATGCGCCCAGGCCTGAACCCCCCACCAACCCAAGAGAAGAGTGGTTAATGCAGCAATTTCGCGATGCACAATTGCATGTTGTTGGACTGCAGGAAACACGTTCTAGGCACGAGCGCTGCATCAGTGTCAATGGCTGGCTCCGGATCCACACTGCTGCCCATCCATGGGCAGGGAGGAGTCGGCTTGTGGGTGAGTCTCAACCTGCCATATGGGCAGACGTCTGATGGGCGGGAGCTCGTCTTCCGGGCTGAGCAATTCCGTGTAGTGCTTTCGACACCGCACCATCTGATTGTCAGAGTTAAGGCTGAGCATTTTAAGGCCCTCATAGTAGTAACTCATGCGCCCATCCAAGACGTTGAGGACACTGTGTACCAAGCACATTGGGATGCTATCGCAAAGGCTATCATGCCGTATGACCCAAGCTGGCCGCTCTTTTTGTTAGCCGATGCTATTGGAATCCATCAAGGTCAGGATGATACCCCCCTTGAGAGGCATGGCCTGTTTCTGCCTTCGACTCTTAGTGAGTACCACTACGGGGATCCCAATACGTGAACGGCTTAAGCCACGACGCATCGATTATGTAGGCCTGCCTCAATCCCTCCAGTATAGCCGCATCGAATCCCATGCAGCTGATGACATTGACATTCAGCATGCTCAGCCTGACCATTTGGTTGCTGTGGTGAGTTTTTGCGCCCCTGGCTGCCGAGACAGCTTGCTGTGTCCCGTGTGGAGGAGTGCGCCCAAAGGCAACAGCAATGTTGACCCGCATACACATGCCAATTACATCGAGGGACCCCTTCATGATGCTGCTCAGGCGACCATGCCGCACGTTCCACAGCCCAAAAAGCCGTACACCAGCCCAGAAGTATGGGCGCTCCTCCAAGCCAAAAAGCAGGCGAAGAATGCCCTGTTCTGGGCACGCAAGCAGCTCCGCTTTTACATGCTATGGCACTGCTTCAAGCAATGGAGTGGTCAGGATGTTGCTGGGCCCCTATCGAAGCACCATCAAGCTCATGCGACCTGCCCTCAAGCAAAGTAAGATACAGTACATTGAAAGTGTTGCCAATGCGGCCCAAGCTGCAGTAGCCCATGGAGGTCCCAATGCCTTGTGGCAGCAACTCCGGCCTGTCTTGCCACGTGCTGGAGCAAGAGCCAGGGCTAGAATCCTTCCGTGCACCAAAGTGCTTGACGAGGCACTCTCGTTCTTTGCCGAAATTGAGGGAGGAAGCCTCAGCACACCCCCAGGAAGTGCAAGCGCAGGTAATTCAGGATTACCAGCCCTTTGTACAATGCCCAGGGTCTAGGGTCAAACTGTGTGACCTGCCCTCATTGTCTCAGTTCGTGGTGCCCAGCCTGTCTTTTTGAATCATGCTGTTAGGGCTTTTCTGAGTCAGGCTCATGCCCGTGCAAGGTCAAGTGCCATTCTGTACGTTGATGTAGAATCCGCCTTTTACAAGGTTCTTCGTGAGCCGCTGTGAGGCCGGTGTTGGACCATACAGGCATAACGACTCCTTCCTCAATGTTGTTGAGAGACTTGACCTCCCTTCTCATGTAAAGGACGTTGTCCTCAGCCTTGTACATGACAAGCCCGATGCTGCTTTGGACGCTGTTCCGCCAATAGTGCTTGGCCAGCTCCAGGACATGATGCGTGGCACGTGGGTAAGTGACCCTGGTAGTAGCTGAGTTGTAATAACTGAGTTGGGATCCCGACCGGGCACCCCCCTAGCTGATGTTGTCTTCAACTTGACCATTGCACGAGTACTTAGAAGCATCACTCACGATCTTGGTACATGGGGCATCGCCACGAATTTCCATCACAAAGCAGGAAGCTCCCCTGAAGCTGTCCCTGTCTTAGCATGGGTTGATGATGTTGCGGTGTGCCTAGAATCGGAGTCCCATGACCATCTTGTTGCCAACCTCCGGAACGCAGTTGAAATAATTGGCAATGCTTTCTCCGAAGTAGGACTGTCCTTGAACCTGCAGGAAGGTAAAACTGAGGCTAGCATCCGTTTTGTCGGAACTGGGTCCAAGCAGGCCAATACTGACCTGCACATCCATGCTGGGTCCACCATGAAGGTGATAGGACAAGATGGTGAGGAAGCCCAGTTGAATATCGTTCCCAAATATAAGCACCTTGGCTCAGTCACGTGCCCTGACATGTGCCTTGACGATGAGGTCAAACGAAGGATAGCCCTTGCTTCCGTTGCTTAGAGGAGTCTTCACCAATCGAGGTGTAGCCACCAGTTCAAAGGCTGCCCTTCTTGACGCCACTGTCTTGCAGAAGCTATTCTATGGCTCGCAAGTTTGGACAACCTTCTCCAAAATGGCCCTTAAGAAGCTGAAAGGGTTCTATCGCCAGGCGATCCGTGCTGCTGTAAGCATGCAATCCAATTCGGAGCAGCACCTTACGCATGCTGCTGCTCTTGCCGCGGCGAGAGCTGTTCCCTGTGTTTGGCAAATCAGGCGTAGGCGACTACTTCACTTGCAGCACATCTGGAAGGAGGGACCATCCGTTCTTATGCAGTTGCTCCTCAATGAAGACCAGCATTCGCAGCATTGATGGCTCTCCAAAGTGCAGCAAGATGTTGCACACAGGCGCCTTTATGCCAACGATGCACTGCGGCACTTGCCTGCGACATATGGATGGCTTGAGCTAGCTCAATTTGCGGGTCAACATGACAAGGATTGGAGACGTGCCATCAAACAAAGCTGCGAGGCCGTTGCTAAGAGGGTTGCAGTCGCCAGTGATCAGGAGGTTTTCGCCCGTAAAATGCGTGGCCTCCTTGAGCTCGCAGGTGTCGCTGTTGTCACTCCGGTAGGACCTGCTCAGCAAAGCAGTTCCGCCTTGCCATGCCAACAGTGTGGGAAGGTTTTCGAAACCAACCAATCCCTTTCACTGCATCGACTCAAAGTCCATGGTGAACATGCAGCTGTAAGAGCCTTCACGTATACCACGCACTGCGTTGTTTGCATGGTTGAGTTCCACACCACTCATAGGCTTCAGATGCACCTTCGCCGGACCAGGCCATGCATAGAATTTTCGCAGAGATATCTCGTGCCTCTTGAGCCTGGTCAGTTCATCAATGTCAAGCAAGGCAGTAAGTTCCATGGGCACAAAAATGTCCCGGCCATACGCCTAGCAGGACCCAGGCTCCCCACAGGCGCGAGTCCAATGCCACTGATTTTGACCCTCTTGAACCGACTGGGCTCGAGTGCGCTTCGCCTGACGTGCCGGCCAGACCGCACGCACGGGTACGCCAGCCTTGCTTGAAAACGCATGAGGGGCCTGCAGACCCTGACAGCCCGGATTGGCATGAGTGTGCTTCGCCTGACGTGCCGGCCAGACCGCACGCACGGGTACGCCAGCCTTGCTTGAAAACGCATGAGGGGCCTGCAGACCCTGACAGCCCGGATTGGCATGTGTCATTGCTCGATGCACAGCATGATGTAGACCGCAGGACGAAGGTTGATGTGTCCAACTTTGCTTTCTTGCGGCACCCTGCATTGCTGCGAGTGCGGCAGAAAACTTTCTTTGTTGTGCGCCTTTTCTCGGGAAGGGATCGGCCGGGAAGCCTCCGTGCCCATGTTCAGGAACTCAATCAGAAAACTGATTTTGAGGTTTTTGTCATATGCCTGGATGTTGTTCATGATAAGAAGTTGTGTGACCTGGGCTCTCCCCACCTCGTCATAAAGCTCATCAGTCTTGCCCATCAGGGTCTGCTGTTAGGACTGCAGGGTGGCCCGCCCTGCAAGACGTGGTCACGTGCGAGGCAGCAATACATCGGGCCCAATGCGCCACGACCGCTGCGGTCTGGTGTTCAGCCATGGGCCCTGCCGTGCGTGACTGAGCGGGAACTCAGACAAATTGAAATAGGCAACCGGCTGTTGCAGAATTGCCTCTTAGTCCTTCTTGCCGTGTTTGTCAATGGTGGTGTTTTCATTCTTGAGCACCCGGCTCATCTGGACGGCCCGGAGGCCCCTTCGATTTGGCAGCTTCCATCCATACTGTGGCTGCAAAAGCTCGTAGGGGTCGAGGCACATCGTGTAGCCCAATGGAACTGGGGGCAAAGCGCCAAAAAGCCCACTACTCTCCTCACAGGCAACCTGCCGCAGTTTGAGCGTATCATCAACTCAACCCAGGTTCCTGTTTCAGAGAGGCCTGCCATAGGCAAAACAACCGGCAAGGATGCCCAGGGACAGTACAATACTGCACGCCTTAAGGAGTATCCCTCTCAGTTGTGCCGTGGGTTTGCCTTGAGTTTTCATGATGCTGCCATGAGCCGTGTAGCAAGTGACCCTGAAATCAGGGAGCTTGATGGAGGCCTGCTGGCTGAATATGCTAGTATGGTTCTCTCCGAGGAGCAAGGTCCTGACTTTGCGGGATGACCGGTTGACTCGGGGTCGCCGGCTTAATTCACTGCACACGCTGCGTCCGACAGGACTCATTGTGCAAGGAAAGGAAAAGGAAAGGAAAGGTGCGACACTCGCGTAATTGCATGGCTCCCGCGACTGTTTGTCCCAGATGCGCTTTCGCTGCTGCGTCAAGGGGTGGACTTGCGCCCTCGCGCCACGCGGAGCAATGGAGCAGAGGGTGTCGACCCGCGCAGCGTCGACCCGCGCAAAGTCGGCAAAGGTCTGGTCCCGTGGCCAAACCCTCAACCGCATAGCAGGAAGGGCGAGATGTCCGTCGCAGAGTTTTCAAGCCTCCTTGGTCAATTTTTCGACCCGCGCCGGAGCGACAGTACACATACCATGTTCCAAGAGCAAGGGCGCTGCCGCTTGCAGCTGCGCCGTACGATTGCAAGCTTTCTCGTCCATGCCCGTTTTGTGTCTTTCCGTTAGCAAAAATCTTCCCTGCGATTTATACCCCCGACCCACACCCGATTCACACCCCGAGTCATACCGTTTCGCAACCATCTGCAACCAAGAGCCTCTCGCGCTCTGGGCAGCAATGGTGAAGCTACAGGGCCCAGTTCTTCAGAAGCCAGTACAAACAAAGGACCGCGAAGCTTCGAATCCTTGTGAGCTGGAGTGAATTGTCTCGCTCTGCTTGTGAAGTCGGGGAGCGTTGCAAGAAGCCATCCTTTCATTGGCGGGCGTGCCAAAGCAAGCAAGTTCTTGTCAGCGCCTGGAAGGAAGCCCTGGGGCCGGCAAGGAGGAACTGCAAAACGAAAACCACACGCAAAAGCAAAGCGCGCACCCGCAATCTTTTAGGCGGCGCGTGTCTTCTTGCTGAAGCCTGAAAGCTCGGGCCCGAGCGAGTGAAGCCCAAGTGTCGCGGCTGCTTTTCTGTTGCTGCTTGAGGTTTTGCGCGCTGAAGCCCCTTCCTGCGTGAAAATCCGATGAGGGTCCCTGTGGCTTGCCCACGGAGCGTGGCGGGCGTGTTGCATCTCTTAGGGCTTGGCCTGCGTCTGAGCTGCCAAGTGTTTGCGGGTCCGCAGAGCAAGTCTTGGCGCCTGGTGAGGCGGGCTTCGGTGTGCCACGGCTGTTTAGCCTGTCGCAGCTGTTTAGTTCACCCCGTTCTTGGCAGCGTCAGAGGCTAGCTGTGGCAACTGAGCAGTTGGGTTTCTTGCGGCTATCTGCTTGCCAGCGTAAGCGAGAATTGCAGCGTGCAAGGCCACAAAGCAAGAGTTCAGAGCCGCGAGCCATGCCCCGAACCACACCCTCCAATCATACCCCAAGCCATACCTGCGATCCATACTCACAATGCCAACTTCCTGGCCCGGGCGCATCAAGACAATACATACCGAAATGTGCGCAGTAGCAGTACCGCCGAGCTGACATTTGCTGGGTACGAGCTGTTTCGTTGGAAGAAGTATCGGCAACTAGTTAGGAGAATTGTCAGAGTTGGGCTCGGTCTTGACGTGGGTAATTTATCATTTTGCGCAGAGTACTCGACGGACTTCCTCAAGTTAAGGTCCACTAGTTACAACATAAGTTGCAAGTTGCGTAACTGAGGTTATAAGTTAGGTAAGGGTGGCCCTAAGATAATTGAAGTCAGTTAGTGAGGGTCGATTTACCCGACTTAGCAGTAGTTCAATCAAAACAAGATAGAAACGACCTAAGTTCAACTTATACAGGTCTCCTTGTTTTTGCACACCGCAGCTTCAGGAAACATCTGCTCAAGGCTCCAAATCTAGGCAAGCGCGTAGCGTTTGCTCGCACGGCGGTTCGTCTCTACATTGATTTATGTCGGGTGCTGGGTCGATCCCAAGGCCAAAACAGCAGTCAACGCAATGGCTCGAAGCCTCCAGCAGATGCAAGAGCAAGAGCCTGCCGGGCGTGCGGAGCACATTCAGGCAGGCTCTGGTCACGCTTCTGTCATGAACCCCGGCCGAGCAGGAAGAAGAGGTGGACCCATTGGTCGCCGAGCTTGCGCCAGAGTGACTGGCTTTTCCACGCAAGAGCGCCAGGCTATATAGCACACGCCCTACGGCCGCCTCGGCGCCGAAGCTTTGCAGGGCAGCGCAAGACTACGGCCGGCTAGGTCCCTCTTCGCGTCGGACTGGCGGGCGCTGCGGAGAATGGCCTCCGTGCGGGCAAGGGCAGAGCGCATGTTGACTCGCGTTTTTTCCTTGGGCTTGTGCACGCCGAGCGGCGCTTTTGGATATACTTATTTATATTTGCAGCTCTCGGCCTGCGCTTCCGTGTGCAGATGCGTGCAGTATGCGCATCCGTGCGCAAACTTTGACGCAGCGTTGGTCCAAGATCAACAAGCGGCTTCAAAGGCATCACCGGGAGCCACCAAAGTGGCTTACCAGTCTGCCGGACGACTGGGAGTCTTTGCCAGCAGACACACAGCGCCAGTGTGTTGAAGACATCCCGCAGCCGAGGCCTTCCAGCCAGCAGACTGACCATCAATGATTGACAGCTTCGGCGTGCGCAGCCCGCGTGCCACTACGATCCACGCATCAGACCGCACAGCTGGAACGGCAGGGGTGCGCTTCTCCTCCAACGCAGAAACGCGCACGCTACTAGCGCTGGCCACAGTGCGGCGTATGGCTGCCGCAGGATGGTGGCCGCGGCGCAAAGAGAGAGCGAGAACAAAAGCGCTGCGGAGGCAGGCGGGGGGTGTTCTGCGCATTGCAGTCTCGCTGCATTCGCTACCTCGCTGCATTCGCTCTCAGCACGTACTCACACACTGCGCTCTCCAAACTTCCACAACAGTGTCCACCAGCAGGCCATCAGGTTCTCGTCGAGATTGAGATTCAGGGCGACCACCAACACCACAATGTCTTCAGATGGAGAAAGCTTCATGGAGGCTGACGCCAGAAGAGACACTAAACTTAGCGATGGCCTCCAGGCAGCCGTCGATGGTGGCTGCCTGGGAAACTCGTCACACCTGTTGAATCAGAGCGCTGGGGACCTCTCCTCAAGAGCAGACTCACGGGTAACGCATTCATGCGCAGAGAACTTCTCGAAAACGCTTTGCTACGAGATCCAGAACAAGGAGTCAACTACTTCAAGAGCACGCTGACGAAGTACTTCAGGAAAGGCGCGACCAACGTGTATCTTGGTTGACTCCTCAGTGTGGGTGGTGTTTGTGGTGTGGGTGGTGTGGGTGGTGTGGATGCTGTGGGTGGTGTGGGTGATGTGGGTGGTGTGGGTGGTGCGGGCGGTGTGGGTGGTGTGGGTGGTGTGGGTGGTGTGGGTGGTGTGGGTGGCGCGGGTGGTGTGGGTGGTGCGGGTGGTGGTGTTGGTGGTTGTGTGGCCGTCACCACGGCGCAATCTCCAGATTATCTCCACCCAGTGCAAGATGCTAATCAGAGACGAGCCGCGCAGCCTCAGCAAGCGGCTCAGGCTCGAGCGCTCGGCGTGCAATTCCAGTCCCTGGACAACCCCGCAACTTTGAGACAAAATTTAAACAGTATGCAGCCGACGCGTTTCCACTCCATGATGGCCTCATTGCGCAGGAACTCTCAGGCTGATACTACCAGGTCAGCAGAGAGAAAGACTGATCCTTGCAATGTTTTGAGGTACGTCCAGTTGGAATATTACATTCATGAAATGCTAAAGATACAGTATCACGACCTCTTCATCACAACCAGTAGTTCGATCCAAGATCCAACACTTCGTCCGCCACAAGATAATCAGACAGTCCGGCCGACGCGGTCAATGGCTGGGGAGTGATCCTTTGCCGACTCAATTGCGGACGGCTCACCCATTTTACCGACTGTTGTGGTGCCATCACCACCAGTTGCTCTGAACCGCACATTGAGACGATGACGAAGAGCTTGAACTGCCAAATCTTGAGCAAGCAGAGACACAGGAAACTCGATTGCAAAGCAGTCCTCCGAAGAAGCAGGGGACTGGGAAGAAATCAGACGATCAGACACTGACCTTTTTCTCAGTCATGTTCCTGCTTCCTCGCCGCAAGAAATTCCAAGCAATCCAGCCAATGGATTCCGATGATGAAGAACTCATTCCTCATGTCGCTCCGACATGATCCAGTGCTGGAACTTCGAAACGCACTCAGAGAGTTCTGATCAGGGTAAAGATGACGGATAGATGACTCTCAGACGACAAGAACATACAATGATCAAGGCGCCAACCGTGTGATTGACGAGGCACAATAGTCCTACATGACCGCCGATCAGGGAATAACACTGGAGCCTTGACTATTCCGAGAAACGTTGAAGGAAAACCTGGAAATCTTCAAGCCGACTTCTCGGTGTGGATTCTTTCATCAGAGGCTCACCGAGAAGAGCAGTGTGGATCATCTGTGCAAGTATGTGAGCGCCAAGAACCACTCAAGGCTTGTACCACGTCACGCGAAGAGTTTATCAGAAGCAACTCCTAGAAGAAAGCCACGAGAGTGTAAATCATGGCCTGACAATGGGGTGATTGACCTTGTTGATACTAGGAAGATCAAGGCCAAGAGCTGGGTTGCCGGTCGTTGGGTTCTCAGACTTTTCCACGGCAGACCAAAGGGCAACCGACAGCCCAGCAGCTTCAAGCGGTGGCTTCCGATCAACCAGAAAAGCAGCTTCCTTGAAGGAGAGGCATCATTTGTCAGATCCCGCCTGAAATGGGATCGGATGAAGAACCTGCCGGGCCAACGGGCTACGGTCTAAATGACGCACCTTGCAGCTGGCGGAATATCTGAGACTCAGCACTCAGGTCTTCTGGACTTGTACCGACAAGAGACAGACGGGTGTACATGTGTATGCTATGGTAAGACTATCACCGCTCAGTGACAAGAAATCATCACACGTATCTCATCTTGAAGGAGCCGTTGATGATCTCATGAACCCTGTTTCCGGAAAGAATGCCTAGAACCGACAAGTTCATGGAGCTCTTTCTCTTCTTGATGAGGTTGGCGACGATGTGTGTGAGAAGGAAATCGCGGGCCGACTACGAAAAGATGTCCAAGTTGGTTCAGGTTACAAGAATGATTGCCTTTTCGTAGGCGAACGCATCCAGTGGAAGGAAAGATGAGAAGCACGGGTCCTACAGAAGCGTTTCGGGTCAGATAAATTGGTTAACTCAGTTCCACGTTGGTTATTAGCTTTCTCGTTGCGCATCGCGAGTTCCGAAGACGACCACACCTTCAAGCAAGAGAGGGGCCTAGTAACCCGAACCAGAGAGTGCCGGAATTGATGATTTCCCGGTGGATGAACCACAAGAACCAACTAAGATAACTATGCGTATACTATACTGTTTAAATTGCCAACGTTTTCAATAATTCGACAAGTTTTGTATATTGTGCAAAATTTATAAAACTACAAAATCATGCTGTATAATTTTCATTTTCCGTACATAATTTATTTAAGTGTGTTTTATGCTTTTTAACATGATGTATATAATTGTACGATTTGTTTTGCGTAGTTCTATACATCTTTCTGCATACACACACGTGGGCGGATAAATGCGAACGTACCGGCTCGCCCTCCATCTTGTCCGGGCCAAAAACAGTCTCGAAGCTCATGGCGTCAAGAGCATTGGTGAGCTCATTGCGAGAGGCGGCGGCATCTTTGACGCCCGTGTTGATACTGCTGCTCATGTGTGACTCTCGGATCTCACCTGAATAGCCAAAGCTGCTTTGAGAGCGTCTCCGCCGCCAGCACAGCCCGAAAGCGAGGGAAGCCTTGAGCCTCCTGTGTGTTCGTGTGGAAGTGCGGCGGGCGCGGACAGCGGGCTCTCGTCACACCGAGTGTGTGCCCGCCACTTGCTGGACTTGTGGCTCTTGGTCATTGCGGAATCGAGACACTTGGCTGCAGCTCCTCCAGCCTGCGCGCCGCTCCTGAAACGCAAGGCAGGGTGCGCAAGGTTATGGCCGCCAGTTTCTGGGAGGGCTGCTTGTTGTCCATGGACTCCGGCTGCGCGGCGTCAGCTGGGTCTGGGCATGTCTCCAGCTGGGTCTGGGCATTTCGGACGCGCTGATGTCGGTGGACTTCGAACTTCATTGGCGGGCCCAGGCTCCTTGACGTCTTCTGACTGAGCTCTCGGTAAAGTTCCGCCTGCTTGGCTTTTGTTTTGGCAACCAGCTTTTGGCGGCTGGCCTGTCTTGGCCTTTGAGCCGGCCGAGGCCTTGGAGCTAGCTTTTGCCTCAGGCGCGAAAGGCGCAGCTAGCACAGTGCTGGCAAGCGGTCTCTGCCTAGCGCGCACCGAGAGTCCGGAAACTGTCAGACATCTCGCGGCCCTTAAACCTCATTGAGATCTCTACGTTGAGATCTCTAAGCTCCCTAAACTCTCAGAACTCTCGACACTTTCAAAACGGCTTCACTTGCGGGAAGTCGCTAAATTTTCTACCGTCTCAAGACGCTAAGAGTTCTTCCTCACAACTCTTAGAACTGGCTGAGCGCTCAAAACTCTCACGATTCTTCCACCTTTGTCAAGCTTGAGAAACTGCCAAGCTCCGCAAACTTGCAAGACTCTCAGCATTCTGGCGCCCTTCAACTCGCTGGGTTTTGTTGGGGCTTGCTTCAGCCTTTGGCCCGGCAAGCTCAGCTGGCGAAGGGCCTCCTAGCGAAAATAGAAAGCACGGACAGGCTCTCTAAACTCTCACAATCTGACAGATCACTTACTCTCAAAACTCTCCAAGCTCTCCAAACAATCGAAACTTCTCAAAACTCTCGGAATATTTTTTTAGAACTCTCAGAACAAAGCTCTCAGAACTCCCGGAACATCAGCGCAAAACCGACAGGGGTAAAAGCCAAGAAGGCCCGGTCCTCAGCATCAAAGAACGCGGCTGCGTTGCTGGCAGCTCGTCAGCGTTTGAACACCAGGCGCCGAGCAACTTTCACAGCGCGAGGCACACAAAAGCGCCCTGAAGAACATGCTGATGAAGGTGGTGAAGGTGTTGAAGCGGCCTGCTGGGTCTCTGAAGAGACCGAGATTGCGCGCACGTATTTCGTGTTCATGAAGGTGATCTCGAACACAGCAAAGGGCTACATTCAGGCCAAGGCGCCCGTGGACTCGAAGCCGTACCTGCTTCGCGGGCGAGGGTTGAGAGACTCAGAAGCAGGCGAGCGCACGACCTGGAGAGCGATCGGCCGCGCTTACGTGTCAAAAACTTGTTTTCAGAAGGGCTCGCGTGTGACGAGGTGTGTCTCTCTTGCATTCCCAAATGGCTCATGCTGCCCAATATTTTTGGTTCAAGTACCGCGCGTCTGGGCCTGTCCTGGGGCGTCACGCTTCTGTTTAATCGATGTCCTTGGCGGGTAGCGGTCGTGGGCCTGTGGCCTTCGCGGCCCGTGGCGCGGGCTTTGAGTGGCTCCTGTAAGGCGGCAAAACACAATCAAAAAGGCAAAGTAAAACTTGGGACTCGAACCCGTGCCAGGCATGCGTTGCCACGAGCTGGCGTAGCAGCTGCGAGTTCTCTAGCAGGTGCTCACGCATGACCGACACAAGGTTCGGGTGGGCTTGGCGCTGCCGGTTGACACCTGCCACCCACCAAGGACATGTGCATCTGGAGTTTGTTTTAGTGTGACCTCAGACCAAGCCTGCGCCGGCAGTCCCTCCCAAAACCCACACCCGCCAAAGACATGTGCCTCTTTTTTTGTTTTTGTTTACGTGTGACGCTCCCAGCCGGCCCAAAGCAAGCCCGCGCCAGCGGTCGCTGCCGGCACACGCGCCAGGAGGTTTGTTTCATGTTAGGAGCGACCGGCCCAGACGAAGCCCTGAAGCTTTGATCTTTGCGCCCAAAGTACTTCAAACCGTGCAGCCTTGAAGTTCTGCCCCTTTATCCTTGAAAGTACAAAACTTCAGAGCCCGGACCTTTCCACCCAAAGTGCCAAACTTCAGCCTTGAGGCATTGAAGTTTTGCCCTTTCATCCTTGGAAGTGGACCTCCCACCATCGAAAGTACAAAACTTTCAAGTTGTGATCTTTCCAACCTCCAAAACACAATACTTCAACCCCGCACAAGCCTTACCGGCAAAGAAAGCAGCCTTGGTCTTTGCTGGACCAAGCTGTCGAAATCTACCGAAACACTCAATCAAGACATCTCTCCGCGCTCCCAAAAACCTCCAAGCCTGAAACTCTTGCCTTTCAAAACTCTCAACTGATCTCTCCTCACTCTCTCAAAACTCTCACAATAGAGTCCCCAAGCTCTCCAAGTCTCTCTGAAAACGCCCCTGACCGTTTCCGGGCGTCCGGACCTAATGCTGGAGGGCGGGAGTGCTCGCCCGCTCGACAAGCGGTGCTGACGCGGTGTATCCTCGTGTCCTCGTGGAGGTGACGGCGCAGCGTGTGAAGGACGATGTTCGCCAGAAGCGAAAGATCGGATCCAAGAAGGCGTCCTTGAACTGCTGTCTAGACCACGCGTTGCAGCGTCAGACTCCAGGGACGCAGCTGCTGGCAGAAGAGGTCTACACGGGTAATTGCAGGCCCGAAAACTTGGAGCACCGTGCAAGCAAAGCTCGCAAGACTGCGCTTCCCCGTGGCCTTGCTCATGGTGCGCGTCTCCGTGGCTCGGTCCCCGGCGCAAGGCCGAACTTTGGCGAAAACCATCCGCAGACGCTCGTCGAGCTGTTCTTGCCTTGGGGCGGCAGTCTGCGAGCTTCAAACTCCTTTCGCCCAGCGCGCATTTCAAGAGAAGTCTCTCCTCAAAGGCAAGGTCAGAGCAGGCGGCATTGCCTCTGCAATTGGCGGACCCGAGGTCCATCCCTCCGAGCGCCAGTCCCAACGAGGGTCGGAGCCCATTTGCCTCACCCAGCGCAGAGCACTCCGAGCGCCAGTCCCAACAAGGGTCGGAATTGGTGGGGCCCCGCGCGGTGGCTGGACCTTCTAAGTTGGAGCAAGGATTGGCCCACCGCAATTGCTTGAGGATAACAAAGTAGCCCAGTTTGTTTGCAAGACTTGGGTTTCAGTTGAGGCTTTGAGCAAACCATTTAGCAGCAAGCAGTGCTAAGCTGCAAAGGCGCAAGTTTGAATTGGCACCCTGATGAAGCAGTTGATGAGGAGGGGTGGCTCAGTTCAATATCTGAGAAGCTTGCCCACATCGAGCTCAGCAGCTGGCTAGTTAACAACTTGGTACTCCTGCTCGGGCACTTTGTCCTTAGCTGCCAAGATCTGCCCGAAGCCAACAACGCGCCTACCGCGCCCTGCAACTTGCGAGGAGGCAAAGCCGTGTTCGGCGCAACCGTCATGAGCTCCTCGCGCAGGCCGGGAGCCGCGGCCAACGCTGGCCGACGTCCGCTAGCATTTTTGAGCGGCACGACCACGAATAGTTGAATTCTGCTCCAAGGCAACTTGAAGCATTGCCAATGGCCTTCTCTAGGTTTGCCACAGACAGCCCGGGATCGGACGCCAAGCGCCCCCCACGAGCCCGCTGCGGCATGAAATCCCGAAACCGCGGCAGCGTTTTGTCTGCGCAAGTCGAAGCGGAGCACCGCTGGAGGAGGCCACCTGCCCAGGCCTTGCGAACACGCTGCCAGGCACGAGGTGAAGAACTTTTTCTAGTAACCAGAAATTGCCAGGCCTTGCTGCGCATAGCTCGAAGATCTAGTCAGATCAGTCCAGTTTAGTTTGGACATCTTGCATGGTTCAAGAAGACCTGACGGGCCGAATAGACACACTATCGGCAATGCGTGAGGTTGATTATTGCCCCAAGCTGCAGCAGCCCTGCTCGTGGATTCTTTTTGGCGGCGCGTCGAAAAGTTATCGTAGACTGGCTGAGGCAAACGAAGATCTTTGGCGTGGTGTTGGAGACATTGGCCCATGCTCAGCCATCGTTCGACCAAGACGGATGGGCGCAGGCTCGGATGTCCACGGCGCGTCCTGTGTTGCCACGAACTCGGCAAATCTCAGGCCAACTTGCTTCAGTTTGCCACGCTTGCAGAGCTGGCCAAGCCTATACCCCGTGGCACTAGCTCAAGGATCGAGCCCAGAAGGTATGGTCCGTCTTGAGGTGCTTTGTGTGTGTGAGGTCTGGCTGCACTGCCAGCCGGGTCAGTCGGGCACTTCTGGACACAAGGGGCTGCGTTTGGCAGCAAAACTGGCTTGCCACTCGTACATTGCATTTGCTGATATTTATGAATCTGAAAATTAACTCGGAATGAATCCAGATTTGGTTGCAAAATTATTTACTGATTTGGATGCTCATCCACACCGGACAGGTCTCTGAAGTGTTTTTAAAAAAAGTTTTTGGAGTCTTTCAAAATACGTACACTTTTACGTACTGATTGTACTTCTAATAATGCATTAAAGACCTGAGTTGGATTATGTAGAAAAATGTATATTCCAAGTTTAATAACATCTGAAGCACCTCTACATTTTAATAATGCTTATTTGAATTGCGAAATGGAATTTAGGACATAAAGATCAAAGAATACGAGAGTTGGTGTATCATCATACGGTATAATCATCAAATTTACATCTTGGCACATTATCTTGTAAATGTAATGGATTTTGTCCCAATAATTCACAAACTGCATTTCCACTAAGTCCACATTCACGTGTAGCACTTACGACAGCTTCTCTACCATGTTTGTACCAGTATCTATGATACCAATCCATATGAGTTAGTGTTTGAATATGATTGCTGTGATGATGAAAATACAAATGTAACCAACTAATGATAGACCAAACATTTGTGGAAACGCAGGACGCCACCTGAGCCGGTCTGTTGGGTGATGACCTTTCCTTGGTTGCTGGCTTCTTCTGCAACTGCGGCCTTTCATCCTGAGGAGAACCAATCGCTGGGTCGGAGTCGTCGTCCGCGGCCGTATTTGGCGATGCCTTCTTCTTTGGTACAAGTTGAGGAGGATGTCGAGGTTCTTCATCCACGCGCTCGTCAATCTTATCTTCTTCTATTCGGACTTACAGCATTCTGCTGCTTCTGATTTGTCGGGTCAGTTGGCACGTTCTACTTCCACTTCCATATCATCTTGAGGATGTGGATCTTCACCGGATGATTGGAGAACGCATTCCATTACTACATAAACCTTAACGAACTATTTAGGAGGCGCTCTGTCACAGGGCAGCACACACCAACAGCACACACAACGTTTGTGCAGCGTTTCCTGTTACATCGATGAGCAGCTCGCTGACTACGGGGTCGGTATCTTTCCAATGGTAGCTCACAACCATCAGATCGACGTGAGGGAGTCAGCTTGCAATGTTGCGCGAAAGGGCAATCACTTCGACGCTATCCAGTCATTGTCTCTCTGGGGGGTGAAAGGCGTCAGCAAATTGTTCTCAGGCCGTCTGCGTCATCAGCGGGAGAACGTTTTGCACACGCCAATCAGGACGGATCAGCTGACTTGCATTTGTTGATCAATGCGACCAGCCCACTTGCCGACCTATTGGGCAACAAGCCAAGTCTATTGCTCACGATGAGCTGGCGCTCATATTCCCGGCGTGTAGCTGCACCTATGCTGCCCGCAAAAGATGGACCAGTGCCACGCCATCAGGACACTCACGCACAGTGCTCAACAACCAGGCTCCGACGATCTGCGCGTTGAAGAACAGCGCGCCGTCAAACCGGTCCATGAATGAGAACAAAATGTCCTTCATGGCCCATGCCACCAGCGACAACTAGCTGTACAAAGTTCTCAAGGATGGACTGAAGCCAGGAAAGGAACTTGCGCTGAGCCAGCCTCCACAGCTACATTTCGGATGGAAGGAATACAACATCAAGATCACCGGATCATCACTGACACAACCATTCCCCCCAGTAGCTTCATAATGACATGTTCATCAGATGAACAGGTCGTTCTCCCAAGCAAGGGGCTGATAGTTACGGACTCAAAGTCGGCGAGTTCATCGTTAGGTTCTTCGGGCGCAACGTCCTGCGGTTAACGTCAGAGACTTGAAAACGACGCCGCTCAGCAGCAGCCGGTGACACAGATGATGACAAGGCCTCCACATCATCCGCGACGAAGAACCTCAGGTCAGTCAAGACGACATTTGATTTGTATTGAAAAGTATAGTCAAGATACTTCCTGGTGACCATGACGACCAAGGCTGTCAACCATGAAGTCATCAGATTAGAAACCATTAGAGACTACCTTGTTGGTGGGGTAGGGCAACGTTTTGGGGGGTGTCGGACCACCAAAACATGTGGTCCGGCGCAGGGCCGCCGCGGCGTATCGCGCCAGCTAAAGCCGGCCCCGCTCTTCGGCCGGGGCGAAAAACGCATCTTTTACACATTGCAGCGTTGACGGAAGCGGGATGAGGCCGAGGCTCTCCGGCGCGCAGCGTCGGAAGCCTCCGCTTGGCTGCGGACAGACTTGCTGCTCGCGCTCGCGGACCTCAAGGCCCGCGTGGCTTCGGGGTCGTGGCATTCTGCTGTATGTGCTTGGTGTTCGGGGGCTGCGGACAGCTGCGCCCACACACCGCCAGCGGCACATGTGTGTAGCGCGCGCGGCTTATGCAGGGACTCCGCGACAATAATCCATATGAATCGCGCAGAGACACGCGGAGAAAATTGCCTGGTTGAATTTGGACTGTGCCAAGCACGTTTACTAGCGAGCCGTGCGTACAAATTCCCTCCGTGGAAGGCCCCCGTACCTGAAAAAGTTGTGCCCAAACGAGACCGCCCGTTGGATGAAGGCAACTTTTGATGAATAATGCGGGCGCCAGGTGTTTTCAAAGGCAAGGGTCTTTTTCCCCTTCTATTACTTGATCGTGCTGCTTTGACGAAGCTGCGGAGGCTGCAAGCGTGCAGCCAGGCCTCGCAGTTTCTAGATGCCCTGCAGAGTCTCCACATGGAAGCCTTTTCCCAAGCATGGGGCCCAGACCAAGTCAAGCTCAAGCAAGACGTGCGAATGCACATTCCGGCTTCCAGCAGCGTGTTGGGGCCCGTCCCAGATTTCCCCCTACGCAAGAAGCAACCAGGCCATGAAATCCAATCAAAATGTCGAAAGTCTATTGCTGCTGAGACTGCCGTGCAAGATGGCGTGACCGCTGGGTGGGGCCTGCTGCCCCCCGTGCGCCGGCCTCTCTGGGCAAGCGTCGCGCAGTGCATCGTTGCAGAAGGCGCTGGAAGCGTCCATCTTCCGCCCGCCCTGGGGCACAATTTGGACATCGCTAGACCGCGAACACCATGTCCCTGTTCGTCTTGCGCTCAGTACTTTGTTTGTTCTGGATATATAGCATGAGTTCCTGCAATTCTGCGCATCGCGCGGGAAACTTGTTGCACGGCACATTTGCGTGCAAAAGTAGAACCAAAAAAAGCGGCGCTGTCCTTCCTGCGTTGAAAAAGAACCCGGACCCTCTCAAAACAGAAGAGCTAGTCCCTGGCCCCTGCGCGTGATCTCGGAGAACCGCCAAGTTTCAATTGCCATCGCAGTATTTTGGGGCTGTGCCCAAGCTGTGCGCACGTTGCTCAACACACGTGCCTGAATCATCAGAACTTGATTGCGGGGCTCAAGAAAACAAAATTGAGCGAGTATGCGACTGAGCGCCCGTCAGCGTGTCTGATCCGCTATTTTTTCTTGGAAACAACTTACACTTCAAAGACTTGGAATTGGGTGTGCGTTGGAAGGAAGGTCTCCGCAGGATGGTTTGCTTAAGTTGGTTTCTTGCTGGATGTGTTGCGTAGCCAGCGTGATTGCACTTCGGCGTTTTCAGACATTCATGTAGAGCGCGAGGGAAAGCTCGATAGTCAGATAGGCAGGCGTGCTGAGTTGGATTACTAGCGAGACGGCTAGACGCGGAAGAACAAACAAGCCGGCTGACAAGCAGCAAGAGAGGGAGAGAGAATTTGGTCTCTTGCCGTGATAACTCTGAATTCACCAGTGTTTGCTGCCTTTTTGGCTTTTTGGCCTTTTGGGACCGCAGCTAAAAGAAGGGCGCATTTCCAAAGACCACCCCCGAAACCATTTGAACTTGAAGCCTTTTCTCACGAGGAAAGGCCCCCTAACCGCTAAGCCCTTTCTCCGAGCCCCCCCCCCCCCTCGCGAAGGGTTCCAACCGCTCAGAGAGTTCAAAACGGTTTAAACGGTTCAAACGGCTTAAGCCGTTAAAAAAGTTTTGAACCCGGACCTTTCCTCTGAGAAACGGTTCAAACATTTCCTCAAAACTGGTTTAACAGGCTTAAACCGTTCTTCTGGTTTAAACGGTTTGGTCAGCCTGTTTTTGTGGCATGTTCTGACCAGGGTAGTTCGAAACCTGGAGTCGTGGGTTCAAGATTTGCTGGAAAGTTTGGAGCCTGAAGCATCGACATGTGCCGCTTTCTTGCCACTTGCCCCAAAGCCAACAAACATGCAGAAAATACCGCACATTCTGAAAAACCTTGACATTTCGGGGCCGGGTGCCTAGGTTGTCGGTGGGAAAGCCATGGCAGGAGTGGGTTCCAGTTCCTAGGTGATAAACTTGCTGTTTCAACCTTGCCGTTTTTGTTGCCAAAAACCGGGCTCCTTTGCCAACATTCAGCTTCACAGTTTGAGTTTGTAGTTTCCGGGTGGCTCGGCTTGGTATTCTCAGGCCACCAATCCAAACCATCGCATTGCATTGTTCCACCGGTGCTTCGACACGTTCAACACACTTTGGTGGCCCAAGCTGCCAGCAGGGTTTCCTTTGACATGAGAAATGTCAGCTGGTTGTGCCAAGCTGAGGACATCTTCCTTCGTTTCAGGGAGCAAGGGGCTCGGGCTCCGCATCCGCGCTTGCAGTCTTTCAAAATGATTGACCCCTTTTGCTGCGCTAAACAGCGCGTATTGCAAAATCTTGCCCAAGCAAAGTTGGTAATTGTTTAATTCTTTCAGTTGCACTATTTGGCGCCCAGTTGGCGTAGTCGGCGCTTGGCTGGGCGATTCAAACTTTGTTGAAGACTTGAACCGCTATGTTTGAACAACCTTCGGCTTGACTTTGCAAAGGGTCCCTGATATTTAAGGCACAGCTTGCCCAGACCTGAACTAGCCCCCTTTCCAAGGTGTTTTCAAAATCTCCAAGAACACAGGGATTGAGGGAGGGGTGGTTGCTGTGAACGCGCGCCATCCAAACATGGGCGTCGAAACTGGATGTATACATATGCCCCCTGCCTGGACAACATTTCACGGGTGTGCCAACTAGCATTTCTAAATTTGATTTCTTGTCAAGGATGAGATTTTTGAGGCAAACCCCTGAAGGGATAGCCTTCGTTTTGAGACGAACAAGTGGAGGCGAAAAAGCCATGTGACTGGCGCACCCAATGTAGCGTTTGAGGACGTGTCGCAGAATTTTCGCACACAAGGCATATTCATGTGCCCGCTGCCCTTATCACAAATAGACTGAGTCCCACTGTGCTTCTTGGATGGGAAACATATCATATGGGGATGCCCTGGTCGAACTTGAGTAATTTTGCTTGTCTCTGGGAGAAGCCTCAGGAGCCTGCGATTTTAGCACCCGCAAACATGGGCTCCAAACCTCAAGGCTCCAACCACTTGATGCGGGTGTGCGTCAAAACCGGGGATCCAGCTAATGAGAGAGTGCTTTCCTCCTGGGCATTTCCCTCTCCATTCGCAACCCTCTCCTCCGTTTCTCCGGAGGATGTGGGGCGCGGAGCGCCAGGGCCTTGGAGGGCTAACGCAGCTTGCGCGAGCACGCGTTTTGAACCGAACATCGGCCCCCAAACATTCGGTTTTTCTTCACCAACAAGTAGGTTGTTTAGGGGGGCACTGCTGAATTTCAATCACAGCATACTTCCAACTGCGCTTCAGGGAAGGGGGACCAAAGAAAATGAAGGCCAGGTTGCAATAAAACGGTGCCTCCACGTGGCCTATTGATGAAGGGCGCCCGGCACCCTGCCTTGAATCTCACTGTAGGAAGCGGGGAAGGCAGCGGTTTGTTGTTTGAGGTCCGATTGCTTGGTGGGCGGACAAGCGCAACAAGATGACCACATACAAGCCGGGGGCCCAGAACAGTTGTTCTGGGATTCCAACTTGTGAACAGACTCAGCAATGTTGAGCCCTCTTTAAAGTTATCTGAAATCTCTGTAGTGAAACCCTGGAGGACAGGGCAGGACTTGGGCTAGTGCTCACTGTATTCTTGCCAAGACTAAGTTTGTCTAATATTGCCAAGACAAGCTCTCAAATTTCCAGTACTTACTTTAGAGACACTACCTGTGCAGAACCGCAAGGAACCTGTCAGAGAACATGTTTTTTGAGGCTGTGTGTTTCAGCGTTTTTTGGTAAAGCCTAGCAGCTTCACTTCTCAGAAAACCACACCTGCTCACGTGCAATGTCTCAGCACTGCACACACTCCAGCCAAATTGGTAAGCGAGACCGCCCACATGCACACCCGCTCACGCGCGCCCGCTCAGCACCGCACACACGCCAGCCACATGGTAAGCGCACCCAGCACTGCGAAACGTGTTGTAGCCAAATGGGGCGCACCGCACCGAAGTGCCAAAGCGTGTGCCGCTGCTTCCTAACGAGCGAACAACGAATGAACTTCACAAGGCTTGCAAGTCGAGGTGTCAACTTGGAAAGTGTGAGAATCCGAACTTGAGGCCGACAAGCGCATGAGACCACGGAGGAGCCCCGGCCAGGAAGAGAAAGCCCAGTTTGGCCGCGCTGAACATCTGCCGATGCCACCACGCAGGAGGCCCACCGTGAACCTCCGACGACGCCCAGGCTACCCCGCAACCTGACATCATTCGCTAATGGTCACGAGTGCAAGCGGCGCATGGCCGGGACTGTAGTACATCGCACAAGTGTCATCTTGGAAAGTGGTTAGATACGCAGTACTTGAGGCCGACAAGCGCATGAGACCACGGAGGAGTCCGCGCCAGAGCCTGGCCGCGCTGAACATCTGCCGATGCCATCACGCAAGAGGCCCACCGCGAATCTCCACCTGAGCGCCGCCCCAGTCAGACGACACCCAGGCAAAAGTTATACACGGAGTGCGTTCCCATGCCAACCACTCCAAAGCAACCCATTTCGGGTAACCCTCAACCACTCCAAACCACCAATTCAGGGTAGGTCGAAAAACACAGCAGCCCGCCAAAGACCTCGGCCGAATCTTGGGATCCGTGCCTCAGGGTTCGCGAGCCCGCCGAAATAGCAACTTTTAAGCACAAAGAAGTGCGCGAAGAGTATTCGGCGACACAACATCGTGACTTGTGAGCGCACAAATAGCACGCGAAGTGTACTCCCCCAGGTCCGGCTCGAGAACAGCGAGTTCTAAGTACACGAGTAGCACGCAAAGCGCCTTCTTCTAAAAGCCTGCCACCTTCTCATGCCAACTTTCGCGGACTTCTTGTTTTGTGTGTGGCCGTGGCCGGGGCCGGGCCGCGCGAGTGGCCGTGGCCGGGTGGCTGTGTCAGGGTGGCCGGGTAGCCAGGCGTGAGTGCATGTGGTTGGGTAGTTTCACGAGGTTCATGTGTGGGGGTGGCCGCTACCCAAGCGAAAACGCAACACTTGCCGCATTCCCTGCACGCGCGCTCACGCAGGCTTGCGCGCACAAGTACAGTCGCACGGGCACGCGCACGAACGCACGAACGCACGCGTGCATGAAGCTAAAACATTGGCTCCAGCCACCGCTGAACCAATACTTCAATCAAAGCTTAAAAAATAAGGCTTGCTTTTGAACAGCGTGCGTACATACAAATACACATATACAGCTACATATGCATATGCATCTGCGCACACATTACATTAGATTACATCACAGTACTTTACATTAATACATGACATCACACTGCGTTACGTTACGTTACACCGCATGACTTCACATTACATTTCACTACGCACATACAGAGACACACACACAATGTTATGTTACATTACGTTACAACGCATGTCATTGCACACATACACATACATACGTTACATTATGTAACGCACTTTCACATTTTAGTACAATACATTGCATATTGCGCCACGACACTGCGCAATACGTACATGAATTACTCACACACACACACACTACATGCGTGCATGCATTACATAACATCGCATCACATAGCACTTTTACATTCTTACACACACGCATACATACATACATTACATAACATCGCACACATTGCGTTGTATTGCGTTGCCTTACATTGCATCACACCACATTTACATCGCACACTTACACACATCACATACATTACACATCACATACATCACATACATTACACACATATGTACATTCATTCATACCTACATTCATGCGCACACACATGCATGAAATACATACATACATACACACATGACATACCAACACACATAACACTGCACATTACGTTACATTACGTTACATCACATTACTTAAATGCCACACATACAGACGTACACACATTCATACATTGCATTACATTACCTTGCACACATGAAGTTACATACCAAACACACATAACGTGACACCGCGTTACATGACTTGCCTAACACAGCACAGCATAAGATAACATAAATTCATACGCACATACATTGCATTGCATAACACTACAGCACAATACATACATTTCACACACACATGCAAAACCTCCATAAAAATACATCACACACATATATACATCAATACCTACATACATACAGACAGACATACATACGTACATTACACACATACATACGCACATTACATTGCCGTTCATCACACTACATCACGTCACATTGCATACATACTTGCACACATACTAACCTACACACAATACACACATGCGCTACATGCAAATCATACCTACATGTATTACACACATTACATATTTACATGCTTACATCAATACAAACATTTATGCGTGTATACTTAAATACGTACACGCATTGCATCACATACAAACATTACTTGAGTACACTCATTACATCGCGTTACGTTACGTTACATTACATACATTTCGTTACATACAGACATTACATTGTTATGTTGTAGCACATTACGTTACATTAATGTTGTTACATACATACACAGGGATACATACATGCCATCGTGTTATGTAATATCACACTTCTTCGCAGCACAGCGCAGCACATTACATTACAATACATACTTACACAAACAGCCACACACACATGACATTGCATCGCAATGCATTGCAGACATTGCGCGCATGTCACACATGACACACATTGCACACACATACACAGCATAACATAGCTTAATCGATACACAACGAACGCATTATGTTACATCACGTTTTATTACATTGCCTTGCGCTACAGCGCGTCGCGCCGCATTACATTGCTACAACACAATGCACTACAAGACAACGCATCTGTAAATTTCATGCGTTACACACACATACACATACATGCATTACCCACGTCACACACATCACATTACATTACCTTGCACTACCTTCATTTCCTACGCTACTTCACATTGCAGACACACAGACACACATATGCGTACATACTTAGACACATGCATGCATATAAAACATTGACACACATACATACATAGACACATACATGCATATAAACATTTACACAGGCATACACACATACACACACACATACATACATATTATTTGCCCCAGGCTTCTTCAAAGTAACTTTCTATACCAGAAACCTGCAACAGATACGTGTTTAAGCAGGAAAACCTTGGTATTGGCAAATATCTACACATACACTACATAGAGTACATACAGACACACAGATACACATACGTACATACATACACACATACATGACAGTACACACATGCATACACATACAGGCAGAGAGACGGACGAGTGTCGGCAAATACTTACCTAGTTGTGATGAATGTTCAGATATCGTTAGCCAATAATCATCCAGCTCCGCTTTTAGATTGATTGATTATTCACGCTAAAGCCTAAAGCCATCAACTCTCGCATTTTTGGATAGCGCTCAGACCGTCGGCGCTTTTCCTAATAGCGCCGTCCACTCTCACTCTGCGAAAAGGCACAGCTCAATATAAGAGATTGCTACAAATTCCTGGACACACTTGATCACGATTCGGCAACCATTCAGCTCTCGAATGTGAAAAAAAGGGTTTCGCGGCCGTTTGGGGTTTTCAAGGCTCCGCCATCTGGAGTTTAATGTTTAATTCACGAGATTTCAACTCCAAACCCCTCAGTCGAAGCATGTGCGCGAATTCGGGTCGAACAAACGTAGGAGTGGAGGGCTTTAAAGGGTTAACTTGGACATGCGTACGACCCTTTTCTGAAACCAGGGCGCGAGCCAGAAATGGCCGCGCAATTCCGCAAATGTCCGTGAATCGGCCGCGAAACCCCCGCAGCTGGCCGCAAAACGTTTTTTGAACGAATGAAAATGCGAATTCCAAGGTTAACGAAAGTTTACGCAAGTTCACGCCAGAACACCGTAGTTTAAAGTCTTTTTCACGCAAGTTCATGCGCCCCAGAAAAATCTAGAACCACGGGTGGACCGAAAGCAGAATGGAAAGTGAACAAAGACACGCAAATCAAGCCGACATGCGGGGATGCCAGTGGAGCGGTTGCTTAAGGGTTGCTGTTGCATGCCTGCGTGCGGCGTGCGTGCGTGCGTGCGTGCGTGCGTGCGTGCGCGCGCGTGCGTGCGTGCGTGCGTGCGTGCGTGGGTGCGTGCGTGCGTGCGGCGTGCGTGCGTGCGTGCGTGCGTGCGCGCGCGCGTGCGTGCGTGCGTGCGTGCGTGCGTGCGTGGGTGCGTGGGTGGGTGGGTGGGTGGGTGGGCGGGCAGGCGGTGTGTGTGTGTGTGTGTGTGTGTGTGTGTGTGTGTGTGTGTGTGTGTGTGTGTGTGTGTGTGTGTGTGTGTGTGTGTGTGTGTGTGTGTGTGTGTGTGTGTGTGTGTGTGTGTGTGTGTGTGTGTGTGTGTTTGTGTGTGTGTGTGTTTGTGTGTGTGTGTTTGTGTGTGTGTGAGTGTGTGTGTGTGTGTGCGTGTGCGTGTGCGTGCGTGCGCGAGTGCGTGCGTGCGTGCGCATGTGTGTGTGCGGGGGTGTAGGTGGGTGTGTGTGTGCGTGCGTGCGCATGTGTGTGTGTGGGGGTGTAGGTGGGTGTGTGTGTGCGTGCGTGCTTTTTGCATGCAACACCCAGCTGCCGCATGTCTCAACTCTTGCCACGGCTCAACTCTTGCCACGGCAGGTCAAAGCAAATAAAGCCGACATGTGTGTGTGTCTGTCACAATTGCGCACGTGCGTGCGCGCGTGCTACCGTGGATATCTGCAAATCTTGCCCTTCTGTGACTGATAAGCTTCGGTGCTGCGAGCTCTGTGCGCTTGCGCGCGGTTGCTGTTGCGTGCGTGCGTGCTTGCGTGCGTGCCTTCGTGTGTGTTCGCGTGCGTGCGTGCGCGAGTGCGTGCGTGCGTGCGTGCGCGCGCGTGTGTGGTTGTGTGGGTGTGTGTGTGTGCGCGCGTATGTGTGTGTGTGTGTGTTCGTGTGCGTGTGTGTGTGTGCGTGTGTGTGTGCGTGTGTGCGTTTTGCGTGCAACACCCAGCTGCCCGCATGCCTCAACTCTTGCCACGGCAAATCAAAGCAAATACCGCCGACATGTGTGCGTGTTTCACACTTGCGCACGTGCGTGCGTGTGTGCTACCGCGGATATCTGCAACTTTCGCACTTCTGTGACTGATAAGCTTCGGTGTTGTGAGCTCTACACAAGTGTTGCTCTGCGCAAGTGCCGGCCCAAGTGTTCAGCGCAAGTTGCTCTGCGGGCGCAAGTGCTCTAAGCAAGTTGCGATGCGCAAGCGCTACGCAACAGTATGCTGCGCAAGCTCAGGACAAATTTCTATTAGCAAGTTCTCTGCGCGCAGCGTTGACCGCAACATGGCAACCTTTCGATTTGAGCCGGAGCTACGAATGCACCCCTTTGCGAGCCACTTTCGCGCTGCTGACTTTCTAACTTAAAGGCTGTGGAGACCAAGCAGGATTCGAGCCCGGGACCGGTCACTGCCAAGAGCAGGCGCGGAACCACGAGACAAACTCGCACGCCCGCGTTCCGACTTGAAAAGCTAGCATTTTACTAGCATTTCGTGCGATCCACCACGCCAATCCTCGCAGAGGGTCGCGCGGGCAAGTCAGAAATCGTAAGAAGTCCTCAGCTTTTGCACATCGACCCTGCAGAGGGTCGCGCGGGCAAGTCAGAAATCGTAAAACAAGTCCACATTTTTTGGACATCGACCGCGCCAATCCGCGCGCGCGCCGAAATCGTAAAACAAGTCCACAGTTTTGGGACATCGACAACGCCGGTCGCGCGCGCACCGCAGAAATCGTAAAAAGCTCCAGTTTTTGCACATCGACCACGCCAATCCCCGCAGAGGGTCGCGCGCGCAGATGAGAAATCGTAAAAAGTCTCCAGTTTTTGGACATCGACCGCGCCAATCCCCGCAAAGGGTGTCATTTTCACAGTGCGGGTTCGGCCCCACCGCGCTTTCATGTCCAAATGTCTCGTGCAAGTTTGGCTGTGTGATATCTCGCGCAAGTTGTTCTCGTGCAAGTTGGCTCGTGTAAGTTGGCTCGTGCAAGTTGACTCATGCAAGTTGGCTCGTGCAAGTTGGCTCGTGTAAGTTGTCTTGTGCAAGTTGGCTCGAGCAAGTTGGCTCGTGTAAGTTGGCTGTGCAAGTTGGCTGGAGCAAATTGGCTCGTGCAAGTTGGCTCGAGTAAGTTGGCTCGTGTAAGTTGGCTCGTGTGAGTTTTGCTGTGCGATAAGGCTGGTGCAAGTTGGCTCGTGCAAGTTTAGCCGTGTGATAAGGCTGGCGATTTTACCGGAAGTTCCTTCGCAATGCTTTCGGGAGCAAAACAAGAACAACAGCCGAAAAACAGAACCAGTCCTGAAATTTCGCAAGTTCACGCCCAAAATCGGCCAACCACAATCCCAGAGATGGCCCCTGAAACCTCCGAGCTTGAGACGCAAGAGTCACGCAAACTTACTTGCCGCCGGCAATTTGTGAAGCGCGCCTGGGACGACCGCTGCAAGCCACTGATGAAAACGTATGGGGGCGGTGGGGGGCGGGGGTGTTTGTGGGCATCCCCAAGGAGTGGAAATTGATTTCCAGAACATGCCAGCTTTCTTTATGTTTGGCTTCTTTTCCGTGATTTAGTGGAGGGGCGTGGCTCCATTGACTGCAGGTAATCCCGCGGCTTGCGAGCAAGAACATCGTTCTGGAACGCGGAACAGTGGCGCGACACCTTTAAAAATCGTTTGGCGCGTGTCCGGGACATGCGCGCAGGCCCTTGCATGTCTGAATTGGCCACCGGCTGACAGACTGCGTGG
Source organism: Effrenium voratum (assembly GCA_963377175.1). Lineage (NCBI taxonomy): Eukaryota > Dinophyceae > Suessiales > Symbiodiniaceae > Effrenium > Effrenium voratum. Next base: position 420,458 of record CAUJNA010002968.1, on the reverse strand, counting down.
AGTTCTTTCAGGGTTTACTTTGGCCGTGAAAGCACCACGAAACCAGGATTCCGTGAAATGCGGCTCTGAAATTCCACAGACTCCCGCAAGCGCGAAATTCGAGAGGCGCCTAAAATGCCTTGACAACTCATTTTCAACAAGACGAATTGCCCCAACAGCGTGGTCCTGCCTTGGGTAGCCGACACGCCGAGCAATGTTGGCGGAATATCTGTGTCTGTATTTTCTTTTGTCGATAGCGCTGTAACTTGTAAAAAATTGTCATCCCTGACTATTTTACTATGGACCGCTTTTTGTGCGAAGATCTGTGGAATCTCAAGGAGGGGGGCGCTGGCCGTCGTCCCCCCAGGCGCAGGAGTGGCCGTGGTCGTGACCGGCTGGCCGGAAAGGGAAAAAGCTATAGTGACCTTTTCGAGGGCTACTTTACCTGCCAACTTCTCGTGCCAACTTTTCAAGAATTACTTCACCTGCCATCGTCTCATGCCAGCTTTTCGATAATTACCTCACCTGCCAACTTCTCATACAAACTTTTCCAGAGTTACTTTACCTGCCAACTTCGCCTGCCAACTTTTCGACAACTACTTCTCTTGCAAACTTCGCCTGCCAACTTTGCGGGAGTAACTTCACCTGCCAAGTTCTCTTGGCAACTTCTCGAGAATTAAGTCACCTACCAACTTCCCGCGCCAACTTTTCGAGAGCTACTTCACTTGCCAACTTCTCGTGCCAACTTTTCAAGAATTTCTTGACCTGCCAGCGTCTCATGCCAACTTTTCGATAATTACTTCACCTGCCACCTTCTCATACAAACTTTTCCAGAGTTACTTTACCTGCCAACTTCGCCTGCCAACTTTTCGAGAACTACTTCTCTTGCAAACTTCGCCTGCCAACTTTGCGGGGGTAACTTCACCTGCCAAGTTCTCTTGGCTCTTGGCAACTTCTCGAGAATTAAGTCACTTACCAACTTCCCGCGCCAACTTTTCGAGAGCTACTCCACCTGCCAACTTCCCGTGCCAACTTTTCAAGAACTTCTTCACCTGCCATCGTCTCATGCCAACTTTTCGAGATTTACTTCACCTGCCACCTTCTCATACAAACTTTTCCAGAGTTACTTTACCTGCCAACTTCGCCTGCCAACTGTTCGAGAACTACTTCTCTTGCAACCTTCGCCTGCCAACTTTGCGGGGGAAACTTCACCTGCCAAATTATCTTGGCAACTTCTCGAGAATTAAGTCACTTACCAACTTCCCGCGCCAACTTTTCGAGAGCTACTCCACCTGCCAACTTCCCGTGCCAACTTTTCAAGAACTTCTTCACCTGCCATCGTCTCATGCCAACTTTTCGAGATTTCTTTCACCTGCCATCGTCTCATGCCAGCTTTTCGATAATTACCTCACCTGCCAACTTCTCATACAAACTTTTCCAGAGTTACTTTACCTGCCAACTTCGCCTGCCAACTTTTCGAGAACTACTTCTCTTGCAAACTTCGCCTGCCAACTTTGCGGGAGTCACTTCACCTGCCAAGTTCTCTTGGCAACTTCTCGAGAATTAAGTCACCTACCAACTTCCCGCGCCAACTTTTCGAGAGCTACTTCACCTGCCAACTTCTCGTGCCAACTTTTCAAGAATTTCTTGACCTGCCAGCGTCTCATGCCAACTTTTCGATAATTACTTCACCTGCCACCTTCTCATACAAACTTTTCCAGAGTTACTTTACCTGCCAACTTCGCCTGCCAACTTTTCGAGAACTACTTCTCTTGCAAACTTCGCCTGCCAACTTTGCGGGGGTAACTTCACCTGCCAAGTTCTCTTGGCTCTTGGCAACTTCTCGAGAATTAAGTCACTTACCAACTTCCCGCGCCAACTTTTCGAGAGCTACTCCACCTGCCAACTTCCCGTGCCAACTTTTCAAGAACTTCTTCACCTGCCATCGTCTCATGCCAACTTTTCGAGATTTACTTCACCTGCCACCTTCTCATACAAACTTTTCCAGAGTTACTTTACCTGGCAACTTCGCCTGCCAACTTTTAGAGAACTACTTCACTTGCCAACTTCGCCTTCCAACTTTGCGGGGGTAACGTCACCTGCCAAATTCTCTTGGCAACTTCTCGAGAATTAAGTCACTTACCAACTTCCCGCGCCAACTTTTCGAGAGCTACTCCACCTGCCAACTTCCCGTGCCAACTTTTCAAGAACTTCTTCACCTGCCATCGTCTCATGCCAACTTTTCGAGATTTACTTCACCTGCCACCTTCTCATACAAACTTTTCCAGAGTTACTTTACCTGCCAACTTCGCCTGCCAACTTTTAGAGAACTACTTCACTTGCCAACTTCGCCTTCCAACTTTGCGGGGGTAACGTCACCTGCCAAATTCTCTTGGCAACTTCTCGAGAATTAAGTCACCTACCGGCTTCCCGCGTCAACTTTTCAATAACTAAGTCATCTACCAACTTCCCGTGCCAACTTTTCAAGAATCACTTCACCTGCCATCGTCTCATGCCAACTTTTCGATATTTACGTCACCTGCCACCTTCTCATACAAACTTTTCCAGAGTTACTTTACCTGCCAACTTCGCCTGCCAACTTTTCGAGAACTACTTCTCTCGCAAACTTCGCCTGCCAACTTTGCGGGAGTAATCTCACCTTGGCAACTTCTCGAGAATTGAGTCACCTACCAACTTCCCGCGCCAACTTTTCGAGAGCTACTCCACCTGCCAACTTCCCGTGCCAACTTTCCAATAATTCCTTCACGTGCCATCGTGTCATGCCCACTTTTCGACAATCACTTCACCTGCCACCTTCTCATACAAACTTTTCCAGAGTTACTTTACCTGCCAACTTCGCCTGCCAACTTTTAGAGAACTACTTCTGTTGCAAACTTTGCCTGCCAACTTTGCGGGAGTAACTTCACCGTCCAAATTCTCTTGGCAACTTCTCGAGAATTAAGTCACTTACCAACTTCCCGCGCCAACTTTCCGAGAGTTAATTCACCTGCCACCTTCTCATACAAACTTTTCGAGAGTTACTTCACCTGCCAACTTCTCGTGCCAACTTTGCGGGAGTTACTTCACCCGCCATTGTCTCATGCCTGCTTTTTGATAATTACCTCACCTGCCACCTTCTCATACAAACTTTTCCAGAGATACTTTACCTGCCAACTTCGCCTGCCAACTTTTCGAGAATTATTTCACTTGCCAACTTCGCCTTCCAACTTCGCGGGATGCCAAATTCTCTTGGCAACTTCTCGGGAATGAGGTCACCTACCAACTTCCCGCGCCAACTTTTCGAGAGCTGCTTCACCTGCCAACTTCCCGTGCCAACTTTTCCAGAATTACGTCACCTGCCATCGTCTCATGCCAGCTTTTTGATAATTACTTCACCTGCCACCTTCTCATACAAACTTTTCCAGAGTTACTTTACCTGCCAACTTCGCCTGCCAACTTTTCGAGAACTACTTCACATGCCAGCTTCACCTTCCAACTTTGCGGGGGTAACTTCACCTTGGCAACTTCTCGAGAAGAAAGTCACCTACCAACTTCCCGCGCCAACTTTTCGAGAGCTACTTCACCTGCCAACTTCCCGTGCCAACTTTTCAAGAATTTCTTCACCTGCCATCGTCTCATGCCAACTTTTCGATAATTACTCCACCTGCCACCTTCTCATACAAACTTTTCCAGAGTTACTTTACCCGCCAACTTCGCCTGCCAACTTTTCGATAACTACTTCACTTGCCAACTTCGCCTTCCAACTTTGCGGGAGTAACTTCACCTGCCAAATTATCTTGGCAACTTCTCGAGAATTAAGTCACTTACCAACTTCCCGCGCCAACTTTTCGAGAGCTACTCCACCTGCCAACTTCCCGTGCCAACTTTTCAAGAACTTCTTCACCTGCCATCGTCTCACGCCAACTTTTCGAGATTTACTTCACCTGCCACCTTCTCATACAAACTTTTCCAGAGTTACTTTACCTGCCAACTTCGCCTGCCAACTTTTCGAGAACTACTTCTCTCGCAAACTTCGCCTGCCAACTTTGCGGGAGTAACTTCACCTTGGCAACTTCCCGAGAAGAAAGTCACCTACCAACTTCCCGCGCCAACTTTTCGAGAGCTACTTCACCTGCCAACTTCCCGTGCCAACTTTTCAAGAATTTCTTCACGCGCCATCGTCTCATGCCAACTTTTCGCTAATTACTTCACCTGCCACCTTCTCTTACAAACTTTTCCAGAGCTACTTTACCTGCCAACTTCGCCTGCCAACTTTTCGAGAATTATTTCACTTGCCAACTTCGCCTTCCAACTTCGCGGGATGCCAAATTCTCTTGGCAACTTCTCGGGAATGAGGTCACCTACCAACTTCCCGCGCCAACTTTTCGAGAGCTACTTCACCTGCCAACTTCCCGTGCCAACTTTTCCAGAATTACGTCACCTGCCATCGTCTCATGCCAACTTTTCGATAATTTCTTCACCTGCCACCTTCTCATACAAACTTTTCCAGATTGACTTTACCTGCCAACTTCGCCTGCCAACTTTCCGAGAACTACTTCTCTTGCAAACTTCGCCTGCCAACTTTGCGGGAGTAACTTCACCGTGGCAACTTCCCGAGAAGAAAGTCACCTACCAACTTCCCGTGCCAACTTTTCAAGAATTTCTTCACCTGCCATCGTCTCATGCCAACTTTTCGATAATTACTCCACCTGCCACCTTCTCATACAAACTTTTCCAGAGTTACTTTACCCGCCAACTTCGCCTGCCAACTTTTCGATAACTACTTCACTTGCCAACTTCGCCTTCCAACTTTGCGGGAGTAACTTCACCTGCCAACTTCTCTTGGCAACTTCTCGAGAAGAAAGTCACCTACCAACTTCCCGCGCCAACTTTTCGAGAGCTACTTCACCTGCCAACTTCCCGTGCCAACTTTTCAAGAATTTCTTCACCTGCCATCGTCTCATGCCAGCTTTTCGATATTTACTTCACCTGCCACCTTCTCATACAAACTTTTCCAGAGTTACTTTACCTGCCAACTTCGCCTGCCAACTTTTCGAGAACTACTTCTCTCGCAAACTACACCTGCCAACTTTGCGGGAGTAACTTCACCTTGGCAACTTCCCGAGAATTAAGTCACCTACCGGCTTTCCGAGCCAACTTTTCAAGAACTAAGTCATCTACCAACTTCTCTCGCCAACATTTCAACAATCACTTCACCTACCAACTTCTCGCGCCAACTTTTCGATATTTTTCACCTGTTATTTTCTCATACAAACTTTTCGAGAGTTACTTCACCTGCCAACTTCTCGTGCAACTTCTCGAGAGTTACTTCACCTGCCAGCTTCGCGTGCCAACTTTTCGAGAGTTTCTTCGCCTGCCAACTCCTCAGCCAGCTTTTCAAGAATCACTTCACCTGCCTCTGCCAACTTCCCATGCCAGCTTTCGAGAAAAACTTCACTTGCCAACTTATCATGGAATTTTCTTCAGAGTTACTATCCCTGCCAACTTTGCCTGCCAACTTTTTGGAGAGTTTCTTCACCTGCAAGCTTCTCACGCCAACGTTTCGAGAGTTGCTTGCTGCATCAACTTGCCTTTACGCTTTCGGGCCACTCGTCGTCTAGTTCTTTCTCTTTCCCCCCGCGAAATCTGTACCTGACCTTGCCAAAGTGCTGCGCTACCTGTACATGGCCTTGGGAAAGGCATGCCACGAAATCTGCGCCTGACCTTGCCAAAGTGTTGCGTCTGCCACGAAACTGTGCCTGACCTTGGGAAAGTTCTGCTCCTGCCGCGAAAGCTGCGCACGGCCTTGCCAAAGTGCTGCGCGTGCCACGGAATCTTCACCTGGCCTTGCCAAAGTGCTGCGCCTGCCACGAAACCTGAACCTTGCGAAAGGGCAGCGACTGCCACGCAACCCAAGCCTGACCTTCCGCAAGTGCTGCGCCTGCCACGCAACCCAAACCTTCCACAACCTTCGCGTTTCCAACGCAGTGGTCCGTGCGCTGCACCTGCGCCGCGTCCACGCCGAACCTGCGCCGCACCCGCGCCAGACAGGCGTCGAGACGGAGGTGGTTGACATCGACGCCGACCCACCAAAACGTGTAGGGGGTGACTCTTGTTCGTCTCTAGTTTCCCCGCCATACGCCTTCTCGCACGCATTCAGTCCTTCTTCAGCTAGCTGCATACGTTAGTTTTTCACATAGACCATCTAACCTTCTGTAAGCCATCTACAAGAGCTACGTTTTAGCTATCTGATCTTTTGAAGCTATCTATCTACGCAAGCTACCTTTCGATTAGTTTCTGTGCTACGGAAGTTGTTTTTTAAACTTCCCTTGGTCAAGTCACATTTTGCGAAGGAGTTCGTATTAAGTTTCATTCCGGAATAAATGTTACTGAAATTGGAAAAAGAATTCCTCTTTATATTTTGATTGAATATAGGAATTCTGGTGAAACATGTTCTTACTAGGCTTTCCAGTTCAGCCGGGATTGACATCCTGTTTGGAGCGGAACACCTATTTGGACATTTTGAGAGGTTCCCGGCTCCAAACTAAGAGGCTTAGTGAATCCAACATGAGACATGTCAAGGATTTACATCTTCAGATTCTAGCTTTCAGGCGTTCCAAAATGGCAACTTTGGGGGTTCGGCCCAACAAAATGTTGTAAAACTGAGTGTTTTGCAGTATTTGGTCACTTTTTCTTGGGCTGAACATTCCAAGACATATCCGTTCCACACGCAGAAAGTTAACAGAGGGTCTATAAATTGAGGCCGCTTTATAAAATAAATCTGTCCTCTTCTCAAGTGTTTGGATGGACTCCTGCTCTTTGTCAAATCCTAGGAGCAAGGTTTAAGGTTGGCTGGCTCTCTTGGGTCGTTTTGCCTCTGCTTGATTCCAGAGATCCACACGAGCGACTCCCGATTGCCACATGGCGCAAGCCTGCTGTAAAATGGAGACTCTGATGCAATCAGACAGAAGTCTTCCCAGCTTGCCGCGTTGCGGGGTTGCATTGTTGTTTTTCTAACATAAGCGCTGCCTACTAGGTTGGACATCTCCAACTTCTTCTGCTTATGTATTCTTGCCCAGAACACGTTTATGGTGACCATGTGAGGGATATCCAACTTCGGTCGTGGTAGCGGAGCAGGTTTTCGAAAGTAAGATACAAGCGGAGAGGAGCTTTCGGTGGTACCGGTAGGTTCCCACGCGGCCTACGCTGGCCGCCAAAGCGGCGGAATCGCCACAAAGGAGGAAAACATCAGTTTACCGACGAATGCAAAGTTGCCTCCATCGTACGGCCTCCGTGTAAGTTGGTTCCGGTACGAAGATCTGATAAGGGTTTGGAGCACACGCGCTGTTCTAGGCCCGAATCGACAAGGACCCTAGGTGAAAACCCGTCTTACCGGTGATGCGCCGAAAGGTGCTGGACAACAACAGCCTCACAGAAGCAGATTGCGGAGTAGAGTACTTATATTTCTTGAAGGGCTCACAGAATGTGTTCCTTTACAGATTCCTTTGTTTCTGCAATCATCGCCGGCGCGCTGATGAGTTTGTTGCCTTCGCAAGCAAATGTGAGACCCTTCTGCGACGGCAGCTAGAACGCACACCACAGGGTCCTGCGTACATTCAGGCCATCAATGACGCCAATCAGCGACGGCGTGCTCAACCCTCAATAGCACTGCACCTTCAGAGTCTCATAAGTGTACTGAGGGAGTTGAATACGTCTCCAGGACAAAGAGGAAACCAATGGCTCTCTCTGGCACTCCGTCAACTTGCTCTGAGTGATGAAGAACAATGTGAGAGACTGTCCGACAATGGAAACGCCTGTGTGTGTTGCGCTCTCCTTCCCTGAAAAAACAAATCACGTGATCCAAGCCCGCCGGTCGATCAGGAGCCTTCCCGTCTTGAAGGCGAAGAAGGACTCTGGGTTGAGGACGCTGAGGGCAATGAAGGCTTTTGTCCATGTGAAGATCAAGAGGCTTTCTGGCAATTGGAAGGCCATGATGCGCTCATCTTTGCAGAGAATACCAGGTCGGCCTTTTTAAGTCTGCCAAGGTGCGAGAAGGTAGAACGGCAAAAGGAAAGGTACAGCGCCGAAGGGGCCGCTTTCAACCTTTTGGAAAACATAATTAGGCGGCAAGGCCAGAACAGCCGACGAGACCACCGTCGATCAATCCTATCGGGGTAAGACAGGCGCAAAACAACCATGGCCAAAGGACAACGAAAGCAAAAATGCCGGCGCGGACAACCGGAAACGAAAGGCAAAACCAAGACCCTCGCCGTTCATCGCAACGCCGATGGGCAAGAAGCCACGGAGCGTCCTGCCGACATATCGGCAGACCCATACCTGGATGATTGGAGTGCAAGTGCTTTGTGGTCCCACGACAGCAGTCGCATGGCACACCTAGCAGATACAACCGAAAAGGTTGACGCTAGCAGAAGTACGCTCACCCAACACGGTGTGACCTACTACATGATTGCGCACGCGGCGCCAAATCGAGCTCAGGCTAGTAAACTCATGGCGCCTATCATCCAGCAGGCCCAGAATCCAAAAGGAGCTCAGTTTGTCCCGACAACCGATATTGGAATCAGGGTTGAGCTAGCAGCTTTTGACTCCAGAACAAGCAGCCAGCGCAGTTGACGACCGCAAGGCCAATCCACTTGCGCAGCCATCGCTGCCTGCCACTGCCTACCCAGCTGAGGCCGCGCCATCACATCAGAGCCGTCAGCATCGGCGCCGGCGCCAGCAGCAGACGGGGGACACGTCAACAAACCACCGCTGGCCAATCAACCAAACCACGAAGGAACTCCATAGAGTTAATGTGTCAAAGAGGAGGGCGCTGTTCGCACAAGCAACACTTGCCCTTGACGGACCTACAAAGTTGTGGGGAGAACGCCAGTATCGCTTGCAACCCAAATGTGTTGTTGGAGGCCAGGCTTGCGTGTCAGAAAGCTGGGAGATATTCTACCAAAGCCTTGGTCGCAACGCACCTTGGCCAAGCGGAGCAGAGACAGCCGTCGTCTCAGCAAGAGACAAGTCTCGGCCATGCTTACCGCGACCAAGGCCGGGATCGCACCAGCATCCTTAACACACAAGCAATTGGTAAAGGCAGCAGCGCCTACAAGAAACCTTTCAGTGTTACACCTTTAGAACTAGCATTCAGACGCAGACCAGCGGAGCTTGTTCAGCTGCCAACCGACGCAACAAGCGTACCACGAGGCCGGCAATCCGAAGACGCGCGTCAAGACCTAGCATCGCGTTTGCGTCTTAGCTCTAAGCGAGCTGCAACTGGCGAGATTTTTTTTGGAGTGAAGAAACCCATTAAGCCAGATGGACCCAAGGGAGGAATGTGGTCAAAAGGTAAAGCCATTTCTACAGTTGATGAAGACAAGGCCAGCAAGCGCCCAGAAGGCAAACCACGGCCAAGGCATCCAAAAATGACCCGGCGTCCTCGGCAGATCTTTCGACAGAAGGCTGCGCATGTGCTCAGAGCTCGCCAGTTGCAACTGTGTGACTAAGGGCAAGACCCATGTGCTTGAAGTTTTTGCAGGAGGCGCCCGCCTTAGCCAATGCTGTGCACAGACCGGACCGAAGGTTGGTGCGCTAATGGATGTTCGAAAATGGCTTCGATGTTACTAAACTAAAAGCAGTTGGCAAATCGTGTTAGCTATTATCCGTGAGCAACACTGGGACGTTGTTTCCGTTCGCCTGTGTGTGGACCTGGTCCATCACGCAGAAAATCCTTGACCCATGGATACACCTTTTTTGTAACACTACCAGGACGTAACTTAGAGAGACCGCAGCAAAAGAAAACTTGACAAACTGGAAGCTCAATGTTGCACAGGCCTGTGTTCAACTGTCACAGAGCTCTTTCAAGCCAGGCAATACAAGAAAAGAGACACGCATTCTCCACGGGCGCGGGTGGGCCCAAAATCTGCAGGCAGCAACGCATTGTCAAGTTAGTCCATCAAAGGCATGGGTGCATTTTTCGCTAGTACTGCTGGGGCGTAGCTTAGAGAGACGGAGCAAAAGAAAACTAGACATACTGGAGCTTTCATTCGAAGCTCAATGTTGCACAGGCCTGTGTTCATCTGCCAAAGGGCTCTTTCAAGCCAGGCAACACATGAAAAGAGACATGTGCTCTGCTTCCTTTGCCGTGGTTTAAAGTGTGAGAAAAGGTTACGCAGCAGGCAGCCTGCCGCATCTGCACACTCTTGAATACACTGGCGAGAGCTTTCCTCAAGCCGCGCCAATAAACATCTGGCAAGCTGCGTCTTGCAAGTAATGTTCAAGACCCCGCTGTCGCCTGCCCCGCCAAATGGTTCTTGGAATATCCTTTGTCATCTGGCGCAGCCACGTTGCGCCAGAGCCACGAAGGCTTTTTGGCGTTATACCGGCTGCTTCGTCCGTGACAGACAACTGCAGGGAAGTGAACAGGGAAAGCAGCAGACGAAACCCCAAACAAGTACTCTTCGGTCGAGGTGGTAGAATAGAACTTGCAAGAGCTGCGCCATATGCATGTTGTCTCATCAACGCGCGGCTAGTTTTTGTGCTCGGCAGCGCGCGAGAAAGGGCATCCAAGAGAAGTTGCCAGTGCTTCCTTTGCAAACGAAGGAATTCACAAGGTCGCAGAAGTATGTGAAAACCCAAAGGCAAGGCCCCTGCAAAATGGGGCCGCAGCTGTACTTCTGGGAAGACCTGGCCTCTTTCGCTTGGCTCGACTTCCCCCAGCGAGACTATGCAACTTCCCTGCTGCAGATAGAAACTGCCGCAGCCAGCTGAATGCCGCGACCACTGCGTTGATAGTCTCGGTGAACTTGCAACGAGGTGAGCCCAAATAGAATAAATGCTTCCCATACCTTTGAAGAGCAAGCCCCAGCAACATCCCAGAATCGCTGAGCTTGTGCAATGACAGCCCCACCTTCGCCGCCAACCAACACTCAAAACTTTGCAAGAATCTTTTCGGTGCTCTTGGCGCAGCGCTCTTCCGCTTTCGGTGCTCTTGGCGTGGAGGGCCAAAAAGGAGCCACCGCCGACACCACCCGCTCAACGGCCAGTTAAGCTTGTCGGCGGCACGAACAGCGTCAAACAGCGTCAAACTCATCCGTAAAACCATTCCGCAAGCGAGAAAACCATCTGGGCACTGGAAGGCAGGCCTTCTAAGCTCAACAAATCTGGAATGGTCGTCAGCGCATTTAAACTTGCTGGCAATGTAAAGGTTAGCGGGAAACAAGTTTCCCCAATGACACAAGGCAAGGCTGTGCTCATCTGAAACTTGAGGGACTGGCTGCTGCTCCTTCCTTGCGCGTTGCAACCCCGACTGGACAGGGCCTCCATGGCTAGTTTTTTCAGCAAAGTTCTGTACGAAATCTGCTCGTTGACGTTGATATGGTTCAGTTGCCTGACACCCGTACTGAGCACATTTCCTCCAGCGCAGCAACTGAGCCAGCTCGTGCACCCACCGGAGCCCTTTCTCTGTGACGAATCAGGTCAATCAGATTGACAAAAGTGTACTTGTCAGCCGGGTCCTTTGGAGCACCAATGTCCAGCCCGAGGTGAACAATGAGCTGCTCTCAATAAAGTCGCAGAGCAAACCTTCAGAAAGTCCACGAGGAAACAGGGGTTCAGGTTCAAAGAGAGGATAGGCTGTTCAAAGAAAACGTCCAAGCCACCCCGAGCTGCGCAGTAGAACCTTTTTACCTCAGCAGCTCGGCTAGGCCGATTGTTGTCAAGGAAGCATCGCTTGCAAATAGTGAAGACACAGGCTTTGCCCGCAGGTCGGCCACGGCAAAAGGAGCGAAGGCTACCAGTAAAAGGAGTTCGTTGTCCGGCAGCCCCACGCCTTCATGGCACAGATGGTTTATCAAACACAGAGTTGGCCGACCGAACAGCGAAACAAAGACACACAACATTGTTGTCTTCCGGCGCGGTGCTGCAATGTGTCCAACACGACCATCAACTTCAGTCCCACTGTATGAATTTGCAGCCAGTTTCTGGGAAGAGATCCGCAGATAGCTCCTTCTGGTAGGCCCGCAAGGCGTTTTGCATCAAATGCCCATCAATCCGATGTGGGCCGAGGGGTTTTCCAAACGCGTGTGAATAGGCACTATGGCAAGGATCGCAAAGTCATTGACACACAAGCAAAAAAGAAGGCTTCCACGGGGTAAAGGGGATCTGTGTTGGATAGCGCCAGAGAGATTGTAAACGCCAGCACGGGTCAACAAGTTCTTGCGAAGACGCTGGGCAACTTCAACAGCATAGTTGCTTCCCACGGCCAAAGTGTTGAAGCAGCCGATGACCCTGTGACCATCTATCTCTTCCCGCCGTGTCCAGAAACCGCAAAACTCTTCGGCCGCGAAAGTGCCCCGAACGTGGCTGCGGTCGCTGTAATGCATGGCGAAGACCACGTTCTGGAGGCAGGTGTAGCTGGCATAGGAAAGAGCCGTGAGACAAACGCTTTATGTTCTGGGAAAAGCAAAAAGTTCTGCCGTTTTCCCGAAAATCGGGCTGAGGATTTGCGAACCCTTGCTTTTCTTCTTGCACATTGCAAAAACTCCGCACCTGACATGCTCCTCACTCTCGGCCCCTGGGATGAGCTTCAAACACCCGACGCCGACGGAGTCTCACTTTTTGTATACAGCAAGCTGCTGCCCCCTGCTCCCCGAAACCCGAGGACGTCGTACAGTGGGCCAAGTTCGTTTCAGAACTCGTGCGCTTCATTTACCAAAATCAACACGACCTATTTGACAAAATCCGAAGTGAATGTGATGTTTGCCAAGCGGCGAAACAAGCAGCATAAAGAAGCAAAACGAGTGGATTGCGAGCGGACACATTCAGAGACATGACATTCATTGATCACTGTCAGGTTCCTCTTGAAACTCGAGAACACAACTGTTTTTGTCATCCTCATTGCTCATTTCTCACTGCAGAGGCAGTGACGACCACGCAGGAAGTGGAGAACATCACTGTCGCCAAGAACTATTTTGACCAGTGCCACTTGCAGCCCAAATTCTGTTGTCGCAGATCAAGCCTTCATGACGGAGACATGGGAACATTTCTATCAATCCCTTGACTTCGCACCCATATCATTGGGACCGAACACGCCATGGCTGAATCAAGCTGAATCCGCAGTTCGACTCCTGATGGCCCAACTCAAGATCATGCTTAATTCCACCAAGGCAGGCGCAGCACCTGCAACACTGAAGACAGTGACATAGACAACTTGCGAAGGCAGCTGCAACAGCTGACGATCGACAGGAATGAGGAAGGGCTTGCAACCATCCAGATCAAGCAGCTATCCAAGCAAGCATTCCAAGAAGCTCGTCCATCTGAAGATATCCGACAAGACCTGGCTCAGAACCTCCGAATGAGTTCTAAACCTTTGCAGGTGAAGGACAAGGTATTTTACTGGCAGGAAGACAAATCCAAGATCCCTTCCGATGGACGCAAAGGAGGAATTTGGCTAAAAAGGAAAAGTGATTTCCTTGCAAGAGCAATGGCCACGGCCACGGCCAGCCGGCCACAGCCACGGCCACGGCCAGCCGGCCACAGCCACGGCCAGGCCACGGCCACCTTGCCACGGACATGGGACAACTAGCGTTCGCCAAGAAACATAGTTGAAGCCAAGTGCTCGGCAATATAGTCAGAGATGATTGTTTAATACAAGTTACAAGTGCTATTCACCATAGCAAATACATGTTTAAGTCACCAGTGCTACCATCGCAAACAAAAGAGTGAATGTGTACGATGATAAGTTTCAAGTGCTTATAAACATAGTAGTGATGGCAATAGTATTAATTTATAGAGCTGCAAGTGCTATCAAGCAAATAAATGCAATTACTACAGTTGAAACAAAATTTGTTGGCTTTCAGCTTTCTAACGTTTTCCATGTCTCAGTGTTTGGATGTCTATGTGCGTTTGTGCGTATGTAACGCAATGTAATGTAATGTACTGTAATGTGAACGTATGTATGCATGTCTGTATGTCTGTATGTCTGTATGTGTGTAATGTGGTGTAACGCAATGTAATGTATTGCGAATGTAGTGTAACGCCATGTAACGTAATGTAGAAACTACTATATGTATGTTTGTAGGTATGTATGTATGTATGTATGTAGGTATGTGTGATTATGTATGCAATGTATGTGTGTAAGGTATGTACGTGTGTGTAATGTATGCATGACTGCAAATCACGTATAGACCGTATTGTATTGTATTGTATTGTATTGTATTGTATTGTATTGCATTTTGTGGTATTGTATTGTGTTGTGGTGTAACGCAGCGTGTAACGTATTGCAACGCAATGTGTTGCATGTGTGTTATGCAGTTTTATGTTATGTATGTGTAACGCATTTCATGTATGACAAGTATGTATTGTATGCGTTGTATGTCATGTGTGTAACGCAATGTAATGCAATGTAGCACAATGTAAAGTAATGTAAAGCACTGCAATTCAATGTAATGCATGTTTGTTTTTTGCGTATGTGTTCAATGTAATGTACTGCGCTGTGCTGTTAAAAAAGTACTATTATATTACACAAGGTAGTGTGTGTATGTTTGTGTATGTGGATAATGCAATGTAATAAGATGTTAATGTAATACAACATAACATAGTGTAATGCATGTCTGTCTCTGTATGTAGGTAATGGAATGCGATGTGACGTAATTTATTGTAACGTAACGTAACGCAGTGCAACGTAACGCACCAATTCGATGTACTGTGATGTACGCGTGTGTGCACTGTATATGTTGCACGTCAGTGTGTGTATTGTATGTAACTGTGTATGCATGTATCGATGCGCGCATGTATGTATGTAATGTATGTACTGTACGTATGTATGTTATGCTATGTTATGCTATGTTATGCTATGTTGTGCCATGTTGTGCTATGGTATGCTATGTAGGTTTACGCATGTATTGCACTGTGATGTCTTTTCAAGTAATGTATGCATGTGTGTTTGTGTGTATGTACTTACCTGTATTGTATTGTATTGTTTTGTATTGTATGTGTGTATTGCTAAGAAAGCAATGTATGCATGCATGTGTGTAGCGCACTGAAATGTACTGTAGTGAAATGCATGTGTGTATGTATGTGTGTGTATGTAAGTTTTAATGCACGTATATAATGTATTGTAATGAAATGTAATGTAGTGTAATGTATGTGTGTATCTATGTATGTATGCATGTATGTATGTCTGTGCGTGAAAGTACGTAATGTAATGTACTGTCATGCCATGTAATGCGACGCATCGCAATGTATGTAATGTATGTATGCGTGTAATGTATGTGCGTGCCTATGTTTGTGTAAGTATGTATGTATGTGTGTATGTGTCTGTGTGTATGTAATGTATGTATGTGTGTGTGTGCAATGTATGTGTGTAATGTATGTATGTGTGTGTTATGTATGCATGACTGCAAAGCACGTATAGACTGTATTGTGTTGTATTGCATATTGTGGTATTGTATTGTGTTATATTGTAATGCAATGCAGCGTGTAACGTATTGCAACGCAATGTTTTGCATGTATGTTACGCAGTTTTATGTCATGTATGTGTAACACATGTTATGTATGACAATGTATATCATGTGTGTAACGAAATGTAATGTAACACAATGTAAAGTAATGTGAAGCACTGCAATTCAATGTAATGTATGTTTGTTTCTTTGCGTATGTATGTAATGTAGTGTACTGCACTGCGCTGTTAAAAAATGTACTATTCTATTACACAAGGTAGTGTGTGTATGTTTGTGTATGTGGATAATGAAATGTAATAAGATGTAATGTAATACAACATAACATAGTGTAACGCATGTCTGTCTCTGTATGTAGGTAATGGAATGCAATGTGATGTAGTTTATTGTAACGTAACGTAACGCAGTGCAATGTAACGCGCCAATTTGATGTACTGTGATGTAATGTAATGCGTGTGTGCACTGTGTGTGTTGCACGTCAGTGTGTATGTATTGTATGTATGTGTGTACGCATGTATCGATGCACGCATGTATGTATGTGATGTATGTGATGTATGTACTGTACGTATGTATGTTATGCTATGTTATGCTATGTTATGCTATGTTATGCTACGTTGTGCCTATGTAGGTTTACGCATGTGCTGTACTGTGATGTCGTTTCAAGTAATGTATGCATGTGTGTTTGTGTGCATGTACTTGCTGTATTGTACTGTATGGTTTTGTATTGTATGTGTGCATTGCTAAGAAAGCAATGCACACATGCGTGTGTGTAGCACACTGACATGTAATGTAGTGTAATGTGCTGTAGTGCAATGCATCCGTGTATGTATGTGTGTGTGTATGTAAGTTTTAACCCACGTATATAATGTATTGTAGCGAAATGTAATGTAATGTAATGTTTGTGTGTATCTGTGTATGTATGTATGTATGCGCGTGTAAGTACGTAGTGCAATGTACTGTCATGCCATGGAATGCGACGCAATGTATGTATGCGTGTAATGTATGCGCGTGCGTATGTGAGTGTAAGTATGTATGTATGTGTGTATGTAACGTATGTATGTGTGTATGTATGTATGTATGTATGTTGTGCTATGTTTTCCTATGTCTGTATGTCTGTATGTATGTATGTATGTTCTGGATGTCATGTGTGAAATGTATGTACTGTATGCAATGCGTGTCACGCATGTAATAAAATGTATGTATGTAATGTATTGATGTATGTTTGTATGTGTGTAACGTATGTATATGTATGTATGCTTGTATGCAATGTAATGTAATGTAATGTAGCGTAGTGTGGTGTAGTGTAGTGTCATGTAGTGTAATGTAACGTTATTTGGTGTAGCGTAATGTAGTGTAATGTATGTATGTGTGTAATGTATGTAATGTATGTATGTACGTAGGTATGTATGTATGGCTGGAGCCCAAGTTTTAGCTTCACGCGTGCGTGCGTTCGTGCGCTCGCGCGTGCGCCTGCGACTGTACTTGCGCGCGCGTGCGTGCGTGAGTGTGCGTTCTTTGAAGTTTTGGTACAGCGGTGGCTGGAACCCAAGTCTCAGCACGCGCGCAGTGTTTTCGCTCTACCCCGGCAAGTGAACCTCGTGAAGCTGCCCAACTGCCCGCAACCCCCCGGACACGGCCTCCCGGCCACTGCCGCCAGCACCCTGCGCCCGGCAACAGCGGCCTGTCCTGCCCCAGCCCCACGGCTCACGGCCACGGCCACAACCACGGCCACGGCCACGGCCACCCACGGCCACGGCTACCTCCTTTTTTCATCTGCACGCCGGTGCGATGGAGAAATCAAAAGTGTGAAAACACAATTGCAAGAAGGGCGCATGAAAAGAGAAGCTCATGCCTATCTTTTTTCTTGGCTCATGCCACGTTGCTCATGCCACTATGTCCCTTCATCTGGGCGGGTTGGGCGGGACGAAAAATTTCGACACTCCTGTATTATTGAGTGCCTAACCCACCTCCCTCCCAGCCACATGGCTGCCATGTTGTGCGTGGTTTCAATCCTCACCTATAAGCATGCCATGTGTGCGCAAATAAGCGACTGTTCAACGGATTTGAACTCGTTTCTTTCGTTCGCATATCAACTAAAGCTTCGCAAAATCACGAGAAACGTGGGTACTTTTATCACATGAACTTTGAAATAAGGCGTCATCCCCTTCGAAGTTCCTCAAGGTCATCGCCGCTCCGTGATGGCCTGTCAGCGACGTTGGATGCAGTGTTCACTCTTTCAATTCAGCAAACGACATATGCATCGTCAAGGATCGCCAGCGTGTTGTCGACCAATCTCTGACCGGATGGATTGTTTGACCTGCCAGAAATCATCTCAGCACTGTCAAATACTGCCTTGTCAAGGACAGGATCGCCCAAAAAACTCCGTGCTGCTCCAGATGCCCTTCCTGATTACGGGGGCCATTTTGCGAAGGTCGCTCACGGCCGGTGATGCTGGGATGTGTGCACAAACTGAAAATCTGCCGCCATCTGTTCTGCAATCAACGTCTGAGTACCGCTGTGAACCAGCATCTCCTTCAAAAGGCATAACCTTTTCTGGCGCAGTATTTTCTGGCAATGACCAGCCAGTTGCATGAACTTCTGCCTCCTCAAGTTCTTGAGCACGGCTGACCCATCGTCTCATTTGCTCGGCAAGGCGAGCGCTGAACCAACCTACACCCTTTTGTGCAACCAAGGAAAGAGCTTCACCAGGGGCGCTTGGTACTCCATTGGTCAAGTCCTTAGCGTGTTTGGCTGATGATGCAACCTGAATAAACTCATCCGGAGACCACGGGAGTTCCCGACTAACACCCCAGCCCCGCCTTGATTTTCAACAGAAGTGGATTTTCACAAGGAAGGGCTTCGTTCCCCCTGGTTCCCCCATGTTGACGCGAACGAAGCCGACGAGAATATGTAGGCAACGTTTCATGGGAGGGCGTGGTCACAGAAGGCTGCTGGAATGTCTGCGCCAGGGCCTTCCAGTTTCACCACACAGCGGAACTCGTCGAAGACCGTGTTTGTGTTGAAATTTTTGTGACCCCATCGGGAAAGCTTCACAAGGGTTTTACCTTCCCCTTCTCTGGACGCAGCGCGCTCTTGAAACTGTGTCATCAGGAGTTGCTCAAACGGCTCATCCGCACCGGGCTTCAGCAAATCAATTTTAAGCGTAGCGGCTGAGACCCTTTTGTGCATCGTGGCATCGACACCGACTACGCGGGTCGCCAAAGCACATTTTTAGGAATCTTTACTAGCGTTGAAAATCCTCGCAGATCTTTCATGCGGTTGACAAGCCACTATCGAATACAAAACGACAAGCTGCCCCTTTGGCGCACTTTCTTTCATCACTGCTGTTATGGAGGTCAGCGTGCCAAGCTATCTCGGTTGCATTGCAGTGTGCCTGAGTTGGTCATCCTGTGCTTCACTTGCCCAGGAAAAAGCCAAACACGCACACACACACATGTCTTGGGGCCGCAGTGGCAGTCACTGGGCCACCGCCGAAGAGACTACCCCCAAGTGTGGGCGAGCCTCATTTGCAAGCAGTTGTACGGTTTGGAGCAGTCTTTAGCACTTGATGACAACTTGCATACTAAACCGCCACGCAGCTGCGTGGCAGGAAGATTGCTCCTTTGGCGCCCAAGTTCGCCAGAGAAAGGTTCCAGCCAGTGCCCCTCCTGTCACTCATGCTTGTGCATGGGATGGCTCTTACCGCACATTCCATGCAAATGTGAAGATTTTGAGGGCAACCACCTCTGTCCTTCACGTCGGCATGGCTACACCCACTCGGGAGGTTGTAGTCTAACAGATGTGCCTGCATTTTGCAGCAATGCGTCGCTTGCCCCTCAATGCTTCAGGCATGTTGCTTCTGCTTACCCTTATTCTTGCCCTTTCCTTTAATCACCCAGATGCACTGGGCAAGTCAGCGGGTCGCTCTCGCTTGGGAGCACTGCCTGACGGCAAGGGAAGCAACGGGAGATTGCCACTTGCACCACGCTTCAAACCAGTCTTCACCGTTTCACTCATGCGAAGCCATGCGCGTTGATCTGCTTTAAGGGCTTGAGCCACATCCACTTGGCGGTATCCGGGCGGCGATGGCTCTTGCAGGCACCATCGCATTGTGCTTTTCAACGGTGCTGAAACTTGCCGCTCCTACCAAGTCCAGGCGCAATGCCTCCACGGACTGAGATTGATATCTTCAGACAAGATCCTAACGACTGTCAGAACATGTGCAAGAAGTTGGGTGGGGTTCCCCCCACTAGTAAACGGCAAAGGCAGCCAATTTCGTCCTCAAGTGGACGCAATCAACGGGGGGTGATGACTCTTTGCCGTCTCAGTCGCAACCATCTCAACCGATTCTCCCGACTGTTGTGGTACCTTCACCACCTGCAGTTCTGGCAAACCCCGCATCGGAAACACACAGACAAGAATCATGTTGACCGGCTTTGCAAGAACATGACGGACGATGACCGAGCACTCTTAGTCTTGTACTCACCCGAGCAAGAATGGTTGAAGGCTTCATCCACATCCGCACTCATTGGTAAGAAACGGAAGGACGCACAGCCACTGAGACAAGAGCTTATCAGAAGCAATTCCTTGAAGCCAAGCTTCTCGAGTGCAAATCTTGGCTTGATACTGAAGTTCTCAACCTAGCCGACGCACGCAAGATTCATGTCAGGACTTCCTGAAGACCAAGGCTCGCTGGGTCCTCAGAGGCTTCCAAGACAAGCAGAAGAATGATCAGCAGACACTACTGCATCCAGGAGTGGCTTCCGCCTTGCAACCCAAGCAGCCGCAAACAAAGGCTGGAATATATCTCACATGGGTTTGAAAACAGCTTTCCTCCAATGCGATCAGAATCCGGATATCATTTGTCAAACCCCTCCCAAAATGGGATATCCGCCACAGATCGGTGCACGCATGAAAAAGCCTGCCTACGGGCTAAATGACGCACCACGCAGATGGTGGAACATCCTAGACTCGGCTCTCCGTTCTTACAGATTAGTGCCAACCAGGGCAGATCGTTGTACATATGTTTACTATGGAAAACAGCTTCCGAAACCAACATCGATCAGTGAGAAGAAATCATCCGATACATTCGATCTAGAAGGAGCAGTTGATTACCTCATGGATCCAGTTTCCGGTACCAATGCCAAGAATCGACAAGTTCATGGAGCACTTTCTTTTCATGTAGATGATCTTCTTATGGCCGGTGATGATGTGTTTGAGAAGGAAATCATGGGACGACTTCGTGCAGATTTTCAAGCTGGTTCCGAAGACGAAACTGATTGCCTCTTCGTAGGACAACGCATCCAATGGAAGCAAGACGACAAGCACGCTGGCACATCAATGCCCATCAGAACGTTACCGTTGACGAACTTCAGCAGATCACCTTTGACAAGTACCTGAAGGATGACACACCACTCCTCAAATGCATACGGCATACAGAAGTCGACACAGTTCCACATTGGGTATCAATTCTCC
Organism: Effrenium voratum; assembly: GCA_963377175.1. Taxonomy (NCBI): domain Eukaryota; class Dinophyceae; order Suessiales; family Symbiodiniaceae; genus Effrenium; species Effrenium voratum. Next base: position 399,543 of record CAUJNA010002968.1, on the reverse strand, counting down.
AGGCGCGCGTCCAAGGCAGCATCCCCGACCATTGTGGACGTTCGCTCTACAAATAAGACAGTCAGAATCATCAAAAGCATCCCGCTTAGTGTGAGATTCTGGCCCCTTCGTGTGAAAGCACGCATAGTTGGTTATCCAGATGCGTCCTATCGCAACAATGAAGATAAGTCATCCCAACGTGCGCGTGTTATTTTCCTTGCAGAACAACGAGATCTTCGCCAGGGCTAATCCAATTCGAGAGGCTCATTGGTTGATTATGAGACGCATAAGATCACCGCTGCAACAATGCCCACAACTGCTGCTGAATTGCACGGTGTGATGCCTTGTTACGGTTCAGCCTTACTCTTTCGCGGTCTCTGGTCAGACATTACAGGCGAAGTCGCAGATGTTCATATTCGCACTGATGCAAACAATCTTGTTACTACAGCATCCACAACCCATCAACCGGAACAGCAAGAAACAATGCACTTAATCCAAATGTTGCGAAAGGAAAGCAATAGTGGACAGACGCACGATCTCGCACATGTGCGAAGTGAAGATTGCCTGGCAGATTCGCTGACCAAGCATTCAGCTAAAGCAGGCGAGCTCATCAAGGTCGTCCTGACAGGCAACTTGTTGACTGTTGACGCACGTCCACCCTTCCGTACCATGTTGCAGAACAAAGCATGTTTGGTTGAATGGCTAGCGCGCAACACAAAGCACGGACCCGCGTTCGCAGGAGTCGGTATAGCAGAATCCATGTTTGCTTATTGGGGAACCTGGGCATGATCGACATGTCCATGAATTCTGATGCATGAATTGTTCATTCTCAGATCCATGATGAGTGTTTTGCATGTGACCTTTCTTGAATCTCAAGACACACGTGTCTGCGTCTGCGATTGCGCATGTCAGGTCATCTTACAGAGATGCCGCTCTTCAGCCGGCGGCCCCTTCGCGCCTGTCCGCAAGAACGATCCAGAAGAAGAAGAAGAGACCTCCGATTGCGCCATGGAGGAGATCAATGGTGGACAACCTTTACGATCCAATCTCCACGACCAGGATTACTCTCACATAGAGCAGGCAGACTATGATCGCGAACCCGAAACCGAAGAAGAGAAGAACCCGCCAAGTCGACCTCACGAGGAACGACCTCCACACAAGGCAATGCCTACGCAGCCGCCAGTTCCACCACTGAGACTGTCATCAAAAGCAAAGGCACAGCCGCAGAACCCCCTGGACGAGGAGACGGAATCTGACAACCAGCAGCGCACCAACGCAAATCGGCCACCATTGCCAAGGCGACCGACGATGATGTCACCTCCTCTATCCATTGATCATTCCAGATGGATCACGGACAAGAACACGAAGATTGGCATCCAGCTCTTGAAAGAATCCTTCCATCCACAGCCGTTTTGGAACAGCCGAGTCCCTTTTGGTGGAAGAGTAATACCGTGCCCCAAGCTGCATCCAGACTTCGAGCGCATCCCGAGCAACTGAGAGAAAGGCATGAGAAGGCATGCTGGTTGAGGGCCCGATTCAATGACTATTGGGGACTGACCTTTCGTCATCATGGAGAATACGCAGAGAATGCGTACATGGACCTTTTGCTGTTACATCTTTTGCTGTCACATCAATGACCATCTTCAAGATTTCGGCACCGACGTCATCCCATTGTGTGCCACAACAAGTTGATCGACATGAACAGGACCATCCTCAACGCCGAACATGGATCCGCCCAAGGCAAAACAGATCGTTCACCTCATCCTTATGCGAGTTGAGAGATTGAGCAGATTGTTTTCGGAATGCCTGCAACACAATCCACGTGAAGGTAGCAAGAGGGAACTTCGAAGAGCCATCGAGATCAATCGACGGATCCTGCGAGCTCTACGAGGCATTGATCACGATCACCCATGCGAAGAATTTCTTGGGCAACCAGCCAGGCGTATTCTCGATGACGATGTTTCCGACCTTTGGAAAATCCGGTTTCGAGACTGCATTCGTACTTCCAAAATATGACGGAACACACAACGAAGGATCGATAGCTTGACAACCAACGCCGCATTCCGACTCCGACCTGATGGCGAGTCATTCTTCAATGACAAGGACATGCAGCTCTATGTGAGATGCAACAGCGGTCGTTCCAGGCATGCCCCAGCAGAAGGATTACAACAAGCAAGAGCCATCCGTAGACCATTTTCGTACCAGGCTTTGATTGCGGCTCATGTCCATCTTGCATGCATCGACGACGTCACCTACAACGACGAGCCATCCGACGCAGCGCTGACTCATGCGCCCAAAGGACGTGACGCATTGTTGATCCTTGCATTTCTCAAGGAAAACCCTTACCATTGCCAACTCACCGAAGAACGCACAGCATTGACGAGCATACCATCGCGCCAACAAGCGTTGTTGCAGCATTCGATTCCGGTGGAAAGCTCATGCTGTCGAACTGTTGGACCATGAAGAAGAACCTTAACCGCGACGACATGGAGCAGCGCGAGATCAAGATCCTCGAGTTCGCGCAGCAGTCTTCGAACACGCCAATGCCGACGCATCCAACAAAAATCAGTCCGAGAAGGAAACATCCACCGAGACCAAGAAGCGACGGCGTTCCACCGGTAGAGGTGATGAAGAAGAAGAAGAGAGAATGGAATCCGAGGAAGAGAGATCCGTCAAGCCAAAGGTCATTGTGGAGATTCCCAGGCCTGAGAACTCGGAAGATTTCAATAGGGACTTCTCGCAGGTCAGTTTGGACCGAGACATGAGTAAACCCGAAGTATCCGAAGAGCTCAAGACAATCAGGGAGAACTTCGAACAGTTCATGGAGAAGTACCATGGTGATCCGAGAGGAGTTCATCCAGACCTTAATGATCGCGAGCTGAGATCCTTGGCACATGTGAATCCGAACACCAACATCGACGAGGAAGAACGGTCAGAAGCCTACCATTGAGGAGTATCGGGCAGCACATCCAACTTCCAATCGGGCTGAAGCAGTTGAGATCCCGCTACGGTCCGTTGCTTGTCAAGTCATTCACCGACATCCTTGGATCAACCGATCGCCCTCTTGTTGACCATTGATTTCAGTTCATCCTTGACGCTGAACATGCTGACCGTGAATCTCACGAGGAATCCGAAGTTGGACAACCGGGAACTCAAGAACATTCCGACCAAGGAACGGCCACTCATCATGATGATGATGGAGAACAGTGGCGACATCATGTGCCTCAACGAGGCCGATCCTTTCTTCTATCCAGACGATGAAACACCCAAGAACCTCATCAAGCTGTTCAGCAGATTCGGGCACAAAGGCATCGTACTGAAATCCTGGTCAGCAAGACCCATCACACGCTTTGTCCGAGGCGGTGAGCGCGCCAGAGTCGAGTTATTGGCACGACACAAATCCACGAAAAGCCAATGGTGGAGTACAAACTTCGGCATGTTCAGATGCTTCTTCGGAATGGAAGAAAATTGTGCCAATCCCGATTGTGATACTCCTACATCCGACTGTTTGGCGACTACCGGACCGTCCATGTTCACGGATCCCAAGAAGTATGTCGAGAAGAACAACGAGACCGCCGCCACGCACCATTGTCCAAGAACACGGCAAGAACAACGAGATCGTTGTCATCCACATTGAGCAGAACAATGAACTTCGTGGTGCAGTTCAACATCCGTTGATGCTCCGAGTCAGTATTTCGATGCCCGCCATGTGACAAGGGCAGACCTTCCATTTGCCACCATTGGAGTATTTCACATTCATCCGAATGTCACCCATGGCGCAGCAATGGAAGATTTCCAAGAAGGAATCATGCCGCTCGTCACCAAGGCCATCACAGGCGACGCAAACAAATCCGCCAACACACACAGGCTCCAAAGTGTCTACAATCCTGACAACAGCCTCATGAATTTCATCATGAAGAACTACCAAAGACATGGAACGAACGAGAGATGCCCACTTCAGACCGATTGGACTTCTCTATGGCGACCTCATGCGCAACCAAATCAGTTGTCCGTCGCTACCAACGCACGAAGACTGGATCACCAGAACATTTCCTGATTGCATGATGACATTCGTATTTGGATGGGGTAAGACAGACATCCAGGAGGAGTTCCGAAGAGCAGAAATTGCCAACATGACCGATGAGCAAATGCAAGCCACGCGGGACAACATCGAGCTCTCCATTGCCGATTACCAGGTCTCATCCGCTGAACGCTTCAAGCGCTTCAACAACAAGGCCCATGCGAGTCAGATTTACACAGCCCATTCATGGTCTACATCCGAAGCCAGGCTGCGAATTGAGAGAGGAACCATATCCGAACCAAGGAGTACCTCAAGAGCAAGAAGAGGGAGATGCAGGAGACAGCATGGAAGCCACGTGTGGAAGGATTACAATTCGACCTGGAAGGAATATGGAGACTATGGCAGTCAATCCGACAGCAGCGACCACTGGCACAAGCAGAGATGAAAAATGGCTGGGATTGCCACCTTTGGCAACATCCTCTTTGTGATTTGCCAAGAAAGAAGTTTCGGAAGCTCGACGGAGAGAGAGTTCGCACGAAATCGGCACTACGAATCTCGACCAATTGGTCCTCATCGACGACAAGACTAGTTCTACTGAGAGATCAATAGTTTTACATCAATCCTGCATGCACAAACTGTCTTGCATCATCTTTCGATACAACTAGGTATCTCGCACCATTCCATCCGCACATAAAAGAGGACGAATCAAGTAATTTGACAAGATATATACATTATCTGGCATAAGGAAAATTTACACGGCTACGGCGCACGACAAGGCTACGGCTAAAAACCAAGAAGCCAGTCATTACATAGTAACTCAGTGCTGGTGTTCAAATGAAATTTGTGTCTGTTTTGTGTTTGGTTTTATCCATTGATCACCGCACAACATTCTGGCTCAAGGCCCTTTTTGTAGAATAGCGCATCCATTGAGATTGCAGCAAAAAGGTAATCTTGCAGACCACTTGCAGCAGTACAGTGCAAGATCAACCACCAGGGACTATCTATCCATTCTCTTATCACCCATATTGACATGATGGGCTCTCTTGCGGAATAGATCCAGGTACCACATATAACGCCTCTACTACTACAAGGTGCCAGTTCCCTTCTGGGATAAGGTACTCCGCGCAGTGGAACTCACCCCCCGCCCCTCACCCGCCTTAAACACAACCGCCCGCAAGCCAGCCAGCCAACTGACCTTAAGCTTCGTTGCAAAATCTTGCGCAACATGTCTTGGGGTTGCCAGGCTGCATTACGTGTATGATTTCAGCGCAAGCGCTACTCAATAGAATGAGAGTGCAAAAAATTGGACTGCAGAGATTTAAAGGCAAATGATTAAATGCGAAGACTGCTGATTTAGCTGGTGCTTGACTTTGCCTTTGCTTTCTAAACCTCTTGTTTAATGGACGCGAGATATGTATAGAAGATATGATACAGAATCCACAGACTGCCGAATTAGCAGGTTCTTGCTCAGAATTTGCTTTTTGAACTTGCTGTACTCACACTGGGCAGTATGACACTAAAGCAGCAAACAACTAGACTTTGGGTAGTGTTTTTGAAAATGTAGGTTTTGGCGAGGGGGCTTAGCATATGTGTGTATATTTGTTTTTTATACGCATTGACCAATACTTGTTGCTCCCGATTACGGCTGCGTACTTGTTCGACAATGCGCCTACACACACAGACTGAAACGCAAAGACTCATATTTCGAATTAAGTCTTCATCCATGGAGGACCTGCGCCCTGTGCCAATTCACCGATATGCCGTTTTTAACTTCAATCTGTTTTCCGTAGGTGTCGCCTAACGCATGGTTTCCTGATATAGGTCTACACTTAGCAAGCGCTCGCGTTGACAAATGCCAAAGACCAGAGCACCAGGGACATAATCTCAGGTTTGCAAGTTGCATTGTCGCAGACACCGCGCGTTGAAACAGCCGCGCAAACGCCTTGGGTCACCTTGGCCTTGAGTGGCCTTGAGTAGCCTTGAGCCTTTGGATCTGGCGCGCGTTTCTAAAACAGTAAGCCAAACTTGAGCCAGGTTCCCCCTCAACCATTTCTCCGCTAATGCTCCTCTAGCGCTTCTCCAGTTTTTGAGTGCCCTGAGTGGCTCTGAGTGCCAGGCTCTCGCAAGTTGGCTCTGATTTCATTTGTGGTTTTGCAGGCTAGGACATGTGTAGCTGTTAAGAGCATTGTTTTTGTCGCCTGGAAACACAAATCACCACTGCTGGTTGAAAGGTGGACAGGGGAGAAATATTTCTACCAAATGAAGCTGAGTAGGGGACAGTCGCAGGAATAGTCGCGGCAATGGCAAACGTTGTAAATATGTGCCATTCTTTTGGCTGGGCCCGTTTATTAGGTTTTGGATTGAAACCATTCTGCGGTAACAGCTGCGCTGAATGTGGGTCAAAATTTTGGAATGCCAATTGTAGCCAGGCGAACGCTGAGCTTAACTTATGATGCGCCACACGCCGGAGTACTATGCTAAGTCTGTTTTCGGAGGACAACGAGTCGGTGGTTCTTTAGTGACAGGCCCTTTGTATCTCTCTGCGCCTTTGCAACTTTGCCTGTCACTTGCAAATATGCACTTGGCCAATCTGGCCAACTGTTTTTGGAAAACACCATTCAAGTCCTGGGAGAGAGAGCCAAGAGGTTGCTCTTGCCCGAACTATTTTCAAGGGAACCCCTTTTATGGGTTCTAGTAAATGCGGCGTTCCGGTCACTTGCGCCGAAGAACAACATGTGTGTAGCTTCCGTGAGGGGCCCGTTTGTTGGAACCCATTGAGGGTTAGCCATCATGTATATGATAATGTGCCCAACAAAATTTGCGAGACTTTGCGTTGCTTCAAGCTTTGGTTCTGAGGCGCAGCGAGCTCAAGGTTTTGGAGCGCCTGGGGGAGGGTGCCTTCGGGGAGGTGAATCTGGTGGAGCCCGGGGCCCCAGAAAAGTTCACGAGACGACAGTGCCAACTTTGGAGGTTGGAGGGGCAATTTGGGGGTCTCATGCTAAGCAACCCTTTGCTTGGATGGTTCATCTTCGATCAAATGGGACGGACAGGGATGTTTGGGGCAGGATCCTGTAAATCACTAGGGGTCATATGAGGCAGCTTCCCTTCAAATGATTGGACCAACACCTGCCTGTCTCGCACGTAAGATAATTGACATACACCCAACTTGAAATGATTCCACCAGCCTGCAACTTCGTTGCTTGTCTCCAAGACCCTTGACGATGGCGCCGTGATTGAAATTTGGGTCAGATGAACGTTGTGACCCGCCCGGCGGCTGCCAATTCATTCTGCCAGCAAAGATCAATTCCTTCCGGCTGGCCACAGGCCAGACTTCGCGTAGTGACGCGCAGCGAGATATGTGTTTACAATGACGCGTGGCGATGCTAAGGTGACACGCCTGTAGTTTGCGTCAGGGGCCTATGGGCGCTGTGCTGCGTTTCGGCCCTTGTTGAATTTAGACAACGCTCCGGGTGCTGACACAGGAGCCTCGGATTGTTGAAGGGTGGAGACTTCCGGTGGGAACTTGCCCTGTTGACTCTGCGAGGCACGTGCCCTCGCACGCTCTCATGGCATTGAAGGCGCTGGACAAGTCGCAGATTGCCAGGGGCCTGGCGGCCGGGCTAATTCAACTGGTGTCTGTGTGTTGGGTTGGTACAACACTTTTGTGACACATGCCCAACTGATTGGTTTAGTGGAACGTCACTTCAAACTTGTTTTGGTAAGGTGAACAGGAACCCTGTGCTTTGAATGCGCCCAAACAACATCTGGATTTCTTGGCGCCTCGGGCTTGCATGTGTTTACTCGCTGCTTCCTACCAAAAGTGGAAGCTTTGGTTGGGAGCGGGATGTGTGCTTGATTGAAGTACAAGGCTGAAGCTAAAAGAAGCCCAAAACTGGGTCATCGGTGCAAATACTACTTGAAACCCGAATGAAATCATGTTCATGAAGTGTTGGGTGGGGTTAGGCACTTCAAAGCCCTGTTAGTGACAGGAACAAAATGTTAGTGATAGGGACAAAATGACATTATCGTTCTTCAGCCTCTATCATTTTTGCCCGTCCCGCTTACAATGACAGGACTGTTTACGAGCTCGAACAGAATCACACTTATTTAGCCCCCTCCGATCCGAAGTGTCAAAAGGGTCGGCTCCTAGGAGTCCAGCGAGAGCTACAAGTGCGTGATCAACGAGAAGAATGTCATGAGGCTCGCCGAAGACGCTTCCTCCAAATCTTTGACTTTGGACGGGGTCCGAAAGTTTGAAGTTGTAGTGACGGCGCGGAGATTCGGCGTGCGACCTCACGTTCTTTTCTGGCACTTATTTACTTGAGGTTGAAGAATTCTTGTAACTTTTTGGCTCCGAACCTCTCAGCGGCCGCTGCGTCGGACATGGAGCCAGATTTGTGGAGAAAGTTGCACAGCACGGGTGTGTGGCAACGCTTTGAGCTATGTCAGACTGGATTTCCTTTGGCTCATCATCCAGCCTACCGTTTGCAGGCGGGTGACTCCCGCGCGGCGGGGGGAGCAGAACTTCGGAGGACAAGATGGTCTGGACGGACACTCCTGCGCTCAAGCGTGGGAATGCGGGGCAACATGGATGCGCGGGCTGGGTCTCTGGTGTTGGCGTGGGGCGCAGAAACGACGCAGACTGGAGGGTTTTGTGGCAAGTGGTGCGCCGCCGTGGTTTGCGGATGGTCAGACAGCTGAACTGGCAGCAAAGATGCTGGAGCGGGATTTGACAGACAGCGGTCAGTTCTGTTCTGTCCCATGAGCGGATGTGGGAGGACTGCGCAGACACTGGTTCAGGTCTGTGGAAGATTACCAGGCGCTTGCTCACATCACTGTGCGCAACGCAATCAGCCTTGTATGTTCCCAACCGTGCCAGCCATGGTCATCGGCTGCAAAGCGTGGCGGGTTGGTTGGTCAGCCTGTTACTCGGTGCGTCGCAACGCATAGGCAAGTTATAACATGACTTGTAAGCTGCGCAACTCTGTGTTATAATCAGGGCAAACAGACATTAACCAGAGTCTTAAGTAGGCCAACTGAACGGAGGTACGGCCACTAGTTAGAAGTGACTGGGCACGCAGGCGCTGTGCTTCAAGGGGCCTTTTGATGTTCGGCGCGACGACCTGCGGAAACCACGCAAGTGGATGCGTCTCAGACCAGTGGCGCTTCCCAGACCGAGGCCGTGCCCACGCAGGCTTCGCAGTTCCAGCTCCTAGCTGCGAGGCCTTGCCTTGGCAAACTCTACGACAACTCGGACCGGCCTATGGTCAAGAAGGTGATCCGCTTGGAAAGTCTACTTAAGGGAACTTAGTTTTTGAAGTAGTTCTAGTTGGCTGCACTTAGATGTAGTTAGTTGTAGTTAGAGGCAGCGTCAGAGAAAAGAGAAGGATGCTGCTTGCTTACCTACCAAGCTCAGTGATCTTCCGGAAAGAAGGAAAGTTACTGCTGTAGAAGAGATTAGGGAAAAGGGAAGGGAGACTTTGGGGAGGGGCTTATAGAAGGACAAAGGTGGTTTAGAACATTCATTTGTTCCCGGCGTTTTTTCTTCAAGATGTTTTGCGTTTCGGCTCTTCGAGGGATGTTGGCCCGATGTCGGCCTTTGTCAGCCCGCCCTCGGGGCATATGTCAGCAGCCTAGCGTGTGGACAAGGGTGGCAGAGCACATTCCTCACAGGTCAGTCTGCGATGTTGTGCGCGGGAGGGCTTTGCCAAAACACCGGCTGCCACCCCGGAGTGTCGAAGATCAAGGGAAGGTGACTTTGAGCCGGACGGGACCATCAATCCGTCCCCGTGCGACGCAACGCAAGGCAGGTGCGTCGCCTGCCAGTGTTGACCGCACAGCTCAAAGCAGGAGCTCACCGTGAGGCCCCGCTTTTCTGCTTTCCTCCAAGAGTGCTGAGATTTGGCTTTTCATGATGCACGGCGCGCGCTTTTGCAACGTGGTCCATTCCGGCACGCTGTCGAGGAAGATTTCCACACGAAAAAGAGAGCATTTTTGAGCCAGCGGAAAAAAGCGCCAGATGCGCGAAGACTTCAACAAATCTGGAGATGTTGGCAAAGGCGTCATTCGTGATGATGACGGGTCGCCCATGCCGAACGTCTTCCAATACCCACATTGTTTCCGGTGTCCACTTCTGAGCCCTTCGTGCGGCGCACGCTGGTGCCTTTGAGCGAGGCTTTTTACAGCTCGAGACCAACGGGCCAGCGCTCTGTCACTGTCGCGAGACACAACCTGAGTGTCGCCGCACGAGTTGCCTTCCCTTGTGCCAACATCTACCGGCAACACTTTCCTGCTTGCGTCAAGCGTAGTGTCAGAGATACAGAGGTTTCCGGATCGCGTGTTCGAAAAAAGGAGGCAGCGCCCAGATGTTGGGCGCGTCTTGCGCCGAGGTTGGGCGTCGAGTGGATTTTGGATGCCTTACGAGGGAATCATGGAACTACAAGACACCAAACCACATAGTTTAGAGCCCAAGGCGCCAATCGCTTTTGCGAAGGAGCCGGTCGAGTAGGAAACTCTTGGGATCCTGCAGATTGCGCCAAAGGGTCGTTATTCGGCGGCTGGGCGGAATGGATGGGCCAGCTGGGTTCCAAAATAGCAGCCGAGGCGCGGCGCAATGACAGTTTAAGCCGCAATCGGCTGCGCCGACGCAAGATGACAACATGCGATTTCCAAGGCCAAACACTTGTCAAGCTGGATCTATATCCTTGTAGAGAACCCAGTGTCGTATAGGGCGCGCCGAGTTCAGTTGCATGAGTGCAAAGCTGTGAGCGCAAGCGAGCGACAAGTATACCTTTAAACTGCAACCTTGGCAGCCAACAAAACGAGAACAGGCGGGAGGGAGGGAGGGAGGGAGGGAGGGAGGGAGGGAGGGAGGGAGGGAGGGAGGGAGGGAGGTTAGTTCACACACCTGCCCTGATAGCTTGTGTCTGCGAAAAGGCAAGCCTTGGGATCAATCGACCCAATCCGAAGAAAGAATGGCGCGCGGACATTCTAAAGATTTCTGAAGCAACTCGCCCGCCTCATTTGCCGTTAGCTTGTAAGGGCCCGCAAGTGGCGCAAGCTTTGGGGGGCACTTCGGCACCATGGACCCTTTCGACGCTTTTGCATTTTCCCGCCATTGTCCTCAATGCGTTTCCTCTTTTCCCACTATCATCAAGGTACTCGTAAAGGCTTAGGTTCATTGAAAATTGGCGCCAAAGCCAAAAGTTATCACAACTCTCGCGTTGTTTTCTTGGATAGCGCCCAGGCCGTCGGCGCTTTTTCTATTAGCCTTCCACTCTCACTCTGCGCGAAGGCGCAGCTCAAAATAAGGGATTGCTACGCAATTCCCGGTTGTTCATTTGCTCACGACTGGGCAATCATCCACCTCTAGAAATGGGCTTCACGGCCATTTGCTGGACGAGTTTAACTCACAAAGTTTTTAGGGGGTTGTGCGCCTTTTTTCGCCGTGAAACCATGGGCGCGAGCAGAAATGGCCGCGAAGTTCCGCGAATATCCGTAAATTGGCCGCGAAAACCCCTTTTTAATATGCGAAAATGCGAATTCCAAGATTCACGAAAGCTCACGCAAGTTCACGCCAAAACACCGTAGTTTAGAGTCTTTTTTACGCAAGTTCACGCAAGTCACCCCGCCCCCCTGTGTAGATCCAGGGACCAACAACGACCTCAACTACCACAGGGTTCCAGTTCCCTCCGGGGATAGGCGCCTGGGGCAGTGGGCCTCAATTCGTGGTAGCGGAGCAGGTTTTCCGCAGAGATCCAAGGGAAGATGTCATCAGACGGAGAAGGCTTCATGGAAGCCTATACAAGTATGGCCAAGCCGAGCTATACGAAGGAGACATTAAATTTATCGATGACCGCCAAGCAGCCGCCATCGTACGACGGAAAAGTCAGCTGGTTCAGGTACGAGGAACTCGTGGACGACTGGGTGACCATCACCACAGTAGAAGCATCCAAGCGAGGTCCATTGCTTAAGAGCAGACTCACGGGAGATGCTTACATGTACAAGGCCGTCCTCCAGAATGATGTTTTACAAGATCCTGATGAAGGAGTCAACTATTTCAAGAACACGCTGAAGAAGTACTTTTTGAAAGGTGCGACCAACGTGTATCTGTACAGACTCCTCAGTTTCTTCAATCATCGGAGGCAGAACCAAGAGTTCCTCATGTTTACCTCAAAATTCGAAATCCTTCTTATGAGATTGAAGGCAGCATGGAGGGACTTGATGCCAATGTTTACGGCACAGTCCCCATCATTTCGACAGTCCGTACAGGACGCAAATGCAAGAACAATTGCTCGACATCAGCAAGCAGCCGGTGTTCGAGCACCGCCTCCAGCCCTGCTCAATGAGGACGATCCGACAGTCCTCAGACAGTATATCCAAGGAATGCAGGACAGACAGCGGGACGCATTTCCCTTCGGGGATAATCTCATTGCACAGTTTTTCATTATTCAAAGTGAGTTGTCAGATCAGCAACGAGAAAGACTGACAAGTGCAATGTCATTAAGAAACATCTCACTTGAGAACTATTCCTATGAGATGCTGAAGACGCATTACCATGAACTCTTCATCACCACGAGGACATCGATCCAAGATCCATCCATCCGACCTCAAGGAGGCAGCCAAAGCAACACATTCTTCATCGTCGAACAAGGTGAATACGAAGGAGAAGAAGGCTTCTGGGTTGAGGATGAAGAAGGACTTGAAGGGTTCATGTCAAACAACGATGAAGAGACGTTCTGGGTCCTCGAGGAGAACGATGCGTTCATAGCAAGAAAAGTGTCGGGGCGGAACTTCAAGTTCAAGAAGAGAAAAGGAAAAGGAAAATCAGGAAACAAAAAAGGGCAGTCACCAACGAGGTGGCTTTAAACCCTTCAGAAAAAGCGGTTCTGGCGGAAAGGCCAATATGGCCCGAAAACTATGATCCCTACGACCAGGCATATTGGGGAAAAGGCAGAGGAAAGAAGGGAAAGAAAGGAACATCAAAATTCCAATATCCCTATGATGGAAACAAAGGTTATCCATCCTATGAGAGTGGTAAAGGAAAGGGCGGACAGGAGAAAGGAAAATCCAAGACGTTCGCAGCCACTGCAGAAAAGACGGAGGAGCAGCCCGCCATCCAGCAGACTGCACCATCCATAGAGCCTACCTATGCCGGTTGGACAGACCAAGATTGGGATCAATCATGGACATGGAATGAACAAGGCTGGTACTCATCCCATGAGACATCCAGCACAGGACAAGCGTTAATGGCATTCCATGATGCACATGAGCATCCTGAGAAAAAGGCCATCCACGAGAAGCTGATCCAATCAGATTCAGTTTCAGAACACAATCTGTCCGTAACAACAAATCACAGCCTTCTGGCAACAAAGCTGATGGCGCCTGTCATCAACCCTCAGCACAACCCGACCTATGCGATTCTGGACAATGGATGTACCAGATCTATGGGCAGCTGGCATGCAATGCAGCGTTTCACCCAGGCAATCGAACCAATGAAGAACATCATCTCCTATGAGTACATCCCGGCCGAGACCAAGTTCACTTTTGCAAACGGAGAGACCGCCAGGGTAAATTGGACCCTGCATCTTCGATATCGCACAACTCCTCCGTGCAGTACCAACATCGACATCCTTGAACAAGGAACTGTACCGATCCTTCTCAGCATCAGCCAGATGCGGAACCTCTACATGACCATCGAGCACACACCTCAATGTGACAAGATCACATGCAAGGCCTTTGGCATGAACCGTCAAGCAGTTCCAGTATCCGGTACAGGACATGCACTCGTCGATCTCGCTGGAGTTGCAAGAGTGAAGCACATGGAGAAATTGCTCACAAGGGCCTCACCAACTATGTCTATGACGATGATAACAGCATCAAATTTCCCTCCGGGGATCTCACCAAGAGCGAAACTGTTTGTGCAGCGAAATCATCCAAGACAAAGGAGGACCTAGCAACTCCTAAGATCATTGGGTCTCAAAAGCAGGACCATTGGATCCTTGACAAGAAGAACAAGCAGCTCATCCGTGTGCACATTACGCCCCGAAAGGCGCTGTTCACATCAAATGGAGCCAAGGAATGTCCAATCAATCCTGATCACAGTAGCCGAGAACGTACCACGGAAATCGTTGATGCATCCGCAGGTGGGGATCCAGACATTTTGGAAGACAATTGGAGACTTACACCCCAGGCAAATAAACCAATGATTAACCTGTGGATAGGTACGACCATTTTCACCTTCTTGGACAATTCGCTTAAGGACGAAGAAGCAGGTTCAGGATCGGCAGCAGACAGGATCATCGACAAGAGGGGCCGGTCGACTATTGAGCCAGATCCTTTCGCACCATCCTCAGAAGAACCAACATCGCTTCCGCTTGCCCTAGGCAGAATCCACAAGCGATCCGAAGAGTTGAAGAAAGTCCACCTGCAGCATCATCACATGACCACAGATCAATTTCGATATAGAACCCGAGCACTTCATTTGCCGAAATCAACATTCGATCTATTTGACAAGATCCGAAGTGACTGTGAAGTTTGCCAAGTGGCAAAACATGCACCATCACGAAGCAAGACAAGCGGACTTCGAGCGGACACCTTTGGTGACATGACATTCATTGATCACTGTCAAGTTCCTCTTGGAACAGGAGAATACATCATTGTTTTTGTCATCCTGGATGGAGCAACAACATTGCTCACTGCAGAGGCGGTGACAACTACGCAAGAAGTCGAGAACATCACTGTCCTCAGGAACTATTTTGACCAGTACCACTTGCAGCCCAAATCAGTTGTCGCAGATCAAGCCTTCATGACAGATACATGGGAACATTTCTATCAGTCCCTTGACATCACACCGATATCCTTGGGACCGAATACACCATGGCCAAATCGAGCTGAAGCAGCAGTTCGACTCCTGAAGGCACAACTCAAGATCATGCTAAGTTCCATCAAAGCAGGTACTGCACCTGCAACACTGAAGAAAGTGACCTACAGGCAGCTAGTGAAGGCCGCTGCAACTGTCAGGAATCAGACCGTCACCTACGGGGGAGTAACACCATTGGACCTCGCATTCGGAAGACGACCAGCAGATCTCATCCAACTCGATGTCGCAACACCAACTCAGTTGACGATTGACAGGAATGAAGAAGAGATGACAGCCATCCAAATCAAGCAGCTGCCAAAGCAAGCTTTCCAAGAAGCACGTCAATCCGAGGACATCCGACGAGACCTTGCTCAAAATCTCCGAATGAGTTCAAAGCCTCTTCAGGTGAAGGACAAGGTATCCTACTGGCAGGAAGACAAATCCAAGGTTCGTTCCGATGGAAGCAAGGGAGGAATATGGCTAAAGGGAAAAGTCATTTCCATTGAAGGAGCGATGGTAGGACTTGATCTTGGGACTCGACTCATCAAGGTTAACATGACGAAGCTCAGGAAGGATGAGACCATCCCTCCGGGGAAACCCGGAATTGACCTTCTGTCACCTGAAGAGCGAGAATCCTTGCAGAAGGAGCAACCAGGCTCCTCTGTAGATACCAAGAAAAAGGAATCATCCGCACCAGCTCCCAAGCCAAGATCCTCAGTGCCATTACGTACCGCGGGAAAAACAACTCCAAAACCTGCAGTACCTCATCCAGCAGAGAACATGTTCGTCGAGGACCTCACATCCATTCCTGAACAAGCGCATTGGAATTGTGTACGTAAGGGAAAGATCCACTTTCTCGAGATCTTTGCAGGAAGTGCCAGATTCAGTCAATGCTGTGCACTATCAGGTCTTAAGGTTGGGACTCCCGTGGACATCCGCACAGGATTCGATGTAATGACATCCAAGGGACGACACATGGTCATGGAGATTATCAGGGAACAAGCACCTGATGTCATCCATATGACACCGGTCTGTGGACCATGGTCAAATATGCAGAACATCCAGCAAGACCAACAAAAGGTTTAGACGCTACCTTCCCATGGTTGAATTTGTGGCATCCATTGCGCGTTATCAGTTGAAGCACAGAAGATACTTTATTATCGAAAATCCTCAGACATCCAGGATATGGTATCTGAAACGCATGCAACAATTATTTTCAGACCCATCCGTGACCTGGGGAGATTTCCATTTCTGTGCATACGGACTAAAAGATCCTGAATCCGGGCTCAGAAGTCTCAAGCCCACGAGCTTGATGCACTGTTTACCTTCCGAGGTTATGAGACCGATCTTCAGAAGGTGTGAAATTTTTCCAGCTCAGTCAAGCAGGAACACCAACCCCTAGAGGGAAACGCTGGTACCTTCGGAAGCAGAACCAAACTGGCACAGGTGTATCCTTACCAGTTCTGTCAGGATCTTGCGCACATCCTCTTACGACACTTGCAGGTGAAACCACTTGACAATGAGGTGTACCTCTTGGAGGACCTTTTTGAACCGTTCAGCATCAAGCAGGTTGATATCCTGAGAAAGGAGATGGAAGCCGTTGACAAGGAGTTCAACATGACCAGCAGCAGTCTTGCAGTCAGAATCCAAGACCTGCCGTTCAACAAGGACGTTCAACCATTAGTCATCCAGGATCCGCTAGTTCAGAAAGTCCAGAAGACGATGAAGCAGTACCCACCTGGGACTGAAATTGATATCTTCAAGCAAGATCCTAATGACTGGCGATGTCAGAACATGTGGAACGGCTGTAAGAAGTTGAGACAACTGTGCATCTCATCCACTCAGTATGATGCATGCACTGCATACGTCCACACCATTGGCATCAATATGCCTATTACGTCACCTCCGGACGATGCAATCATATCCTTCTGGCAGCCTGATCAGCTGAATAGAATTTGGGTCTTGCCTGCATCAAAATGCAATTGGGAGAAGTATGATCCGAAGACTTGGCATGCTGTGATGTTTTCATCCGTTCATCAGTCGTTCACCGATGCGCCGGCCATCAAGCCGATGCCCATCGAGACGGATCCATTGGATCCAACGGATGCACCTCAGCAACCTGACACACAGCAACCACCTGATCAACCGGACCATCCCATGCCTGATCCAAGACCTCCAACACCTCCGGACGAGAGCATGTCAGATCCTCCTCCGGATCCTCCACATCAGCCTGATCATCCCCGCCACACGACAAGCCTGGCGGAGAAGATGCAGCGCTTAAACGGCAAAAGCAGTCCATTTCATCCTCAAGTGGACTCAATCGACTGGGGGGTGATGTCTCCTTGCCGTCACAGTCGCAATCATCTCAACCAATTCTTTCGACTGTAGTGGTACCTTCACCACCTGCGATTCTTACAAATCCCGAAGCAGAAGAACGAGATGAAGATCTTGAACTGCCAACACTTGCGCAAGAAGAAACAACCGGCAGTCCATCAAAGAAGCAGAAGACTGGGAAGAAGAAGAAGCCAGATGACAATGATGAGTCACCTGAGCATTCTCCCAGACATGATCCTGCATCTTCATCCAATTATAATCCGAACAATCCAGCGAATTTGCCGGTCCAATATGAAAGTGAGGAAGAGCTGATTCCTCATGTTCCAACCTCATCCGGCACTGGAAGTTCAGAAAGAACCATGAGATACACTGACCAGGAAGATGGAGATTCAGAAGACACCAGATCCTACGATGATCACCAAGCTGATCTCGTTCTAGATGAAGCGCATTGGTCACTCATGACAGCCGAACAGAAGATCTGTGCGAACACCGGATCCTTTACGGTTCCGAGAGATATCGAAGGCAACCCTGTCCTTCTTGGACGTGTGAAAGGGACCTTCAGCCCATCGCCCCGATGCGGATTCTCTCATCAGAAATACACAGATCACAATCATGTTGACCAGCATTGACCGACGATGACCATGCACTCTTAGTTCTGTATTCATCCAAGCAAGAATCCTTGAAGGCTTCATCCACATCCGCACTCATCGGCAAGAAGCGGAAGGAAGCTACAGCCACGGAAATAAGAGCTTATCAGAAGCAATTCCTTGAAGCCAAGCAGCTTGAGTGCAAATCATGGCTTGACAATGAAGTGTTCGACTTAGTCGATACACGCAAGATTCAGGTCAGGAACTGGGTCACCGGTCGCTGGGTTCTAACCCTGAAGCGAGACAAGGATGGTAACTTCCTGAAGACCAAGGCTCGCTGGGTCCTCCGAGGCTTCCAAGACAAGCAGAAGAATGATCAGCAGACAGACAGTCCTGCAGCATCCAGGAGTGGTTTCCGCCTTGCAATCCAAGCAGCCTCAAATAAAGGCTGGAATATATTCCACATGGACTTGAAGACATCATTTCTCCAAGGCGAAGCATACGATCAGTCTCGTGACATCATTTGTCAGATACCTCCTGAAATGGGATATTCATCACACATTGGAGCGCGCATGAAGAAGCCTGCCTACGGGCTGAATGACGCACCACGCAGATGGTGGAACATCCTTGATTCGGCACTTCGTTCATACGGACTAGTGCCAACCCGGGCAGACCGTTGTACATACGTGTACTACGGCAAGCAGCTTCCGAAGCCCGCATTGGTGAGTGAAAAGAAATCATCCACAACTTTCGATCTAGAAGGAGCAGTTGATTACCTGATGGACCCTGTTTATGACGGGGGATGACGTGTTCGAGAAGGAAATCATGGGACGACTTCGGAAAGATTTTCAGGTTGGTTCCGAGGACAAAAATGATTGCCTCTTCGTAGGACAGCGCATCCAATGGAAGCAAGATGACAAGCACGGTTGGTACATACATGTTCATCAGAACGTTGCCATCGACAAACTGCAGGAGATCACTTTTGACAAACACCTGAAGGGCGACACTCCTCTTACTCCACAAATGCATACTGCATACAGAAGTGTCCTAGGTCAGATCAACTGGTTACAGTCGCGAACGCAATTCCACACTGGTTATCAATTCTCAAGGTGTGCATCCAAGGCATCATCACCAACCATTGAGGACGTTCGCGCCATTAATAAGACAGTCAGAACCATCAAAAGCATCCCGCTTAGCATGAGATTCTGGCCCCTTCGTGGCAAGACACGCATAGTTGGCTATCCAGATGCATCCTATCGCAACAACGAGGATAAGTCATCCCAACGCGCGCGTGTTATTTTCCTTGCAGAACAAAGAGATCTTCGCCAGGGCTCATCGAACTCGAGAGGCTCACTGGTCGACTATGAGACGCACAAGATCACCGCCACAACCATGTCCACTACTGTTGCAGAGTTGCGTGGACTAATGCGTTGTTACGGTTCAGCGTTATTTCTTCGCGGTCTCTGGTCAGACATAACGGGCGAAGTTGCAGATGTAGACATCCGCACTGATGCGAACAATCTTGTCACCACAGCACGCACAACACATCAACCGGAACAGAAAGAAACAATGCATGTGATCCAAATGTTGAGAAAGGAAAGCAACAGTGGACAGATGCACGACCTTGCACAGATTGTCTGGCAGATTCTCTGACCAAGCACTCAGCTAAAGCAGACGAGCTCATCAAGGCCGTCCTCACCGGCAATCTCTTGAATGTAGATGCACATCCACCCTTTCGTACCATGTTGCAGAACAAGGCATTCTTGGTTGAGTGGCTAGCACACAACACGAAGCACGGACCCGACATCATTGCCTTTGCAGGAGTCGGTGTAGCAGAATCCATGTTTGCTTATTGGGGAACCTGGGCATGATCCGCATGTCCACGAATTCTGACGCATGAGTTTTTCCGTTTTGCATATTTTCAATTCCTCAATTCCGTGATGCGCGTGTTTGCACTTGACCCATTTTGAATCTCAAGAAATATGTGTCTGCCTCCGCAGCCACTTTCGGTTTACAACCAATCCGACCTTTGCAATCTTGTATGCTCGATCACCTCGTTGACATGCCCATCCTCAACCTGATGTTTGGACGATCCGGCGATGCGGCACCTAGGCGGGCATCACCATTGAAGGAATCCCCTGCTCGTGATGAGGAAGATGAGACATCCGATTGCCCCATGGAGCAAGTCGCTGATGAGATTCATCCGCCTCTCAACAACTCGAGAATGTCAACATGGAGCAGGTTGATTATGATCGAGATTCCGATGACGATGAAGAAGGGCATCCTCTCGCAGGAAGGCCTTTGTCAAAGGCGATGCCACATCCGAAACTTGTTCGAAAGTCACCGCCACCGACATTGAGGCTTGTCTCCAAGGTCAAGCCAGCACCAAAGAACATCCTGGATGAAGAGACGGAATCCGACAATCATCCTGGTGATCGACCTGCACTTCCAAGGCGACCAGTGATGCGGCCTGTCCTCACATCCAATGATCGGTGGTTTGTAACATATGGATCGGATACGAACATCAGCTTCCAGAAGGAATCCGTACACTCAGGACCTTTCGGAAACTCAAAATTCCTGAGTTTTGTGCACGAGTACTACAAGGAATGCTCAACCATCCTCGATGTCAATCCGGACTTCCACTTCGTTCCTGAGCATGAGAGACCACATGGAGTTAAGGTATTCTGGTTGAAGGCAAGATTCAACGATTACTGGCAACCAACACTCCAAGGTGAAGGAAATCATGCAGAGAAGCAATACATGGACTTCATCAAGAAGGTCTACAGCATCTGCTGCTACACCAATGCTCAATCCGAAGTTTACGGAACCGACATCATCCCGATGGTATGCCACAACGGCAATATTGATCTCGAGAAGACCGTCCAGAATGTCGAACAGGTTTGCGAATACTTCCGCATGGAACCATCCAAGGCGAAACAGATCACAGATCTCATCCTCTGGCGAATTGAGAGAATGAGCAGATCGTTTTCCGGATGTCTTCGACATGATCCAAGACATGAAATCCATAAGGAATGCAAACGACAAGTGGAAGTGGGTCCTGATGGATCCGCCGAGCTCTATGACGCATTGACCTGCATCACACATGCCAGGAACTTCATTGGAAACAAGCCAGGACTTCTCTTGATGGCTATGTTCCCGAGCTATGGAAAATCACGTTTCGAAATTGCGTTCGTATTTCCATCCGTGGACGGGACATATAAGGAGCGCAAGGCACGGGGAGAAATTGTTCCAAGGAATCGATGGATCGATAAGCTCAACACCAGATCCGCACAAAATGCACTCAGGCCCGATGGCAAGGAATTCTATGTTGATTCAGAGATGGAGTTCTATGTGAGATGCAACAGCGGACACACACGACAAGTCGATATCCAATCCTTTGGACGACCCCTGTACTCTGAGCAGAAAGAGCCTCATCACGACGAACCGCCAAGTCCGCATCCGTCAAGATCCGAGGCGTATCATGGAGATGAAGGCACAGCTCAGCCCAAGTACAGAACGCGAAGGCCGGCGCCACCATCCATGGAAGAAGAGAGAAAGATCAAGCCGTTCTCGAAGAAGCCCATCACAGTCATGTTCCATGCAACCTATGGAAATCAGCTCTACAGCATCATGGAAGCACGGGCTCAAATCTGGGAAATCCCAGTCAAACCGTTCGGGGAGAATGCACGGCCACATGGCATGCATCGATGACGTCATCCTCGAAGACGATGAGTCAGAAGCCGCATTGACCCATGTGCCAGCAGGAAGAGAGGCACTGTTGATCCTTGCATTTCTCAAGGACCAAGACTATGGCATCCGCCTCTCCGAAGAGAGAACAGCGTTGACAGACAAAACCATCGAGGCAAGAAACATTGTTGCAGCATTTGAACCTGATGGCAGCCTCATGGCGAGCAACAAGTGGATCATGAAGAAGCATCTCGATCATGAAGACTACGAGATGTACGCCACCAAGATCCGCGAATTCGCCGATGCCTTCTTCAATTATGTGACTTCCACCAAGCACAACAAGGAAAAATATACTTCCGTAGAGACCAAGAAGAGACGGCGTTCCACCGATCAGGACTCCACTGAAGGAGAAATGATGGAACCCTCCGGGGAAAGATCCGTCAAGCCGAAGGTCATCGTGGAATATCACAATTCAGAGAACCTAGATGAGTTCATCCAAGAACTCAAGGAAATCTATCTCGAAACAGATATGAACAAAAAGGACGCAGAGGAAGAGCTCGCGGGGACCAGGGAGAACCTCACCCGCTTCATGAACCAGTTCAACAAAGATCCAAGAAGAGCTCATCCCAACTTGACAGAGTGCGAGAGAGCCTCATTGGCACATGTCGATCCTGATGTCAATCTCGGTGAAGAAGAATTCTACTTCCCTCATCGAGGAGAATGTCCCACCGTTGACGAGTACAAGCAAGCTCAACCAGGATCCGGATATCCGATCAAGCTTCCGCTTGGATTGAAGAAGCTCAGGTCACATGATGACCCGAAAATCATCCGAGCCTATGCCGATATCCTGGGATCGCTGATGCAGCCGACTGACCGTCCTCCCGTGGACTATCTCAACATGCATGAGTTCACCTCATCCACAGCGATCAACATGCTTACCCTGAACCATGGAAACCTCACGAGGAATCCAAAGCTGGACAACAGGGAGGTGCACAACATGCCGATGAAGGATCGACCGATCGTCAAGATGATGATGCAGAACAGTGCACACATCTTATGCCTGAATGAAGCAGACGCATTCTTCAGTCCGAATGATGAGAAATCCAGGGAGCTCATCAAGACGTTCATCCGATACGGTTACAAGGGCATCGTGATCAAGCAATGGTCATCCAGACCGATCGCATGCTTTGTCCGCGGCGGACCCTCTGCACGAGTGGAACTTCTGGCAAGACACATTTCCACCAGGAGCCAGAATTGGGGAACCGCATTCGGAATGTTCAGATGTTTCTTCGGAACTAAAGGAGATTGCACTGATCCCGAATACGAAATTCCGACCTCGGATTGCTTGGCAACCACAGGAACATCCATGTTTACTGAACCCAAGAAGTACATTGGATCGAGATTGCCAGCACGCACCATTGTCCAAGGACATGGCCGAGACAAGGAGATCGTCGTTCTCCACATCGAGCAGAGTGATGAGTTTCGTGGCATGATCCCGAAATCATCCGACAAGTCATTCCACGAGTATGACGACCGCCACATAACGAGGGCAGATCTACCATTCGCAACCATTGGAGTCTTCCACATCCATCCTTCACTTAGCCATGGAGCAGCAAAGGAAGATCTTCAGAATGAAATCATGCCGCTCGTGACCTTGTACCGATGCGATGCGATCACCGGAGACGCCAACAAATCAGCGAACACCTACAGCAAACTCCAGCACGTCTACAATCCGACCAACGGTCTCGTGAACATCCTCATGAGGACATATCAGAGACTGTGGAATGAAACGAAGAATTTGCCACTCGTGGACAGAATGGAGTATGCAATGGAGACTTCGTGCACCCTGAAATCCATTGTCCGTCATCACCTGTACATGAAATGCGGATCAGGATTTGATCGAACATTCCCAGATGTGATGATGACTATCGTATTTGGATGGGGCAAAACGAACATCCAGCAGGATTTCCGGAAGGACGAGATGAACGGTATGGATGATGAACAACTGGAATTCATGCGGAACCATCCAACCAAGGCCATATTCGATTACCAGGTCTCATCCGCAGAGCGCTACAAGCACGTGAACAATGAAATGTTCATGAATGGCTCGCAGGACTCCGACTCCCACAGTCCTCTCATGGTTTACATCCGCAGCAAATCTGCAACCAGTAAACGCAGCTCTGAGAGATACCAGGATTACATCAAGAAGAAGCAATCATCCTGGACCCCGCAGGAGTACAAGGACTACAACAAGCAGTGGGGACATCAGAAGCAGTGGAAGGACTATAGCACTTCGACCTGGAATGATTATGGGGACTATGGCAGTCAATCCGACAGCAGCCGCCGATGGTATCGTCGATCCGACTGACCATGAAGATACGTTCAGCACTACGAACAATCCAGATGGTTGATCCTCGCCGTCTACAAGACTATACCATGAGTGAGAGATCAATAGTTTCACAATCGTTCCGCGTGTACATAGCGTTGTACATCACCCTTTGATACATTTAGGTATCCAAAAAGAAGCAGTACATAGTGTTTCCCATTTCGAAGGCCAAGACATTTCATCCAAGCAGAAAAAGGATGAATCCGGCACTTTTAATCACATGGCTACGGCACACATCAAGGCTACGGTCAAAGGCCATGAAGCCAATAGTATTTCATACTTTGTGCTGGAGATCAAAAGAAATTTGTGTCTGTTTTGCGTTCTGTTTTTTTCAGACCATTGATCTCCCGCAACATTTGGCTCAAGGGCCCCTTTTGCAGAATCACGACCATCCGAGCGTGAAGACAAAAGAGCCATTGCAGGCCGCTTACAGGATTATCCACAAGACAATCCACCAGGGACAATCCATCCTCCAATCATCCATTACTGGCATATTGGACTCTCTCCGGAATAGATCAAGGGACCAACAACGACCTCAACTACCACAGGGTTCCAGTTCCCTCCGGGGATAGGCACCTGGGGCAGTGGGCCTCACCCCCCCCCCCCAAACACGAAAAAAACGAAAAACAAAGTCGGGAGGCGCCAGTCCTGAAATTTCATAAGTTCACGCCCAAAATCGGCCAACTACTATCCCAGAGATGGCTTCTAAAACTTGAGAGCTTGAGGCGCAAGAGCCGCGTGAACTTGCCGCCAGCAATTTGTGAAGCGCGCCTGGGACGACCGATCGCTGCAAGCCATTGCTGACTAAGGGTGTGCTTGTGGGCATTCCGAAGAAGTGGAAATTGATTTCCCCCCCGGCTTTCTTTATGTTTGGCTTCTTTTCCGGGCTTTAGTGGAGGGACTTGGCTCCATTGACTGCAGGTAATCTTGCCAAGAACATCGTTCCGGAAACGCGCAGCGGCGGCGTGCGATCCCGTAAAACTCGTTTGCGCGTGTCCAGGACATGCGCGCAGGCTCTTGCAGGTCTGAATTGACCACCGGCTGACAGACTGCGTGGAGTTCTGTCAGGATTTCTTTCAGCCGTGAAATCACTAAATGGCCGCGAAACCGTGATTCCGTGAAACGCGGCCGAAACTCGTGAGACGCCCAAATGCCTTGAAAGCCACTTATTCAAGGTCGAGAGACGCATCGCCGCCCAATAGCGTGATCAACTGAATGTCAATACTGCCCCCTAGCATTCTTCGTCCCACCAGTGCAGAGAAAGATACGTCATATATTAGGGGCTTCGTAGATCCGTTCTGAAAGTGTTTTCCTGCAATGGCCCTGTGACAAGGGCTGACGTCTTCTTGGGCAAGCCCGGCGCAACAAAACAAAACTCGAACACTTAGGGTTTCCCCTTCTCTTTGTGGGCCCCGTGAGTTTCCCTTGCTGCGCAAGCGAGCACGGTCAGTTATGTGTTCCCAAACCCTTGGCATTATAGGGGAACCCTTTGGAATCCCTCTTGGCAGATCGCACATGCTGACGGTGAACTCGCATTGACTGTGTGCGCAGCCATACACTCTGTAAGCGCAGCAAATCAGCCAACTAACCTGGATGTGTCTTGAGTTGCAACGGACCTTGTACCCAATGCGTCTTGAGGCATGTAATCACACGTTGAAGCCGGCGCATGCCCAGGGCAAAGCTGCGAACTGCTTTTCTATGGGGCATCAGAATGCAAATGGGGCCCGCGCGCGGTCGCACATATCACGAAACCAGCAATCGTGAGAGCATTCAAAACAGCCCGACATACATTAGAGTCTCTTTTGCGAAGGCGAAAATTAGAGTCTTTTAGCCTCTCTTGGTGTGCGTGGAGATGTTGGCGAAGGCGTCATTCGTGATGATGACGGGTCACCCATGCCGAACGTCTTCCAATACCCACATTGTTTCCGGTGTCCACTTCTGAGCCCTTCGCGCGGCGCACGCTGGTGCCTTTGCAGCTCGAGACCATCGGGCCAGAGCTCTGTCACTGTCGCGAGACACAACCTGAGTGTCGCCGCACGAGTTGCCTTTCCTTGTGCCAACATCTACCGGCAACACTTTAGCGTAGTGTCAGAGATACAGAGGTTCCCGGATCGCACGTTCTAAAACAGAGGCAGCGCCGAGGTTGGGCGTCAAGTGGATTTTGGATGCCTTACGAGGGAATCATTGACCAACGCGTCAGAGAGGCAGCAAAGCATTACGGGCACTTCTGAAGGCACAAGGTTGCAGTCTTGGGCATGCTCATTGCCTTCTGAACATCATCAGAGGTGCGTGCCGCAGTTGCTTTTGCAGATGGCTGGGCGGCTGTTGCCAAGAGTGCAGAAGAAAGCTGCGCGACACTGCAGCAGTTTTGCAATGTGATGATGCTCCCCATTTCAGCGAAAACATGTTGGACACCAACCGCTTCACGAGGCGCGCGATTTGGTTGCTCCGCCTTGTGTGTCAGACTGAGACCATACGCAGCAGGAAACTGCAGCCCTCAGATGGGATTGCCAGAAGCATCGGACGGGGAGCGGGTGAGAACCCTTTTCTTGCACTTCTCTTCACGGAACCTGCGCCAATTGACCCTGAGTGTTGCATGTTGGGACGAACTGGCGCCTACAGGCTGCAAGCGAATTCCCCTTTGACTGTCTCTTTTGCAACTTGCTGCCAACCAAACGGGTCAGCCAAAGCTTCGGGTGGTTCTCTTAAATGCTGGGGCCTGGCAGTTTCTTGCGCAGGGACTGTCCTGAAGAACGGTTTGATTCTCGATGTGCCTGGGCACCACAAGCAAACCATTCACCAACTCCTTGCCTTGCCCTTGAACTGTGAGCAGCGGCGCCAAAAAGAAACGCAAACATGTTGACGTGGAGAATCTTGATGTCTCACAGCAGTGCAGCGTGGGCCGGAGTCTCAGCGAGAGCGAAAGCGCGCATCAACGAAGTGGCGAAAGCGACTCAACCTGCCTCTTTCTGCCAGCACAACGAGGGTGGAATTCATCACAGGTTCCACTGCTCTGAGCTGCACAACCTCAGTGTCATCCTCAGGAGAAGCGCTTATGAAATAGACTGTGTCTCAAGCCAGATTGTTCCCGGAGTTGCGCAGGGTTGTTGACCTTTTACCAGACCATTATGACGCGTGCCGAGATCCTGACAAAGCAAACGTTAGTTGGGAGGCAGAGAGTGTTCTCATCATCAAGCTGACAAGCGGGCCAAGAAGGCTGTAGAACAAGCAGGACCAGGCATGGCTGCTACCTGCCAGGCAGCCAAAGCCATATAGGGGAAAATTCGGGGGCAACTTGACACCTTGCGTTCTGCGCGAGCAGACGCTTTGAACAAAGTCGCACTCGTGCGCCACTGCAGGGTGATGAAGCCAGACTTGAGAAAGTGCTTCAAAATACGAATTGGCCTGTTGCATTTTTGAGGATGGTTTTGACCCACTTTAAGCAGCTAACATGGTGCCTTGCAGCGTTTCCACCAGTGAACGGTGGGAGATCGGCAGAGCTGTGCCTAGATTGGCTCCTGCCGAGGAAAGCAGATCGCCCCCGTGCGAATGCCAAGGTGACTATAGCTGGCGACAGCTTGTTGATGCGCAAACCCCCAACTTGGTTTTGGTCTTGAGGGTCCGTGTTGGCTCCAAACAAGTCTTACTACATCTAAGGCGCGTTTTTTGCGTGATGACCGGGCTCACTGCGCAGGGCAACGCAGGTTCAGTCCGATTACATCAGGGACTGAATCCTGAACAGCGAGAGCTACTGAGGATTACATCTGTTTTCCTTTTCACTACAGTAGCATGGATGAACAACATTTGTTTTCATCACTACTGTCAATCCTGACATTTCCACCCCAGCTGTGGGCTGCGACCAGCTGCTGTGCAACGACGTGAACTGCACGGACGTGTTCACAACGGGCGTGGACGCCTTGGGGGCGATCTCCTGCGCAGCGATCACGGCCACCGGCGCCGTCTCGGGCGCCACGCTGACGGCCACCGGCGCCGTCTCGGGCAGCTCGCTGAGCATCACGGGAGCGGCCAGCGTGGGACCGCCTTTGTTTGCGGCTGTCAGACACTCGTGCGAAGGTGGAAAGAAAGAAAGAAAGGTTGATGAATTATTGCGGGCAAGTCGAAGGGGTAGACCTTCTTTGTTTGAAGAAGTTGGGCCCCTTTTAGATGCCAAGGCGATACTGATCTGAAACCGACTTCTCAAGGGGGGGCCCTGGTTACGACCCGCAGACACTGCCTAAACTAACATGGATTGGCGTGGCGCTTGCCTGGCTTGGCTTGCGGCCGCTTGCTTCTTTCGACACGGGCGTTTTCTTGAGGATGTCCTTTCTTGGCTGTTTAAAGACAAGCCGCAAGCGAACAACAAATTTGAGGGGCCGCGGGGGTCAGCCTAGTGCCAGCAGTGCCTTTGTCGGACTTGAAAAGGAACCAAATAAAAGGGCCTTTTGGGAAGCCTCGAGAATCATGCGGCTGGCCTACTTTGTTCCCACAGAACAGAAGGTAAAACGCCACTTCCTGCATCAGGGTATAAGCCACGATGTCAAGCCGGGTGAGACAAGTAGCAATATAGCCGTGAGAGCAGACCAAACCCCGTGTTTACAGAAAAATCAAAGACAATCCCTGGACAATCCCTTGTTAAGTTGGTGAGTTTCCCGCCAAGCTCACATTGTGCCACACCAAGAAGCCAGAACCTCCAAGGGTCCTTTACTCGTGTTTTGATCCACAGGGACCATCGTCTAGACACCTTTCATGGTTCAAACATCATACGCCCACGTCAAAGTTTCCTTTACGCGCAGCGATGTTGCACATGAACTACAAGGGCAAGGGCATGTGGCACCCATTCTCAGGATGACAGACAGCAGCTTTCTGGTGCGGGGCGCAGCTTTCTACAACTTGTCAGCGCCTTAGATGGTTTCAAAACAAGCCAGAGCCCGGAAAGGGGTATCGGCTTTGCGGTTCTGAATGCACAACGGATGACAACTACCCTCGCACCAATGCGCACGCGTGCCCCTGGCAAGGGGGCCTGTGCTTCAGGTTTGTGGGAGACGAACTGGAGGGCTCGTTCTGACACATCGAAGCGGGCGATGAGACCGGACCCGCCAAACGCAAGCCTCGTGCTCGTGAGTTGTCGTTTAGTCCCACGCACTCTGGGGCGCTTACCTTCCGACATGCCAGGCCTGGCCCCCTGGTTGGCTTTTCTTGAACCATCCTCAGATGACTTGCATGGGAGACGCCAGCGCCCTGAGCGCCCAGAGCAAGCCATGAAAAACGACGATGCTGACAGAGTCTGTGCAAAGGACAAAACGCTGCATGCGTGGTTCAGCTAATATGCTGAAGGGTGCCCAGGCAAACTATGCAACACAGTATTCTACTCATGCGCTGGCCCTCTGTGTTCTCTCCCTCAATCGCCTAAACATGGAGACGCAAGGCCAGAAAGCCACGATAAAACGCAAGAAGGACCCAAACCAAAGCGCGACAACATGTTAACGCGTTGCTTTTTGCATGTTCTGGGACAACCTTACTCACTGGCGCGTGCTTTTTGTTTGCTTGGGGCTCTTGAGTTTTTTCTAGGGGTTCCATCAACAAATGCCCATTCCTGAACTCAAAGAAACACAACACCCAACATGGAAGCAAAGGCGGTTGATCCTGAGAACGGCTGCTGAGATTATCGATGCTTTGTTGCGCGCCAGCAAAGCCACAAACACACCTACACTTTCACAACGGCGAACAACAAACAACAGGTGTAGATGAGCGCGGTTGACCCACAGCATGGTTGCTGAGTTGTTCTTCCGGTTGCAGGGGTTCTTGACGCATCTGGATCTCCATCACAAACCCACAACAGCCGAGAACTCCCAAAGCAAAACCACATGTCAGGAATGATGGCTGACCCCAAGCATGGCTGCTGAGAAGTTTCTTGTTGTTGTTTAGCTTGCTTGTTTCTGAAAGTGTTCTGTAAGGATGGTCTGCAAAAAAAGGAAAATAAAATGATGAACCATGTGTATTTGCCGGCAGCATGCGTTGCTGCAAAAGAGCAGCTCTAAAAACCCCCCGTTACATCCCAAGCAAGAGTTGTGTCATAGCAAGGCGCCGCGTAAGCAAAACCCTGCAAGGCGTAAGCCGGCGTAAGCACTTTTTGGGGAAACAAGCTGCGTAAGCACCTGCGTAAGCTCTTCTTCGTGATTGCTTGGTAAGCTTTGTAAGCATGCTCGGAAGAGCTGTGCTTATGAGATTATTGGTGGCTTGTGCTGTTGCAACCTAGTCGAGCTTGGCAACTTGCCCGGAGACTTTGGCTGCAGGAAGTCGTCTAAGACCGCTTGTGCACATCAATAAGAAAACAAAACCAGCAGAACCTTGATTGGGAGCTCTTGGGGCTCATGCTAGGTGCTGTTGCAACCTTGACTAGGACAAACAAAGGCTTCTGAAACCGCTGATCTAGGAAAACTGAAGGGGCTCGGGCGCGTAAGCTCGCGTAAGCAGGCGCGTAAGGTCCGCGTAAGCTCGCCTAGCTGGGCTGCCCGCTAGCCCTCGCGATGGATGCCGCTGCCGCATAACCCGTTTCCTGACTTGCAGCAATAACAACAATGCCAAGCCGCTGAGACTCGTGAGGGTAGTTCTTCGTCATCAGCTCTGGCGTCTGCATGAGAAGAGGAGCTCGCGTAAGCAATTCTTGAGGGGAAACGCTCAGAACGCCCACGCGTAAGCCATGCGTAAGCTTAACATGCTCGCTGACTGCCGCGTAAGCTAAAACATGGGTCGCGTAAGGAAAGCGCAAGCTCGCGCGTAAGCAACTTGATACGACATAGGGATTCATGGGAGGTTTATAGAGTCGCCCAACAGAACCCCAAGCCGACAGCAGCTTGCGGGAGTTTTGAAGTTTTGGGCTCAGTTGAGCGTAACTTTCAAGCCGGATTTTTTGGTAGCGTTTAGCGCAGGACGCGCGAAAGTTTCAAGAAAGTCGATGGACCTCCCGGCCAATTTCCGGTCCTTTGCTGCTGCGCGAACGACGAGCTGCAGGCTTCCATGCTAGCACAGTTGCGACTGTCGAGCTGGGGGCTGCGGCAATGCACTCATGTACTACTTGTGTGACGAATGTTATGGAAGTAACCCCGCCAAGCTCCGAAACGCGGGTCGCAAAAAATACTTTTCCCCGCGAAGATGGAGTTTCCGGGAGCATCGAATTTCAGACAACTGTCACGTACGCTTACGCGCACACATGCATTGAGGCCTACATTCAGGCATGCATAAATGCATCATACGTATGTACGCACATACACATACATGCATGCACACACGCGTACGTACACACATACACACACACATGCACACACACACATGCACACGCACATACATACATACATACATACATACATACATACATACATACACACATACATACATACATACATACGTACACACACAAACATACAGACACACATACATACTCACGCACACACATACGTACATGCATAAACACATACATACACACATACACACATGCGTACATATATACAAACACACACATATACATACATACATACATACATACATACATACATACATACATACATACATACATACATACATACATACGGACACACATACGGACATACATACATACATACACACATACATACGCAAACCTAGTTCTTTTTAAGTCGTACAAGAGCAATGCGTCATTGTGAACTGCTGTTTACCGATGACGAAGGTGCGCTGAGTACATAAGCAATATCCGAATATTTGAAAGAACCCTCTGGTTACCTTTTGGCCCCAAACTTGTAGCCGTTGTCATGCTTTCCGGCACTCGCGCACTGGCTCAAGACACAATAAACTCATTCATAGCACCACGTGAGTGAGAGAGCGTGAAAGGATCCTCGCTGCCATTCCGTCCGATTCGCACTACACTGCAGGTCCAGCTGGGCAAGCGGGCAGTCTCTTTACTGCTGCGCAAATCCTACACGCTTCCTGGTTCAATACCGGATGTTGTTGCAGCCAACTGTGCTGTTCCAACCTTTGCGGGGAGGGCTTCTGTTTCCTGGTTATCATGCACATATTTGCTCAGGTGGCACCACTGGAAGACACATTGCAGAATGTAGAGATCAGGACAAAGATCGAGAAGGCCCGCGATACTGAAGAGCAGCGCTTTGGGGCCCGCCAAGGAGGTGGATACTCAGGCGGTTTTCCGACGCCCCGGCACAACTGTTCTGTAGTTGAATGGCCCGTCTCTTTCCCTTCTCTTGTCGTTTCCTTTCTGTCACCGACGGCGAGGGAAATGAGCCGGGAGGATGAGAGAAAGAGAAAGAGACAAGGGAGAGAAGGGAAAAGGAAGGAGATGGCAGGCTCATCCTAAAGTCTTTCCATTGCCTGCCAAGAATGCCCTTCCTTTCCCTTCCTCCATTCATTCCTTCCGTCTCCTTCCTACCGTCTCTCGTCTACCGGAATTACATGGAGGAGACAGAGATAGGTGAAGGGACGGGCCCGGCTGACATGAAAGACTTAGTGACCAGCCGGCCTCTCCGCTCTATTCCCTCTCCCAATCTCTGAGATCGATTGGAGGGAATTAGACCGAAGGGAAAGGAACGACAAGAGAGAGAAGAGATAAGAGAGAAGGAATAATGGATTGGATGGAGCGGAGGCGAGAGGAAAGGAATGGCTCCCGTTCGCTTCACTCTCTCACAGACTCACTCACCGCTCCCTTCGGTCTCCCTGTCTCCTATCTGCTGTCAGCCATCTTCCAGCATCTAGAATCCATCCCGCCTCTCAGTCTTCTCTGTGAGGCATGAAGGGATGGATGTGTGTGTGAGGAAGATAAATGCCTGGAATTAAGGGACTTTCTTTCACTATCACATGCCAGGCATTCCTCACACACTATCCCTTCCTCCTGTCTTACCTCCCTTCTACCTCTGTCCACGACGGTAGGGAGGAGACAGTGGAAGAAGGGGCATCTCTTTCCATTACACCTCCTCATCCTATCTCTCCCAACCTTCCAGTTCCTTCCGTCGGTTGGTGTCAGGATGAGGTGTAATGGTTAAAGAGATGGGGAAGCGATAGGAAAGGATTGGATCGCTTCTCACCCATCAATATCTCTCCCTTCATTCCTTTCCTTTTCCTTTTCTCTTTTCACCCTCATTTCTCCCGCTGGCGGGTGATGGAAATGGGTGAAAAGAAGGGAAAAGAGATGAAAGGAATGGGAACGAGAGAAGCGAGTGGACAGTCTTCCTTCATCCATCCCCATTCATGCCTTTGGTGTCTTGGCTTTTCCGTTTCCTTTCACTCACTGCCAAGACTAGAAATGGAAAGGCATGAAGGAATGGGGAAGGAATAGATGAAGGAAGCCCATTCTCTCCTTTACCTCCCATGCCACCGTCTGGTCTGTTCCTATCCTAGACTGTGTGGCATGGTGAGGAGAGAGAATGGAGAAGGGAGATAATGCATGACATGAAGGACTGACCCAACGGTAGGAAGGGAAGGACAATATGAATGCAGCCATCTCCCGCCTATCTCTCTCTTCCTTCGTCAATGCAATGGTGGCTAGGGAAGACTTGACCGCTGACAGCATGCCCACTCTCTTCGTTCGTTAACATCTCCTACATGATGCCGGGAAAGCCGGAGGCGGGAGGGACGGCATGGCCCATCTCTTTCTCCTTTCTGTCGCCATCGATGATCCAGAGGAAGAAGAGAGGGGGAAAAGAAAGGCCATCTCCTCGCCTCCACGCTGCAGAGAGAAGAATTACTTGACTGCAGCATTCATTGCTTGGAGGCGATCCAATGGACACCTTCTACCTCCCTTCGTTCGGGAAGGACCACGAGTTAAAAGACGAGGATAAAGGCCTTCCCACCCTCTTCTCTTTCTCTTATCCCTCTCTTTTCTCTCGGTTTCTTTTCTCTTCTTACCATATCTTCGTTCTCTTGGTCTAAGCCTTTGGGTTTGTAGGGCATGTTATCCACAATAAGATAATGAATGAAGAATGAAGGCGACATGTCCCTAAGATTTACAATTTAATGCTTTCCCTTTTACTTCTTTCCTTAGCTTTTACAACAGAGAATAGGCCCGAAGGCACGAGAAATAGATGTCATTAGCTCCGTCTGGTCGCTTTCATCCTACCTTACCTCGTTCCTCTTTCCTGTCGTCTCTCGTCTCTATAATTGACTTCTTAGGAAAATAAATGAATGAAACACAAAGAACCCAAAGAGAGATAGAAGGGTTTGTAGGTGGCATGCTGGGTCAATTTGTAGGTGAAAGAGAGACCCAGCCACCAAACCCATTAACTTCAAATACAGGAATTACGATGGAACAGGAATAACAGGTGACAGCGTAGGATTAAGAAGTTTCTCTCCCGCAATTACATCGTTTATGGGAGCGGGCTTCTAGAGCCTACCCAATGGTCAAGAACTTACCAGACGACGAGCCGGCATTATAATCCCCTTCCCGGCTGGGGCAAATATTAATAAAAAATAAATAAAAAGAAAAGAATAAAGTCATTACAGAAAGGTCCTACATCCAAATCTATTCCTCATCCTCTCTCACTTCTTCGCTCTTCAGGAGCTTGAATGACACACACAATGACACACAGCCTCTGGGCTTCCAAGATATGCCATTTCTTTATTGCCTCGCAGTCTTATTAACTTCAAACACCAAATGCGAGGACACAAAGAACAGGAAAGGAAGACATACCGCCTCTCGGCTATCTCATATTGGGTCGTGTCTTTTCACCCTGTCGCGAGACCCAGCTTTCGAGAGTCTGAGGTGAGCAATGAATGGAGCCTCTATTCCTTCCAGTGCTGTAGTACGCCTTGCATCTGATGGTGGAAATCCCCCCAGATGACCCTTCGGGTGATGATGGAGATTGCGAAGAAGAACCATGTGGAGCCTCATTGGAGAAGGAGAATCGGATTCCAGATGGCCGCGCAAGAGCAGAAAGAACAAAGACATCAAGGAAGGAAGCAGAGAAGGTCATTGCAGCCCCGTGGCCCAAGGCGACACAGCGCGACAATCGGCAAATGACATTGACCACGAGTACGCGCAGTGCGTTTGCCGATGGTGATAGACTTGAAGGAGAAAGTTCGCGGCAGCTTTCCATAGCACTGCAGGCCACGCAGAATTGCGCCAAACGCAAAGCAAACTCATCAAAGGTCGCCTAAACCCTAAACAGGCGAGCATGCCTCTGGCCACACACGCCATCGCGAACCTAAGGGCCTATAGGGTCAAGCCTAGTAGTACAGGAGTCTTTGCTCTCGGCGTGCGCCTTCAGCCGGGGTAGGTCTTCCGTATGAGTTTATACAGGTGTTGCCGACAGTGCAAGAAACGACCTACAAGGGTCCTTGCGCTCAGCGTGTGCCCCAGCTGGGGCAGGTCCGCTACATGAACCTAGACAAGGCTTTTCGACAGTGCGCTAAGGATTCTTTGCGCTCGGCGCGCGCCCCCCCTTTTGGCCGGGGCATATGACTTGTATGCAGGGGTTATCAACAACAAGGCAAGAAACGACCTCCATATTAGTTGAGGATCATGTAGACGACGTCTACATGGTACTTAGCGGCGCAGCCTGCACCTTTGCAAGCGCAGCGTGCGGCTCAAGTCTGCTCGCGGAGCTGCTGGTCCAAGTGTGTTCGGCGGACGGCGTTGCCCGCGTTGGCTTCGAAACCCGTCACTGACCTTCGCCACGAGAAGGTGGGCGCTGCAAGAAGACGACGTCTGTGTGGTGCTTGGCGGCGCAGCCTCGGCAGCCATTTGCAAGCTGCAAGCTGGGCGGTGTTGCGCGGAACACCCAGGTTTTGGGGGCCGTGTAGACTCTGTCTACGTGGCGCTTGGCCTACACGCCGCGGCGTTATGCGGAACGCCTGGGTCTTAGCGCCTGGAAAACTTACACGTAAAAGGATCCAACGCTGTGCAGCGCGACCCGCACCTGCGCAGGTAAAAGGTTAGCGGAGCAAGCAGCTGGCGGCCCAGCTGCTTTCGCATAACACGTTGGCCTTGGAACCCGTCCAAGCACTTCACATGGAGCCCTAAACCCTCAAAGTCTTTACTTTGCGCTGCGCAAAGCGAGCGGCTCGGGGGCATCTATCCCCGATCGATCGACCACACTTGCACACCCTAAGCCCTAAACGAAGGAGCCACTGCTCGAACCACAGAAGGCTGTCTGCAAGTGCCCTTGACTGCCATCGCCTGGGTCGCAGCGCCCAATCGGACAAGCTGCGCCAGCTGCAATTGCAAGCTTGTGCTTCCGCTCAGACGGCACGAGCTTAAAAGCTCTCAGCTTGCTCGCAGGCGGTGGCATGCGCACGCCTCCCGGCAAGTAACGCGAACCACCTCAAAGTCCGGACGCAAGTCGCCCAGAGGCGCGGAAAGCCGTGCGGCGCGAACGCGAAGCAAGTCGAGTGTGCTGTTAGCCCACATGGTAGCTGACCATCCCGCTTGGCTTTTGCTGCGGAAGGAAACCATTCGGTGCGACCAGTGCCCAGTGCCGCCGTATGGCGTCACAGTGCACAAAATGCCAAAGGCTTGACCCTTCGCGAAGGCTGCGTGTTCGCCACCCTTGGCTTGGCACGCTTAGGGTTTTCTTTTCCCTTGTGTTTAGGGGTTGTGAATCTCCACGCTGATGTGTGCGGCGAGGGAGTACCGCGGGTACAGCCCTGGCCAAGGCAAGGGCAGGCGTGCCCAAGCCTGGGCATGAGGTGCAGAGCGTCTGCAGCCTTGAGCCAGCCTTGTGAAAGACGAAGTAGGGTGGGAGGGTGGGTTTCAATCGAAACAAGCGGTTTGAGTTCAAGGCTAGGAGCAAAATGGCCACCGCGTACGAGATTCACAACAGGCCCTAAACACAAGGGAAAAGAAAACCCTAAGCGTTGAGGCCTGTTGCACTGCTCCTAGCGTGAACCCAAACAACCCTCACATCAAAGAACCCCGCAAATCCAAAAGGCGCGCACTTCTTTCTCACGGGTTGCTTGAAAGTAGACCTGCCTCCAGGGCACGCGGTGCACCTGGAGCAGGAGGAAGCATTGTCCCCCTATAGCCATTTTGAACTCAAACCGTTTGTTTCGATTGAAACTCCCCGCCTTCAGCGCCATGGACACCTTGATTTGCCTTGCTGTCAGCATCATTGCTTACACCGCCTTTGTGTGCTTTGTGACGTGCCTTGGATGCTGGCTTTGTCTTCGTCAGTATTTGCATGCCTTCTGCAATAAGCCTTGCCATGCGCCTTCGGCCGGTGCCCGCCGTGTCGGGCCCGTGTACACCTTGCCTAAGCGCAAAGTGTACCATCACAAGGATTGCCACCGCCTCGTGCAAAGAGAATTAACCACTCTAGCCATACAGCCTTGTGCCAACTGCTCCTGCTTTTGGTGAGCCTTCGTTGCACCTGCTGTTTGCAAAATGAGTATCATTCTGCACATGTTCGCTTTGTTCTTGGCGGCCTTGATGATTTCGACGCACGCATCCTGCATGGATTGCGCCGCTCAACTTGACTTGCTGGCATGACCGCAGCCCTGCAGCCCTCGTCACGTTGGTACTTTTGCAACACAGCAGCCGCCGTGTCTGCCTTCAGTGTCCGGCACAGCCCTCAGCCTCCGATTCATGCCCTCGCGTGCCTAACCCGCATCGCATGTGTACTGGCTCCCCAGTCAGGTGATTTTTAAGCTTTCCACATTAAGCTGTTGTCTTGCGCTGCCCAAAGCACTAGCCCCGACCTCAGCCACACATTCTTGAGCCGCGCTCTTGAATGGCATCCCTCGCTGGGGTTGCAGCCTGGACACCAGGCACTTCAGGCTCCACGGGCCTGGCAAGGTGACTGCCTTGCAGTCGGGGCCGCGCCCCCGACACACGCATTGCCTGCAATTCTTGACATCGCGTGTCAACCATGTTCCTGAACCGCGCTCTCGAACCAGGTATCTGGGCCCGCCGGCCCAGCAAGGTGACAACCTTGCAGTCAGGGCCGCGCCCTCGACACATGCATTGCCTGCACCTTGTGACATCGCGTGTCATCCTTGTTCCTGAGCCGCGCTCTCGAATCAGGCAACTGGGCCCGCCGGTCCAGCAAGGTGACAGCCTTGCAGTCAGGGCCGCGTCCTCGACACTTGCAGTTCTGTCTGGGTCTTGCATCCCCTGACGCTGCAAGTCAGCCCTGTGTTCCTGAGCCGCGCTCTGAATCAGGCACCCAGGCCCGACGGTCCAGCAAGGCCTCAGCCTGCTATCAGGGCCACGCCCTTGACCGCTGCAAACCCCAGTGGGTTTTGCAGTCTCGTCACCACGTGACCGCCCTGCATTCCTGAGCCGCGCTCTGAATCAGCAAGCAGGGCCGCGCCCTCATATTCATGCATGTCCCCGCTGGGTCTTGCACGTCCTGGCACCGCGTGTCAGGTACCCCTGCTTCGTCAGGAAGACTACGACGCTACACTGCATACAGGCCCTTCAGGCCCAGTGATCCCAACTCACTCACGTGCCAGCGTCCCTGGCAACGGAGGGTATTTCACACCTGCCTTTTCGACCTGTCTTGATCTTATACATGTATACATGTATTGCCCGGGCCTGCATGGAAACACAGGACCCCGATGCAGGCATCCGCCGTGCCGCCAGCTGGCGTTTTGGCACACGGTGTGCCCATCCAGTTTACGTGCATTTGCCTTGGGCGCGACATTTGCGCACCATTTCTATGGTTCTGTTTGCACACTCAGCATGATGAGGACGCCATCGATGCCATCCACCACACAATAGCCAGGAGCTATTTGGATTTGGAAGTGTTGTTGGAGGAGATGCACTTCGTCCTGCTCCGCATAAAGTTTTTGTGCAGCATTGTGGCTATTTGCCTTGCCATACTCGCAGCCTCCGAATGCGGCCCTTGGTGACGTCGCCCAAATGGCCTTGGCCCTTTTGCCTTAAGCCACCTGGGCTCATTTGACAGCTCTCGCTTGTAAAACAATGTGCCCGCCAGTAGTCAATCATGCAGCAGACATCTAGCTTGCCAGCTTTTGACCAGCCTTGTCCCGGCCAGGTGGCACGCAGTCAGCGATCCAGTCGGCTCACTCAGTCTGCCACTTGCATATCTGCGGGTTGACTTTTTCAGCGCCCTAGCTCCAGCGTCACTCAAGCCGGTCATGCCCGACCTTGGGCAGGAAGCACAGCCCGGCCCTGACTTAGTCGCACAACGGATACGCCTTGTACCCTCTTGGTTAGGTCCCTTTTTGACAGACAGCGCAGACTGGCATCCCTGAATCGCCTTCACCTTTACCTGGACTTCATCCTGCTGCGTACCGGCCTTCATGCAGGCTCATTGCATTTTGCCCACTTGACGTGCCTTTGCAGCTTTGTGATTGCATTCAGCAACGCCAGCCAAGCCTTGCACTCCCAGCACCTGGAGGCCTTCGCATTGACCTTTCCATGGCGTAAGCCTGTGCTTTTCCATTTGCAGCGGGCGGACACCATGTTCGCAAGCCACGGACACGAATTTCTGCGCCTTTGCCTTAACTGAGCATTTTCATGAACAGGCTGAGTCTGCCCTGCTGTCTCTGGCCAATGCCAGACCAGATTTAAAGCTCTTGCGCCTTTTGCAGTCTGTCCTTGCCAGCCTTGAGGATTTAGAGATTATCCTGAACAGGCTGCGCCCTGCCCTTCCAGCAATTCCAATCATGCCTAGAGCAATTGACCTCGTCCGGACTAAAAAACCGACCTTGCGCACATTCAGGCACTTGTTGAGTTTTTCGCCAAATTTGCGCAGACACTCGCTTTAGGCCATCTCGCACTTCAGCCGTGACCTCGGCACTTGCTGTGCCCGCTTTTTGAGATGGTGAAGCATGCCCTGGTCCCTCCTCAGGCCCTGCGTGCCGCACCATGGAAGCCTCCACGTGCACCGCAGTATTGCCACATTGCCGATGTTTTTGCACGCCCAATACTCCAATCTAGTGGACTTGAGGATCAAGCAAGTCTTGCAGTGCCTCGTCAGCCCTCACCCGCCGCCTTCTCACTCGAGCAGTGTCGGGCCTTAAGGCCCTGCAAGCCCTGCTGCGCAACCTGGCGCATCTGACGCCTGAAAACCAGGCCCGCTTCACACGGGACCTGGCCGCGGCCGCCCTTCGCCTTCGGCCTCATCCATGCATTCGGCACGGGCTGAACAGGAGCACGCTGAGCCGGCGCCTTCGCTTTCCGAAGCCGACCCGCCTTTGCACATCCTTCCGCCTTCACAAGCAGAGGCCGATGAGCCGATGAACGAGCCCCCGCTCATCGAGCTCTTCTCCTGTGATCGCCCTGTGCCGGACTTCCTGAACGAGCCCTTAGATGAGTCGGTCGGCAAGGTCTGGGCAGACCATTTGCACCGGAGCCTTTGTTCGGACAGACCGCGACTGCCGCCGTGGAGCCCGAGCCTTACAATGCCGACGGGCCAATTCCCAAAGCCCACTTTGTTGCATCAGCACCATCGCCTTCAGATCGTGCAGACCCGGGCAGCGGAGAGCCAGCGGCTCGGCCTGAGCCGAAGGCTATGCCCTGCCGAGCCGAAGCCTTCAAGCCGCAAGTGCCCTGTGGACACGCCCTGCAGCTGGCCACCGCCCGAGGACTCGCCTTTTCATGAGCCTCACACGGACCAGCGCAGAAGACTGTTTGTTGGCCGAGCACTTCCACGCCCTCAGTGCCGGTCAACCGCCGTGCCATAGCCCAGCTGGAGCAGCGCGTTCTCCAGCCCGCCTTGCGCCTTCCAGGCACTCTACGCACCTGCCGCGCGGGGGAGTTGGCGCGACGACCAGCGACGCCTTTGTTGTGGTTTGCCCTGTGCATCGCGTCCGTGCCCTCACAACTCAGCCTGTGGCCGCCTTATCGACCCCAGCCGCCTTCGAGGAGGACACTCACTCCTCGCACTTCTGCAGTCGGTGCTATGAACACAGGCAAAACTAGAGGCTGCTTGTTTAGCTCGCTCCGCACTCTTTTGTTTTGCTCGCCATTCGAGCTTAATCCGTGCCATTGTCTTGCCTGTGTTCGCCTCGCACATGTGAATGAGCCTGCAAATTACAGCTGCCTGGCATCGCGAAGAAAAGCAGTGTTCAGAATCCGAAATGTTTCTTTCATTCATCGCAGTGCCTTGCCCAACTAGTGCAATGCCTTTCCTCAGGTACGAGTACTCCACACCCATCTGATGATCGCGCCGAGCCCAGTTTGATGCTTCTCGCCAGCCCTTGACGTTGCACACTTCACAGCACTGCTTCACTGCTTTCTTGTCAGATCCAGCGTCGACAAGCCAACACCTCACTCTGGCCCGGCACTCTCCAGCCAGCAGTGCTCAAGTCAAGACTTTTCTGGTGGCGACCCCTTTCTTTTTCACCAGATGGTTCTTTAGCTGAAAGAACAGGCAGCCCTGCGGGGACCCACGGCCTTACCTATACGCCTAGTGTGCTGCCTCGCACGCCTTCCAATACAGTGCCGTGCACACCCAAGGAGCGGCCTTTCACACCCACTCACCCGGTCGGTGCGGTGGCCAAAGCCTCGCCTTCTAGCTTTTGTGCCCTGCGCTCCTTGCACAGTGACCATTCAGGCCGCAGGATCTTTTTCGGATAAGGTCTCCGTGCAAAATTTGCAAATATGCCTTGCTCCTGCAACGGCCTCGTGCCCGGCTCCAAAGGCCTTCCGTGTCTGTTCAGCCACCAGGCCTGCCGGTACCAGAACACCTTCCCAGACAAGCCTGGCAGTGTCCTTACGCACAGACCGCCAGTCAGGCCGCTGCCCAGCTACACATCCAGCTGTGGCCGTGTGCCCTCATCGCAAGTGCGGCGTAGGGTTTTCGGTACGCCCAGGCCAGGCCGCGCTGCAGCAGCCGGGCCAATCACTAGTGCATCAATGCAGGCCAGCCTTCAGGATAAGTGCACGGCAGAATGGGGCAGCTATACTCAAACTGTGCGAAGAATCCAGCCTCCTCGCCGCGCGCTTCACTCAGAAAGGTATGCAAAGCCTTCTCGATAAAGAAATTTCTAACAACTGGGTCGTTGCCACCAGCCTTACGCTTGCGGAGGCCAAAAAACAGTGGCCTTTAGGAAAATTGAACGTGGTCTTTGCAGAAGGCAAAGAACCACGCCTTGTCCTGGACAGCACGGTGTGCCAAGTCAACACACGATGCTACCTGCCAGAACGCCTCAGCCTTCCAGTGGCATGAGATCTGGCCCTGTCTACCCAACCCGAAGACACGCCAGGGGCCTGCATAGGCGCCAGCCTAGACTTCAAAGCCGCGCACAAGCAAGTGCAGGGGCGCCGCGAGGAGCATGGCCTTCTGCTGTTCGCCTTTCAAAACAAACTCTACCACTATAGAGCCTGTCATTTTGGAGGCCGGTTCTCGGCTTACTGGTGGCAACGCTTCTTGCTGCGACAAATACATGGGCTGTTAACATGGAAGCCACACAAAGCCTTCCTTTTTGTTGACGACCTCCTGTGCGCACTCATCCGCGAAAGTGCCCAGGAAATGTTCGTACTGGTTGTGCTCTTCTTCTGTGCTATCGCATCACCAATGTCCTGGAAAAAAGCACAGTTCCAGGATCGCCTTGTGTGGTGTGGTTGGGATATCAGCTTCTCCCACGATTCCATACAGCTCATGTCAGGCAAGCTGGCCAAACTAGCAGGCTTAGTCGAGAGGCCTTTGGATCTCAGAAGGATCCAAGCTCTTAGAAGTCAATGGCCATTGTGTGCAGGATGTGACCTATCCCCAGCACCAGCAAGCCCACGTGGGTTAGGATCTTGGACCTGTCAAACCCCTATACTAGCCTTTCCAAGTTCAGCCAGCACTGTCTGGCCTGGCTCGGATCATGCTTCCAGCACTCGCCCGTCCAACCAATTGCACAGCCTTGCAGACTCCAAGCTCTAGCAGCTGCCGACGCGTGCGCAGAGGCCGACATAGTCGGCATTGGAGGATGGGCCGTGACCTCCACTCAGGTGGTTTGGTTTGCAGAATCATGGAACATGAGCGAGGTTAGATCCGCGTGGCCTTGCCTTACCAAGCCTGCCCAGCGCTACATTGTTTGCTTCGAGACCCTAGCCCAGTTAGCACTGCTGCAGGCCACGCACTCGCACATCGGAGGGAGTCACTACTCCTTCAGCCCGCCGTCCGGCACGGACAACTCTGCCACCGAAGCAGGCATTTGCAATTGTTTCTGCAACTGGTGGCCATCTGGGCTCACGCGCACAACGTGCACTTGCAGCCCACACACGTGCCCGGACGTCTGAACGACTGGGCAGACGACCTCAGCCGAAGACGCCTTCACCGTTTCGTGAACCGCCCTGCAGACCGCGTGCGCTTCAGCCCTTGCAGCCTTGCTCAAGCTGCAAGGGGGCTCACTCTGTGCCCCATCGATGCGCCTTGGCGGCCAGAACAGCCGCATCAAAGAGTTTGTCACCAAACTCAGCGCGCTAAACGAGCGGATTCGAGCATGCCGTCTCAAACAGGCGCAACCCCGCTCTGAAGGGGGGGTTTGGTCGGCTACTCAGCTGGCTCAGCTCTTTCCGGGGTTGCTTGGAAACATTGAGGCACGCTTGCCAATGCTTCCTCCTGCTCCAGGTGCACCGCGTGCCCTGGAGGCAGTGCTACTTTCAAGCAACCCGTGAGAAAGAAGTGCGCGCCTTTTGGATTTGCGGGGTTCTTTGATGTGAGGGTTGTTTGGGTTCAAGCTAGGAGCAGTGGAACAGGTCTTAACCTGTTGGCGTGTCGGGCGCCCACTCACTCACTCACTCACTCACTCACTCACTCACTCACTCACTCACTCACTCACTCACTCACTCACTCACTCACTCACTCACTCACTCACTCACTCACTCACTCACTCACTCACTCACTCACTCACTCACTCACTCACTCACTCACTCACTCACTCACTCACTCACTCACTCACTCACTCACTCACTCACTCACTCACTCACTCACTCACTCACTCACTCACTCACTCACTCACTCACTCACTCACTCACTCACTCACTCACTCACTCACTCACTCACTCACTCACTCACTCACTCACTCTCACTCACTCACTCACTCACTCACTCACTCACTCACTCACTCACTCACTCACTCACTCACTCACTCACTCACTCACTCACTCACTCACTCACTTCACTCACTCACTCACTCACTCTCACTCACTCACTCACTCACTCACTCACTCACTCACTCACTCACTCACTCACTCACTCACTCACTCACTCACTCACTCACTCACTCACTCACTCCTCCGCAGCAAGGAAACAGCAGCTGAGTGCCCAAAAACAGCTCCACACCTCTTGCAGATCACCAGAAAAGCATTCACTGAAAAAGACGCATGTGGGGTTGCGGTGGATCTGTTTACTTCGCCATGGCAAGGAAAAAGAATATC
This sequence comes from Effrenium voratum, assembly GCA_963377175.1. Taxonomy (NCBI): domain Eukaryota; class Dinophyceae; order Suessiales; family Symbiodiniaceae; genus Effrenium; species Effrenium voratum. The sequence continues at coordinate 355,371 of CAUJNA010002968.1, read as the reverse complement.
ACACTTGGCCTTGGCGGCGCCATGCCTGTCACTGTCACTGTCAACGTCAACAACAGTGCGCAGGGCCTGGACAAGGTCATCCCACAGGTTCCGGAACTGCAGTTTCAAACTGAACCACTCATCTGTGGCCCTGCTGGCGCGTGGTTTGTCATTTCCAGGAAACGTAAAAATCGAAATGCCACGGCGTTCGACCCCCCCAGTTGGCCGGCTCGCTGCGAAGTCTAGGCCTGCAGTCACGGTCCTCCCCATTGATAGACACCACTAGATCCAGCGGTTCCGCAAGCCTTGGCGCACGAAGAGCAGCGGCCAAGTTGCCCAAAAACACACGGGGTTTTTCATCATGTCACTGGGCCACGTCTCCAAGTCACCCCAATTTTCCACGTCTTCCACCTCCTCCACAAGTACTCATCCGTTTCAGTCCAGGCATGGCGTTCTCGGGACAGGCGGTTGAGCTGCCACTGGAGCACATGCAATAATTCTGGGGGCGCATCCCCCCCATCCTCGTCTCAACGCTGCCTGCCACTATTGCAGGATGCCGGCGCAGTCAGTTCCGGATGAGCCCGCCCGGCAGAGCAAATCTACCGCTGCCTCTTCACTTTCCATGTCACCCGCAAATTTGGCTGCGGAACATGTTCTGTCAGCAGCAATGGGCCAGGGGCCATCACTGTCCCCAATGCCAACACGGGTGCGTTGCCTGTCATGCGAATCATTCAATCCAGTATGCCTGTCATCAGTACCGGCGCCACGCCTGTCATGCGAAGTGTCAGTAACACAATCAGGTTGGGGCATGTAAGTTTCCGACATCAACATGCAATTTGAGCGAGCCCTGCCAGGCACCTTGAGAGCAAACTCAGAAGCATCAGTGCCGCAAAGTTCGTGCTAAGTTGGAAACAGGTTCAAGCAAAGGCGTGCAAGTGTTTTGTGGGCCCGCATCCGGTACAAAAATCAATGCCGCAAAGTTCCTGCTAAGTTGGAAACAAGCTCAAGCAAATGTATGTGTTTTTGCGGGCCCACATCCGGCGGTAGAAGCAGCAATGCCGCAAAGCTCACGCTAAGTTGGACACGGGTTCAAGCAAACGCGTGCAGTTTTTTCCCAGGCCCAGAAGCATCAATGCCACAAAGTTCACTCTAAGTTGGAAACAGGGTCAAGCAAAAGTGTGCAATTTTGTTGTAGGCCCAGCAAAGTTCAGCATCAAGTTGCCAGGAAGTTCATAAGTTGGAACGGGCTCAAGCAAAGTGTGCAATTTTGTTGTAGGCCCAGAAGCATCAATGCCGCAAAGTTCACGCTAAGTTGGAAACAGGTTCAATCAAATGTGTGCAATTTTTCGCATTCGGTAGAAGCATCAATGCCGCAAAGTTCACGCCAAGTTGGAAGCAGGTTCAAGCAAGTATATGCGATTTTTCATCTGGTAGGAGCATCAAGGCCGCAGCCTTCACGGTAAGGTTGACACAGGATCAAGACAGGTCAAGCAAAATTTTCGCGAGCCCAAAACCCCAAAATCTGACCTTGGATGTATGAATGGGCCGCGACTAGCATGAGTCCCCAACTCCCTCCTCCCAACGTCTTCCTGCTTGAAGAAAGGCGTGTGTCGCCTGAAGTTGCAGGCTGGCTATGGCCAAGCTTGCAGTCCTTCCACAGGGATCACGTCGCTGCCATGAAAGACGCATGTTTTGAGCTACTGGGCGCAATCTTGCCTGGCGCGACTCCACACCAAGCTTTTCACGCAGATGCTCGGCAGGTCTTGGCAGACGCCTCGCTTGTTGCCTCGCTTCTCTAACCAGGCAGCTGGCAGGACAGGCAGAAAACCGAGGGCCAAGCGTGCGCGTGCTGCTTGAGTGGCCAGCTTCTCTGCGCTTGAGATCGCGTGGTCGCAAGAGACGGGAGCGCTGATGCGGAGGCTGCATCGAGAGATCTCTCACGCTTGCGGCGAGCCATCGTCTGACCAGGGACACCAGGCACGCAAACCAAACGGAGCCTTGCTCTACATTCTCATTGTTCTAGAAACTTGTGAAAGAGCTGGGCTGGCTCTATGAATATAGGTAGGGTACCAACTAGGAAGGAAAATGTGGACAGGTGTCCTCCTAAAACAAAAGGCTACCTGCAAATACCGGTGCCAACATCTATGATATGTTCCAACAACCAAACAAAAGGCTACGAAGAACGAATTGGAAAGCAACCACGCCCAACTGGAGGCGGAACAGCGTGGAGTTTCTCATGGAGGCGGCCTGGAGGCCAAGCCAATGCCAATCTCCGCTTTTGTCAAATGGGCGCAGGGTTGCTGAAGCGACGTCATTCTGAAGGGATCCCGCAGGAACCGCGCGCGACCAGCTACGGTGCTTGAAGGGCAATGCTACGGAAGCACTTGCATTAGAAGGGGTCCTTCTGAAATATGCCCTTGCAAACAACAAGCGGTTTTCGGGGTTCTTCTTTAGTAGGTCCTTTTTCTTTCGGGTTTTTGTGTTCCGGGGCCCTTCGCTAGACAAGCAAAGAGTACTCGGCCTTTCGTTTCATAGGTTGTGTTTAGTTTTTGGTGGCCTTGGGACAATTTGGGGGAGTTGCAAGTTTTTCCCTGGAACCTATGCGATTTGCTCCATCACTTTTTGTTGAGACGTTTGACGTACTTTGCAGCGCTTTAACAGCGTTTAGGCTTGAGGATTTCTGGAAGGACGTTTTTCAGGTTTGGGAGTTTTGTCTCAGCTTCATCAATGTCCTCAAGCGGCGCCTTCTTCTGTTGGATGTGAGAGAAAAGGGAAGCCAAGGCGAGGCCTTTGTTGGACTGCTTGCTCTAGCCCCTGTATAAAGATTAGACAGCGCTCAAATCAGGACTTGCTTTTGGACCCCAACAGGCAGACCAAGGGTCCAGAAACTAAAAATAAGACAGAGCCCACGAACCCGAATGCACATCACTTTGCGTATATATTTTTCGGTATAAGCCAATGGGGCTCGCAATCAAGCCAACTGCGCAAACTATGTTTTTCAGCTTGTAAAACTGTACTTTGCCCCACTTGTTGCTGCAAAGTTACGATTTTCAACCTGGAGCTGGACACTTGCGCTTCGCGCGCTAGACTTGTACTACAAAGTTGTGATTTTCCAGCCGGAGCTGGAAACCTGTGCTTCTCGCACTAGACTTGCGCTACACAGCTGCGATTGTCCAGCTAGAGCTGAAAACTTGTACCCTGCGTACTAGACTTGTACTACAAAGTTGCGATTTTCGAGCTGGAGCTCAAAACCTGTACTTCGCGTACTATACTTGCTCTTCAAAGTTGCGATCTTCCAGCTAGCGCTGGAAACCTGCACTTCGCGCACTAGACTTGTACTTCAAAGTTGCGATCGCGCTATACTGGGGCACAAAGTTGCGATTTTGGGGCGCTAGACTTGTGCTACAAAGTTGCAATTTGCCATTTAGAGCTGGAAACCGGTACTTCGCGCGCCAGACTTGCACTAAAAAAGTTGCCATTTTCCATCTAGAGCTGGAAACCGGTACTTCGGCGCCAGACTTGTACTACAAAAGTTGCGATTCTCCAGCCAGAGCTGGAAACCTGTACTTCGTGTACTAGACTTGTGCTACAAAGTTGCGATTTTGCACCTTGGGCTGGAAACCTGTGCTTCGCGTACTAGACTTGTACTACAGAGTCGCAATTTACCAGCTGGAGCTGGAAAGAAGACTGCGTACTAAACACTAGACTTGTACAACAAAGTCGCGATTTTCCATCTAGAGCTGGAAACCGGTACTTCGGCGCCAGACTTGTACTACAAAAGTTGCGATTCTCCAGCCAGAGCTGGAAACCTGTACTTCGCGTACTAGACTTGCGCTACAAAGTTGCGATTTTGCACCTTGAGCTGGAAACGTGTGCTTCGCGTACTAGACTTGTACTACAGAGTCGCAATTTACCCAGCTGGAGCTGGAAAGAAGACTGCGTACTAGAGACTAGACTTGTACAACAAAGTCGCGATTTTCCAGCTGGAGCTGGAAACCGGTACTTCGCGTACTAGACTTGTCAAAGTTACAATTTTCCAGCTAGAGCTGGAAACCTGTTGCTCCACGAGGTCCCGGTCCCTCCGAGATAGGTGGGGTAACTCAGGATGGTCAGTAGAGCGTAGTGGCTGAGGCTGAGGCCCGCCATCACTGAACTTTTTAGGGATTTCACAAGCTAGGGATTTGGTTGAACAATCCATTGCCGCAAAGATGAAGTCGATCCACCTCCCGCAGCTGCTGTGCCAAACTCTGCTGCCGAAGGGGGTGACTAAGGTATGCGCGTTGTCGATGCACCGGTCGACTGTCAGGGCAGCCCAACCACAGAACGGGAAGACCTTGGTCACCGGCGGGGCATTCGGACCTGACATCAGATCAGCCACCAGTGGCAGCCCCTGCGCTGGCGGGCCTGGGTGCGACTGAGCAGGCTCGCGCTTCCGCGAAAAGGCTGTCGCCTCCTTGCGGACACTCCGCAGACCCTGTCCTTCTCCAGCACCGCCCCACACCGGTGTGCTCTGGCAGGGCATGGCGCTTTGGCTCGGCATTCCCCTCGCTGGAAGTTGGGGCACAGCTGCGTGCCGTCCTTCATGACCCGAGCCACCTGCTTTCCGTTCACCTGCTTGCCCAACTTGAACTGAGAGGAGCCCGACGGCTGCGACCCACTCTTCTCCTGTGATGTCCAACCGGGGTGAGCCAGCGAGCATCCCTGGCCGCAAAAACCTCCTTCATTGAGGGCTGGCCTGCTCGAAGCAGCCTTTACCATGGAAGCTGCAGCTGGGGTCCTGGACCGACGCCAAAGTCTGGCCTCCAGCAACCTGCGCATCCTCCAAACTGTTGAAAGCGAAGGCCAGGTGAATCGCAGTCCAAATAGTGGCCCCAGCATCCGGGGCACTTGTTGCAGCAGGCAAGACCGCAGGACGGGCATGAGAGGAAGGTGGTGGGATACAAATTTTTGGAGGAGCGCGTGCGCCAGTCAGGAGCCTGGATGGACACAGACTACAGAGCTTGTGCTTTCGGTGGCGCCAGGTGTAAGTACCAAAAGCTCAGGCACAACCTTGTTGAGATTCTAGCGTGGCTTGGGCCGTGGGAGGCTGAGTAAACAGCCCTGCTTGCCTTTGTCGCAGGGGTGGGCAGCGCGTACAGGGCGAGCAAATTTCAGAAGTTCTGGTGAAGGGAGGCCCCGATACGTGGAGTATGTGATGACCAACCTCAAAGACCAGCTCCAGTCGCTGCGGGGAGTGATTGCAACTGTGGGGATGGTGTTCGATGCGCTTGCGCCTCCTCATCAGCTCTTGGGCGGATGTCAGCTACCCGATGGGCCTAGTTGAAGGCCTTCCGCCCGTGGTTTCCCGCAACAGAAGAATCACCCCATTGCGTTGTCGGAGGTTTTCCGTGGATGGGAGCAGCATAACCGCTCCATCATCGCGCCGCTGAAGCCAGGGCTACATGATGAGACGCTGTTGGGGCAGAGCTTGACGGATGCCGCCTTGGTGGCAGGCTATGTCGGGTTTTGAGGTCACGGCTCAAGCAGGCTCGAAATGCTGACCACGTCTGAGGTGGTATGGAGTGCATTGAACCTGGAGGGATACAAAGGTCTGCGTATAAAGGCGCGAGCCACGACCTGAGATGCAGCGCGATGCTTGTTGCCCAGATGAGAAGGGCAATGCGCAGCTTAAGGGTTTTTCTGAGCACTCGCTTTTGTGACAGCAGTGCCGTTTCGCTACAGCCCCGCTGCAGCGGGGCGAGCTCTTGCGCCTCACTCAAGGCCAGCCCTTTTCTTCTGGTCCCTCGGCGCAGCGTCGTGCAGTCATCCGGCAAGAAGCGGATCATCGACAACGCCGATGCTGGAGGTTAGTCCGAGCTGTCCGTGGATATGAACAAGCTTGTCCTGTGCTCAGCACTTCGGCCGGCGCAGCATGTGGCCGCAGTGGCAGCGAGAATGGGAGCAGATGCCTGGACCCAGCGGATCGGAGTTGACCAATTCGATTCTGGGGGGGAACTGGCCGAAGGCATACCGGCATAGCCCCATCTCGCAGGCGGAGAGCTTCAGTGTCTACAGCAGCCTCCTCTTTGGGTTTTGCTTGGCTGTCACTAGTTTCAACCGGTACAGCCGCCTTGTGGAGTCCTTGGGAAGACGATTGGCGTTCAGCCAAGGGCAGTGGTCAGCATGCTTTCAGTCCGTTGAACCAGCCCCTTTTGCCGAGGAAAAGAGGCAGCCAAGGGCCCAGGCGGCGGGAGTGACAAGGGCCGCGGCATCGCCTGCTGGAGAAGTTTGGTGGCTTTTGGATGACATGGAGGCGTAGCAGTGCCTGTCTCCGGGCACTGCTTCGAAGGTGTCCGGCGTGGCCAACTTTCTTGAAGCAGGGCATCTTCGGGAGGATAGGCTGCGCTGGCCTAGCCGCTGTCGCATTGAGGGAGCTTCTTCGGGTCAAACCCAGGCGCAAGCTCGAGGTGCTGCCTTTGCAGTGTGACCGTTTCGTGGCAGCGTCCGGCGCCTCTGGAGGCGCCTTGAGCGGGCACTGGCGGGTTCCACATTGTCTGGCTCACTGGCAACGAGCAGCTCCGTGAGACTTTCATCACCCAGATCCCATCCGCCGTCTAATCTCTTCCCCCTATTAACAAATACGGCCCCCTATTTTTACTTGGTTTTTGGGGTTGGGTTTTTTTGCTTTTCCAGCAATGTGAGGGTTCACATAGGATTTGGAGGAAATGGATTGAATTGTAAGGTCCGCGAGTAAGCGGTTTAATAAGGAATTTTGTATCATTCTATTTGTTTTTCAGTTTACTGGTTGTTTGTTTGCAACCAGGCAGGTTAATTAGCCAGCATGTACGGGAGAGAGACAGTCGCAGCTAGACAGCTTTTGGGGAGAGAGTCAGGGACAACCTTTTGGGGAACCCACCAAAAACACCCAACCTTTTGGGGAAGCCAGCTTTTGGGGAAGCAACCTTTTAGGGAATTCATCTTTTGAGGAACCCACCTTTTTAAAAGTGGGGCTGGAAGCTTGTTAAAAGTGCCCCCTAATAAGGATTCCAAGACTTTAGTATTGGTTTAGTATTGGCGCAATGGAAAATCATTTGTGCGGAGTGGAAATCTGGTCCCGGGCCCCGGATTTCCATTGTTTATTAATGGGGGTCACTCATTAATAGGGGGAGCGGATTACGACAAAGTGATCGCGCAGCTCGAACTTTTGATGGTGCTTCTAGCCCTGATTGCCCGACCCGGCATGTTCCGTGCAAAAAGAGGTGTTTGGTACATCGACAACACAGCTGCGCTTATGTGTTTGATCAGAGGGAGATCTGCATGATCCATGCAGCAATCTTCCCCCTGCAGGCCTGGTTCTTCTGGGAGTGGATTCCCAGCAAGAGTAACTGGGCCGGCTGCCTAGGTCTGGAGGCCTTGGTGGAAGGCTAACTGCTTCACAGCTTTCCAAGCGGAGTGTCCGCTGCCCCTCTGGGCGCTCCCGTTTTCTCCCCTCGTCCGTGTGTTCGAATTTCTGTAAGCGCGTTGGGATTTCAAGCGCCTTGGGATTTTAAGCAGGAAGCGATCCTGCGTGGCCATGCAGGGAGTGACCCGCATGGCCCACCCCCAGAGCAGGTGTGAAACTGCTTGGTCGGTGGGTCTAGCCAACGCATTACCCTGTGGGTGACACAGGCTGGAAACGAACATGGAGGAGTGCAAGTAGGAATGAACACTTCTGATCCACACTACACTTCTGAGCAACACTGCTGAATTGACACTTCTGAGCGACACTTCTGAGCAACACTTCTGATCGACACTTCTGATCGACACTTTTGAGGAGCCCTTCTCATCAACACTTCTGAGCAAAACTTCCAACCCACACTTCTGCCCGACGCTTCTGAGCGACATTTCTGTCAAAAACTTCCGAGCAACACTTTTGAGCTACGCTTCTGAGCAACACTTCCGACCGCACTTCCGAGCAACACTTTTGACTGATCGACATTTCGGAGTTACACTTCTGAGCGACACTTCTGACCAACACTTCTGACCCACACTGCTCTTCGACACGTCTGAGCGACACTTCTGAGCAACGCTGCTGAATTGACACTTCTGAGCAACACTGCTGAGCAACACTTCAGGCTGACACTTCTGCGCAACACTTCTCATCGACACTTCTGGTCGACACTTCTGATCCAGACTTCGGATTGACACTTCTGATCCACACTTCTGATCCACATTGCTCATCGACACTTCTGAGCGGCGCTTCTGAGCAATACTGCTTCTGCGCGACACTTCCGAGCAACACTTCTGATCGACACTCCCGATCGACAGACGCTTCTGGTCAACACTTCTGACCCACACTGCTGACGCACAGTTCAGAGCAACACTGCTGATTCGACGCTTCTGATCGACACCTTTGACCGACACCACGATCGACAGTTCTGAGCAACACTTCTGATCGATGCTTCTAGTCCACACTTCTGATCGATACTTCAGGGCGACGCTTCACTTTTGAGGGAGCAACACTGCTGACCAACACTTCTGATGCACACTGCTCATTGACACTTCTGAGCATCACTTCTGATCGACACTCCTGATCGACAGACGCTTCTGGTCAACACTTCTGATCCACACTGCTGAGCAACATCCGACCGACACTTCCGAGCAACACTTAAGAGCAACACTGCTGATTCGACACTGCTGATCGACACCCCTGACCGACACCTCTGATCGACAGTTCTGAGCAGCACTTCTGACCGATGCTTCTGATCAGCGACTCCGAGCAACACTGCTGAGCAAACACACCCACACATGTAAGCGGCGACACCTCTGAACAAAACTTCTGGGCAACACTGAGCGGCGCTCCTGAGCAGCACTCCTGAGCAACACTCTGAAAACACCTTTGAGCGACACGTCTTAGCCACACACACACATCAGCAACACTGCTGAGCGGCACTCCTGAGCGACAATTCGAGCAACATTTATACACACATATCTCAGCGACATGAGCGACGCTTCTGAGCGACACTTTTTGAGCACACTTCTGATCGAAACTTCTGAGCAACACTTCCGAGCAACACTTCCGATCGAACCTTCTGACCAAGACTTCCGAGCAACAGTTCTGTTCGACACTTCTGAGCGACACTTTTGAGCAACACTTTTGACTGACACTTCTGATTGACACTTCTGGGCAACACGTCTGATCCACGCTTCTGATCTGATCGACAGTTCTAGTTCTGAGCAACACTTCTGATCGACACTTCTGACCGACACTTCTGAGCAACACTTCTGATCGACACTTCCGAGCAACACTTCTGTCGACACTTCCAAGCAACACTTTTGTTAACACTTTTAACCGGTACTTCTGAGCGACGCAATTCATCGACCCTTTTGAACGACACTTCTAATGGACACTTCTGATCGACACTTCTGAACGATACTTCTAATGCGCACTGCGCGACAGCGAGAGAGATTCGACCCGCCCAAAGCGCGCAGAGGGTTCACTTTGCGCGCTCAAAATGCGCACCACGCCACAGCGAGAGCGATTCGACGCGCCCAAAGTGCGCAGAGGGTTCGCATGCTCAAAAAGCGCGTCGCCCCACAGTGAGAGCGATTCGACCCACCCAAGGCGCGCAGAAGGCTCGCTTCGCGTTTTCAAAATGCGCTCCGCGCCACAGCGAGAGCGATCTCGCTGAGTCAAAGTGACGCGCCTGCCTTGAAATCTACACCTAGGCGCCAAAGTACTGCGCCTGCCACGAAATTTGCACGAAAAGCTCCAAAGTGCAGCTCCTGCCACGAAATTCAACCAAAACGCTCGAAAGTGCTGCGCCTGTCACGCAAAGTAAGCTTGCCACGAACTCAAAATCATCCAAACTGCTGGACCGGCCACGAAATCCAGCTTTGACACGTTTGCGACACGCATCCAAAACTAGCACGGGACTGTGGCGCCAGAATGATTTCGACCAATTTTGACATGTTTCAAGCTCGCCAAAACGAGCCGATTGTACAAAGGGCCAACGAAAACGACACCGGTGCAAACACTATCGCGCGCCTGCCAAGCAGGACACCTTAAAATGACCACCCCTGGATCGCAAATCCCCACTGGCGCGGCAACGAGAACACGGAGCCTTCAAAAACACTGCGCCTGCGCAGCAAAACCACGTCTGACACGCTAAGCGCTACGATTCCCGCACAGGGGCGCGAAGAATGACACGCTTCAATTCGCTTTCCCCACTGGAGCTGCGACGGACGCTTGCGAACGCTTGCGGACGCATCAGGACGTAAATCAACGACTTCTGGTCGCATCCTAGCCCCCAGACCCCCGACCTCTAAACGGGAACCTTTCTGCTACGCATCCGGGAACAAGCCATCTGCATTTTGGAGCAAGGGGCGGCATTGCCCGGCCTCCTTCTTGAGAAAGGAAGGCGTCCTCTTACGCCAACGCAATCAATGGAAACATGCAGCTCGGATCTTCTCCGGCGAGCCCAAAAACTCTATGGCGAATCCGTGGCAGCAAGCCGCGAGGGAAGGCTGACCACGCTTGAGCATTCGAACAGATTAGCGTGGGCGTGGGCGGTTGTGTCCAAAGTGTCCGTTATTTTCCTTCGACCCCCCAAGCGTCGTGAGCGCAAGGGCAAGCCTCCTGAAAACCACACCGAGTTTTTGTCGCAGCCAATGTTTTTGTCGTGGCTGCCTCCGGGCCTTTTCAGACTGGAGTTGGGCAAATGTATGGGTTCCGGGCAAAGGGTCCCTCAATTTCCGATTTTGGATCTCCACGTTTCACTGGAACCCACCAGCCAGTTGCAACGTTTGATGCTGGCTTTTTGTGACCTCGAGCCTGATTTGGCGGGATGTTTCAAGGACAACCCGAATCGCCAAACAAACAAGCCATACTGTTGATGGACAAATTTACTTCGCATCAGTTGGTAGGTGGTTTGTCCCATTGTGCAGGACATCATCCATCCCAACTGGCGCGGGATTTCGTCCATCCACAGTAGCACCTAGGGAAAGCCATGGGGTTGCGGGTTTTGCCTGAGGTGCCTGAAGACACAGTCCCAAAAGGGAGAAAGGAGTTGCGCGTTTGGAACTTCCCAAAAGACGGGTCATTTTCCATGTCTTTCCAGACCCCTCCCAAGTTTGCCACCCGGAGCACCTTTGACTGTTATCTTTGAAAGGATGGCTCGCCCATGCGGCGCAGTTCAAAGGGGGATATGGGGAACTGTAGAAGCTGTGACAGTCGCAACTGAGAAGCTATATTTTTGGGCGTGTGATTGTTTTGCGGGTCCCGGTTTCAAGGCACTTGGCGGCGAGCTGCGGGACATATACTCGGCAGAGCAGCTGTGGGGCGCGAGCCTCTATCATCTCAGGCATGTTCAGATCGAAACCTCGGAACTGTTGGCTTTCAAAAGTATGGAGTGTAGGAGGGCCCCGTGTACCTCGCAGCTGAAGAGCCCGAAAAAGCGTTTGGTTTGGGAACTATGCAACAGACGGACTTGATGGCACTACCTCGTTGGAGAATTGGTATAAACTGTGAGTGATTTTGCACACACACACACCCGATGAAATGACCTTGGTTTGGGGTTTGCTGATGCGGACCACACATGGGGCAGAATTAGCACACAGTGAAATGTTCCGCGCACCCGAGAGGTTTTCTGTCTCAGATCACAGATTGTCTCTGCGAGTGAGTTCGCGGCGTCTGACAGTCTCAGAATCCCGAACACGTGGAGTGGTAGATGACGTTGGAGTTGCTTGCGGGCGGGTGTATTCGAAAGGGCCGCGTGACGTTGGCAAACATGTGTTTTGTGTTATTTTTGGCGGTGTGGTTGCACGCATGCAGGTTGCAGGCATGCAGGTTGCCAGGTGTTTGCAATGTTTGGCTCAGACCAGACAATTTCAGTGATGTGCTTCTCAAGACCAGCAGTCAGCCTTCCGTAAACTTCTGTGTCATCACAGTTGCTGCGTGAACAGGCACCCGCCAGGACACAGCTTTTCACTACAGTCCTTTTCTTGGCCGAGCGAAGCCGTACCCACGGCAGACCCAGCGAAGAAAGCGCAGACAAAATTCTTTAGCGTTTACGTACAGCCAAAATTCCTTAAGCGCAGCCGAAACTCTTGAAAACCATTAAGTTCACCCCCATTTTCATCTCGCACAGGGGCCAAAATCCTTAAGTGCACCCCCCCCCTTAAGTTAACTTTCTTAACCCTGCACTTAAGCACTTAAGGAGTTTTGGCTGCGCTGAGGGAGTTTTGGCTGCACTTGAGGATTTTCCGCAAATTGTGGTTCACCTAAGCAATTTTAGCTGGACTTACGGAATTTTTGCCGCAACTAAGGATTTGCTCAAGTTCACCCCCTTCAAGTTAAACTGATCAACCATGTTCTCAAGGAATTTTAGCCCCTGAGTTTAAGCTAGTCAATCGTGCACTAAGGGTTTGCGGTCCCTTAAGTTCACCCCCCTGAATTTAAGCTTCCTAACCCTGCAGTTAAGGAGTTTTGGCAGCGCCTAAGGATTTGCGACCCCTTAAGTCCCCTTCCGTGTTTGTTTTTGGGACCCATTGATCTCCGCACAACACTCAAGGCCTTTCATGTCACACGCCCGATGTACATAGCTCACTGAGCCATTGCGTCCGTGATACAAAGGTGCTAGCGGACCACTTGCAGACTAAACCCCAATCAACCAGGCCTAATCCCGTATCAATCCATCAGTGTTGACACTTGGACTCTCCGGACGAATCCAGGGCCTAGCGCATCAAGATCCTCTACTACCATCAGGTATTATTTGTTTCCGGGGATAAGATACCCTGGCAGTGGTAGCGGAGCAAATTTTCCGCAAAGATCCAAACAAGATGTCATCCGATGGAGAAGTCTTCATGTGTAGGCCGATCATCCGGCTTCGCTGAAGAGACGCTCAACTTATCGCTGACCGCCAAGCAGCCGCCGTCGTACGACGGGTTTAGATACGAAGAACTCGTAGATGATCGGGTCACTCTCAAGAGCAGACTCATCGGAGATGCTCACATGTACCAGGCAGTCCTCCAGAATGACCTTGTGCAAGATCCTGAAGAAGGGGTCAACGATTTCAAGAACACGCTGAAGAAGTTCTTCCTGAAGGGCTCGGCGAACGTGACTTATACAGACTTCTTAGTTTCTTCAAGCACAGGAGTTCATAGCATCAGTACAAGATGCTAACGCAAGAAGAATGGCCGCGCATCAGCAAGCCGCCGGTGTGAGAGCTGCTGTCCACAGATCCAGAAGTACTCAGGCAGTACCTCAATGGCACGCAGACAAGACACGAGGACGCATTTCCCAGCGACAATCTTATTGCGCAATTTTTCATCATCCAGAGTGAGTTGCCAGATCAGCAGAGAGAAAAACTGATCAGCGCAATGTCTTTGAGAAGCATCCCGCTCGAGAATTACACCTCTGAGCTGATGAAGACTCAGTATCATGATCTCTTCATTACGACCAGAACACCCATCCAAGATCCATCCATCCAACCTAGAACACTGTGAAGGAAAAGGCCTGAATCTTGATTGGGACGAGCGCACCTTGACGAGAGGATGAGGAGGAGCTCATTGAAGAGTTGGATCTGGACGTGGAGATGGAGAAGAACTAAGGCAAGGCCTGCCGGAAGCTGCTGGGAATGGAGAAGCAGCGGGAACACCTCTTCAGCGTGATTGCTGAGCTGAGGGGACAAGTGGGAAAAGGCCAAGAGAAGGTGCAGTTCTGTTCTGGACTTGAAGGATTCATGGCAACCAATGATGAAGAGACTTTTTGGGTTGCGGAGGAGAAGATGCGTTCATTGCAAGAAAAGTGATTGGGCGAAACTTCACATTCAAGAAGAGAATAGGAAAAGGAACATCAGGAAGCAAAAAGGCTTCAAACCCTTTCGAAAAAAGTGCTTCCGGCGGGAAGGCCAGTATGGCCAACGAAACCCTACGACCAGGCATTGTGGGCAAAATCCAGTAGCCCTATGATGGAAACAAAGGTTATCCGTCCTCTGGCAGTGGCAAAGGAAAAGGCGGACATGACAAAGGAAAATCCAAAACGTTCGCAGCCACTGCTGGATTTGCAGTCGTCCGTCGCAACAAAGCAGAGCCTCTTGGCAACAAAGCCAACCCTCAGCACAATCCGACCTATGCGGTCCTGGACAACAGATGTACCAGATCCATGGGCAGCTGGCGTGCAACCCAGCGTTTTACTAAGTTCACATTTGTGAATGGAGAGACAGCTAAGGTCAATTGGGCCTTGCATCTCAAATATCACACGAATCCTAGCCAGCACCAACATCGACATCCTTGAACAAGGCGCTGTACCTATCCTCCTCAGCATCAGCCAGATGCGAAACATCTACATGACCATTGAGCACACACACACCTCAATGTGACAAGATGACACGCAAGGCTTTTGGCATGAATCGTCAAGCAGTTCCAGTATCCGGCACAGGACATGCGCTGGTCGATCTTGCTGGAGTGGCAAGGGTGAAATCATATGGGGAGATTGCTGCCGCACGAATAATGTCTACGATGATACAACAGCATCAAGTTTCCCTCCGGGGACTCGAGACTGTTTGCGCATCCAAATCATCCGAGACAAAGGAGGGCACCGCAACTCCAAAAAACATTGGGTCTCTAAAGCAGGATCATTGGATACAAGACAAGAAGAACAAGCAGCTCATCCGTGTGCGCATCACGCGTCGCAAGGCGCTGTTCACACCAACTGGGGCGAACAATTGTCCAATCAATCCTGACAACATCAGCCGAGAACGTACAACGGAGATCATTGATGCATCCAGGGGCGGAGATCCAGACACCTTACAAGACAATTGGGGATTTACATCCCAGGCTTTGAAAGACGAAGAATCAGGTTCAGGATCTGCAGCAAACAGAACCATGGACAAGAAAGGCCGGTCGACCAATGAGCCAGATCCTACTGCACCGTCCGCAGACGAACCAACATCGTTACCTCTTGAAATAGGCAGAACCCACCAGCGATTGTCAAATCCCGAAGAGTTGAAGAAGCTCCACCTTCAGCATCACCACATGACTACCGACCAATTTTGACTCAGAACCCGCGTGCTTCACTTGCCGAAATCTACCTACGACTTATTTGACAGAATCCGAAGCGAGTGCGAAGTTTGCCAAGCAGCAGAGCAAGCACCATCAGGAAGCAAAACGAGTGGACTTCGAGCGGACACATTTCAAAGCATGACATTCATTGATCATTGCCAGGTTCCTCTCGGAACTGGAGAACATATCATTGTTTTTGTCATCCTGCATGGAGCAACGACATTGCGCACTGCTTGGGCAGCGACAACCACGCAGGAAGTGGAGAACATCACTGTCGTCAGGAACTATTTTGACCAGTACCACTTGCAGCCCAAATTAGTTGTTGGAGATCAAGCCTTCATGACGGAAACATGGAACGTTTCTATCAATCCCTCAACATCACACCAATATCGTTGGGAACCGAGCTGAAGCAGCAGTTCGGCTCCTGAAGGCGCAATTGAAGATCATGCTCAACTCCATCAAGGCAGGCGCAGCACCTGCAACACTGAAGAAGGTGACGCACCGACAACTTGTGAAGGCAGCCGCAACTGCCAGAAATCAGACCGGCGCCTACGGGGGTGTAACACCTTTGGAACTCGCATTCAGACGACGACCAGCAGATCTCCTCCAGCTTGCTGTCGCAACTCCAACTCAATTGACGATTGACAGGAATGAGAAAGAGCTGACAGCCATCCAGATTATGCAGTTGTCAAAACAAGCATTCCAAGAAGCTCGTCAATCCGAAGACATCCGCGGAGACCTTGCTCAGAATTTCCGAACGAGTTCAAAACCTCTACCGGTATTTTACTGGCAGGAAGACAAGTCCAAGATTCGTTCCGACGGAAGCAAAGGAGGAATATGGTTAAGAGGAAAAGTCATTTCTCTGGAAGGAGCCATGGTTGGACTGGACCTTGGAACCCGATTCATCAAAGTCAACATGACAAAGGTCAGGAAGGATGAGACCATCCCTCCGAAAAAAAAACGGAATTGATCTTTTGTTGCCAGATGAGCAAGAATCCTTGCAGAAAGAGCAAGGCGGCTCATCCGATTCCAAGAAGAAGGTGTCATTCACACCAACTCCTCCAAAACCATTGCGCGTTGCTGGAAAAACGGCTCCCAAGCTTGTCCATAAAGGGAAGATCCATGTTCTCGAGATCTTTGCAAGAAGTGCCAGATTCAGTCAAGGCTGTGTGCGCGCTCTCAGGTCTAAAGGTTGGGGCATCAGTCGACATTCGCAGTGGGTTTGACGTAATGACATCCAAGGGGCGGCGCATCATGCATCATGGCACCAGTCTGTGGACCATGGTCAAATATGCAGTGGTCTGGGAAAAGCGGAAGCGCCACATGCTGATGGTTGAATTCGTGGCACCCATTGCGCGATATCAGTTGAAGCACAGAAGATATTTTATTATCGAAAACCCTCAGACATCCAAGATCTGGTATGCGCATGCATCGCATGCAGCAACACTTGTCAGATCCACCAGTGGCCTGGGGAGATTTTCATTTCTGCGCATACGGACTGAAGGATCCTGAATCCGGACTCTGAAGTCTCAAGCCCACAAGCTTGATGCATTGCTTCCCTAGAAGGTTTCGGAAGCAGGACAAAGCTGGCAGGTGTACCCTTACCAGTTCTGCTAGGATCTCGCGCGCCTCATCCTGCGTCACTTAAAGGTGAAACCGCTTGACAGCGAAGTGTACCTTCTTGAGGACATCTTCGAGCCGTTCACCAATCAACAGATTGACCTTCTCAGGAAAGAAAATGGAAGCCATTGACAAGGAGTTCAACATGACTAGCAGCAGCGACGCTGTTAAGATCCAAGACCTTCCCTTCAATAAAACAGAGTGGCCACGGTTCTGTTTAATTACGGCTCGGTTCGGTTTCTCATCTGAAATCGGTTCGGTTTGGTTCGGTTACTATGGTATTTTTTCGGTTCACGGCTCTTTGCACTGCCACTTCCAGCCGCACACCACACTCCTAGCCTCGGCGTGCCAGCCTCCTGTCTCTACCACAAGGCACTCATTAACACCCACTTTCACAGCCTCACCTCCAGCCTGCCTGCAGGCTCACCAGCCTCGCCTCCAGCCTCACCTCCAGCCTCATCTCCAGCCTCCTGCCTGCAGCCTCTCCTCCAGCTTCACCTCCAACCCTCACCTCCACCCTGCCTCCAGCCTGCCTCCAGCCCCTCCACCCACTTCCAGCCTTACAACCTTCACCTCCAGCCTGCTGCTTGCAGCCTCACCAGCTTCACTTCCAGCCTCACCTCACCTCCAACCTCGCCTGCCTTCCCTCCAGCCTCACCTGCCTTCACCTCCAGCCTCACGTCCCCCTCTTCAGCCTACCTTGAGCCCCACCTCCACTCCCACCACCTTCACCTGCAGCCGTCTGCCCAGCCTTCACCTCCCGCCTCCTCACCTTCGCTTTCACCTCACCTGCCTCCCCTTCATCCTCCTCCAGCCTCACCTCCACCTCACTTCCAGCCTCACCAGCCTCACCTCCAGCTTCATCTCCAGCCTCACTGATTACTTTTAGCCTGCCTCCAGCCTCACCAGGGTTATCTCGAGCCTTTCCAGCCGACCCACTACTTCATCGCCACTGTTAGTTAGTAGTCATACGCCCAGCTTCACCGCCAGTCTCATTAGCTCAGTCCCGCCAGCAGATACCTTCCCCCAATATGTTGGCTGAGCAAGGGCCCTTGAGGTCGCGTTTGGTGGGGTATCTTTTGGTGGCAATGCATCACAGCCTGCCCTGGGCTGCTGAAGTTTAGTTTTGTTTGGAAACCTGGCAGATTGCTTTTTATTTGGGCCTACTCCAGAGGGACCACTTATATCTTTAGACCCTGTCCAGCTAACTGGTCAGCATGGCTATGTAAGAGCAAATTGTTAGCATTTTGGATGAAGTTGCATTCTTGTCTGAGGGAGCCTTGTCTGGCCATGCGGGGCTCAATGAAATTGAAATTTCGGATCTAAACCTAACGATTCGGTTGTTTTTCTCTGGACGGTTCGGTTCGGTTCGGCTTGTGAAAAGAACGGTTCGCAGACGGTTCGGTTCGTACGGTTCGGTTCCACGGTTCTCGGCTCGATTCCTGGGATTTTTGATAAAATGTTCAACCACTGGTCATCCAAGATTCGCTCGTCCAAAAGTTTCAGAAGCCATGAAGCAGTACCCTCCGGGGACTGAAATCGACATTTTTCGAGAGCCAACCGACTGGCAATGTCAGAACATGTGGAATGGTTGCAAGAAGTTAAGACAACTGTGCATCTCATCCACTCAGTACGATGCGTGCGCAGCATATGTCCACACAACTGGCACCAACATGCCGGTCGCATCATCTCCGGACGATGCGTGGTGGCAACCCGATCAGCTGAACAGAATTTGGGTCTTGCCTGCAGCAAATGCAATTGGGAAGATTACAGTCCGAAGTCGTGGCATGCAGTCATGCTGTCCTCCGTTCATCGCTCCTTTTCGGATGCGCCGGCTATCAAGCTTGCCGATTGCGGTGGATCCCTCGAATCCACCAGATGAACCTCCTCAGCCACAACCAGCGGCCACCTGAGCCGGATCAACCTATGCCAGATCCAAGATCTCTGACTCCACCGGACGAACACATGTTGGATCCACCGCAGGATCCGCCAGATCAGCCTGATCAGAATGATCGACCCGTCGTCCCATACCGGCACGGCCATGTACACACCCCGCAAGGCAGGCTCACGACAAGCCTTGCAGAGGTCCCACTCGCAAACGAAAAACAGCTCATTTCGTCCTCAAGTGGGGCTCAATCGACTGGGGGGTGGGTGATGCCTCTTTGCCGTCTCAGCCGCAGCCATCTCAACCGATTCTTCCGACTGTCGTGGTACCCTCACCTCCAGCAATACTGACGAACCCTGCAGCAGAAGATAATGATGAAGAGCTTGAACTGCCTCACTTTGAGCAAGAGGAAACAACTCACCCAGTGCAGACAGTCCATCAAAGAAGCAGAAAACTTGGAAGAGGAAGAAACCAGGTGAGAATCAAGATTCACCTGGATCGTCTCCCAGAAATGAACCTGCATCTTCATCCAATCTCAATCCGAACAATCCAGCCAACTTGCCGATGCCATCCGACAGTGATGAAGAATTCATCCCTCACGTTCCCACTGCATCCCGCACTGGAAGTTCAGAGAACCACACAACACACTGACCAAGAAGATGGCGAACCCGAAGACTCTCAACGATGATCAGGAAGCCGATCTTGTTCTCGATGAAGCACATTGGTCATTCATGACAGCCGAGAAGATCTGTGCTAACACCGGATCCTTTACGGTTCCGAGAGACATTGAAGGCAACCCTGTCCTTCTTGGACGCGTGAAAGGGATCTTCAAGCCGTCGTACACATGTGGTTTCTCTTATCAGAAACACGTTGATGAATTGTGCAAGAACATGACTGACGATGACAGGGCACGCTTAGTCCTGCACTCATCCAAGCAAGAATCCTTGAAGACTTCATCCACTTCGGCACTCATTGGAAAGAAGCGGAAGGAAGCAACAGAGCTTATCAGAAGCAGTTTCTCGAAGCGAAGCATCTCGAGTGCAAATCTTGGCTGGACAATGAAGTGTTCGACCTAGTCGACACACGCAAGTTTCAGGTCAGAAACTGGGTCACCAGTCGCTGGCTTCTTACCCTAAAGCGAGACAAGGACGGAAACTTTCTGAAGACCAAGGCTCGTTGGGTTCTCCGGGGTTTTTCAAGATAAGCAGAAGAACGATCAGCAGACAGACGGTCCTGCTGCATCCAAGAATGAAAACTTCCGCCTGGCGATTCAAGCAGCCGCGAACAAGGGCTGGAACACCTTTCAGAATCTGCAAACTCCCTCCTGAAACGGGATATCCACCACACATTGGTGCTCGCATGAAGAAGCCTGCCTACGGGCTGAACGATGCACCACGCAGATGGTGGAACATCCTAGATTCGGCACCGTTCATACGGATTAGTGCCAACACGAGCAGATCGTTGTACATATGTTTACCACGGTAAACAACTTCCGAAATCCACACCGATCAGCGAAAAGAAGTCATCCAACACATTCGATTTAGAAGGCGCAGTTAATTACCATATGGGTCCTGTTTCCGGTAACAACGCCAAGAATCGACAAGCTCATGGAGCTCTATCCCTTCATGTTGATGATCTTCTTATGACTGGTCATGATGTGTTTGAGAAGGAGATCATGGGACGACTTCGTAAAGATTTCCAAGTTGGCTTCGAAGATAAGAATGATTTCCTTTTCGTGGGACAACGCATCCAATGGAAGCATGACGACAAGCACGGTTGGCACATCAATGTTCACCAGAACGTTGCCATTGACGAACTTCAGGAGAGTACGTTCGACAAGAACCTAAAAGATGACACTCCACTCACACCACAGATGCACAGCGCATACAGAAGTGTTCTAGGTCAGACCAACTGGTTACAATCGCGGACAGAACCCCACATTGTTTACCAATTCTCCAGGTGCGCATCCAAGGCAGCATCACCGACCATTGAGGACGTTCGCGCCATCAATCAAACAGTCAGAACCATCAAGAGCATACCGCTTAGCATGAGATTCTGGCCCCTTCATGGGAAGACACGTATAGTTGGTTATCCAGGCGCATCCTATCGCAACAATGAAGACAAATCATCCCAACGTCCGCATGTTATCTTTCTCGCAGAAGAACGAGACCTTCGCCGAGGCACATCGAACTCGAGAGGTTCACTGGTTGATTACGAGACGCATAAGATCACCGCTACAACCATGTCCACAACTGTTGCAGAATTGCACGTCAGCCTTATTTCTTCGCGGTCTCTGGCCAGACATTACAGGCAAAATCGCTGATGTTCACGTTCGAACTGATGCAAACAATTTGGTTACAACAGCATCAACGACCCATCAACCAGAACAGAAAGAAACCATGCACTTGATCCAAATGTTGCGAAAGGACAGTAATAGCGGACAGATGCATGATCTTGCACATGTAGGAAGCGGAGATTGCCTGCCGATTCGCTGACGAATCACTCAGAAAAGCCAGACGAGCTCATTAAGGCCGTCCTCACGGACAACCTGTTGACTGTCGATGCACATCCGCCATTCCGTACCATATTGCAGAACAAGGCGTTCTTGGTTGAGTGGCTCGCACACAACACAAAGCACGGACCCGATATCTTTGCTTTCGCAGGAGTCGGTGTAGCAGAACTCATTTTTGCTTATTGGGGAACCTGGGCATGATCGACATGTCCACAGAATTTGATGCATGAATTTCCCCTTTTTGATTTCTCAATTCCTCAATGCCGCGTTGACCTTTTGCATGCATCCGGACCAACTCGATCTTGCATGTGCAATACCTGTGTCGATATGCCATTTCTCAGCTATATGTTCGGACTGGCTCCTCCAAAGTCACCGACACCGAAGCCTGCATCGAAGGGAAGGGCATCACCACTGAAGGATTCTCCTGTCCATGATGAACAAGAAGAACTTGATGACATCCCCGTGGAGCAGATGAATGAGGAAGATCCAGCATCATCCAATGTCGACATGGACCAGGCCGATTACGATCGAGAATCCGATTCCACGGCGCAAGAATCCGACACAGACACAGAGGAAGAAGAGAGGAGGAAGGAGCAACTCTCCGGAGAACGCCATCAGCCCAAGCAGAAGGCTCTGCTGATGAATCTACCAACGCTTCGATTGACACCGAAGATCAAGGCATCGCCTCAGAACGCCATTGATGAGGAGACGGAGTCCGATAACTATCAGGGCACCGTTGCCCAGAAGACCAACAGTGAAGTCTCCACCTCCATCTATCGATCAATCCAAATGGATCACATCGAACAAGCTTGAAAGGATGACCATCCGATCATCCTGATCCATTTTGGAACAGTCGATTCCTGAGCTACGTGAAGGGCTACTACCAGGAATGCTCCACCATCCTCGGCTACGAACCAAACTTCAACCTTGTGCCTGAACATGAGAGAAAACAGGGAGACAAGGTTTACTGGCTCGTGGCACGCTTCGATGAGTGGTGGAACCCTACCTTCCAACGATATGGGCAACACACGGAGCGTGCACACATGGACTACATCAAGAAGACTACACCAAGAACATCTGCAGCATTTGTTGCCACACCAATGCCGATCCGGATGAGTATAGAACCGATATCATTCCGATGGTATGCCACAACAAGCAGACCGATTTGAGAAGGACCATCATGAATGCAGAATCCATCTGCGAGTACTTCTTTCTTGATAAACCCAAGGCACAGCAGATTGTCCTTTTCATCCTCTAGAGAGTAGAGAGATTGAGCCGATTGTTCTCCCGATGCCTGCGACGCGACCCAAAGGAAAGAAGCGCCAGGATCCAGGTCAATCCTGAAGGCTCCTGCGAGCTCTATGAGGCGCTGTGCGGCATCAGCCATGCAGGGAATTTCCCTCCTTTTCCTGATGACTATGTTTCCGAAGTACGGGAAATCCAACATATCAGGAACGAGAAAGGAAAGGCGCCGTTGTACCCAAGAACAGCACACGACGCTCTCCGACCTGATGGAACAGGATTCTACAATGACAAGGAGATGGAGCTGCGTGTGAGATGCTGCAGTGGTCATTCACGACCGTTTGAAATTGAATCCATTGGGCGACCACTATTCACTGAGCAGCAGGATTACCACCAACAAGAACCGGACTACGATCTCCCATCGTCAGCGCTTCACGAGCGTGCCCATCCCTTCAAGATTCAACAAGCTGCATGCGGATCATGGCACAACACAGCCGAAGTATGGAATGAGACGACCGGCGCCTGAATCCGTGGAACGGGAGAGAAAGATCAAGCCTTTCGACAAGAAGCCAATCACCTTCATGCTCCATGCAACCTACAACGACCAGGTGTACAACATCCTGGAACAAGGAATCAAGCCGGGGAAAAGCTCGACCCCACAGTGTGGAATCCATGTCCATCTTGCAAGCATTGACGACTTGATCCTCGACGGTGAGCCATCCAAGGCAGCTCTGACGCATGTGCGAGACGCCCTATTGATCCTTGGCTTCCTCAAGAACAACGGCATCAAGCTGACCGAGGAACGCGCTGCATTATCCGAAGATACTATCGGGCCACAAAACATCATTGCGGCGTACGATTCCGAAGGACAGGAAATGCAGACCAATTTCTGGATCGTGAAGAAGAACCTGGACAAGGAAGATATGGAACAGTATGTGACCAAGATCCAAGAGTTCGCGCAGGATTTCTTCAAACATGTCAGTGCTAACAAATCAAACAAGGACCAATCTCAGAAAACACATCCACAGAGACCAAGAAAAGACGACATTCCACTGACAGGGACGATGATGATGAATTAAGAACGGAAACTGCCAAGGGAAAGATTTGTCAAGCACAGGGTCACGATGGAGAACCTCAATCTTGACAATCTCGCCGATGTCAACGAGGAACTCCAGCAGGTCTACCTCGACCGAGACATGGTCAAAACTGAAGCGGAAGAAGAACTCAAGATTACCAAGGCAAGCTTCAAGGACTTTATGCAAAGGTATGAGCAGGATCCTCAGAATCTTCACAAGGGCCTGAAGCAGTGTGAGATTGACTTCCTGAAGCACTTCGATCCTGACTTGCGTGTTGATGAGGAAGTATTCTACTCTCGCCGCCGCAGCAACAAGCCAACCATGGAAGAGTACAGAGCTGCATCCGGATATCGGATTTGACTGTCACTTGGACTGATTGTTGCTTTTTCTATATGGCAGTCGGGTTTCGCATTGTTTTCATGAGAGCCCAAAAACAAAAATAAACACTCAATCGTGCCCCGGTTCTGACATGTCACGCAGACACAAGCGCACATACACTTTGACACAGGCCACACCTTGTTCAAGGCCGTGCGAAAGAATTGCATGGATGTGCAGTCATTGTGACAGATTAGCCGTTGCATTGGCTTGAGGATACCAAGTGCTCTCCGTGACAAGCGAAGCAAAGAAGGAAGGCTGAAGCTGCCGACTAGGAGGCTGACAGACTTGTTTTGAGGAGCCAGAGGAGGAAGAGGAGGAGGAAGACTTGGAGCCCTTGCCCCCTTCGCCCGGATGGCGGATCAGGTGACACAGGACACGCAGCAGCAGCTGCTGCAGCATGCTGGAGAGGTGGTAACAACGACACGCGGGCTCAAATAGCAAAGCAGTCCAATGATACCGCCGCTTTGCAGCAACAGCTTAGTCCGGCACGACCAGACCGGCTACATCACCAACACATGCAGCTGCAAAAGCACCAGCGCCAGCAGTAGAAGCAAACGCGCTACTCAGGAACATATACCGCCAGCCGCGTGGAGTACATGCCCAGAGTTACTTCCAGGTTTGTTGGGTTGCGCGTGCAGTTACTCAGCTTTGAGTTTGATGGAGATCTTCCACCAAGTGTTGCAGAATTCAAATGCAAAGTCAAGGAGTAGGAGCAGCAGCCGGGTCATACGGTGATGGATGACGTGCTGCGCGGTGATCTTTTGAAAGGAGTTCAGGGCCAGAGTGCGAGGCAACAGGTTGGAAAGCTGAGCTCTTGAAGATTGTTGCCAGGGCGCAAAGGTTTCTAGCAGCGCACCTCAGGCAGCGCAGATGCGAGGCATGCCTGGTGGAAAGGGAGGAACAGGCAAGGATTAGAGTGGAAAATGACGCATGGTGCTGCGTAGGATTGCTGGAGACACCAGGGCCTTTTCTGGCGGGCTCTTTGAAGTCCAACATGACCATGGTGGACAGTGGCTCGGGAAGTGGTTTTGACCCCGGTGCGCAGCAAGGCGTTGACTGCCGCAGGAGAGTCGCTCCCTATGCCTGGCGGAAGATGAGCTACTTGGAGTTGCTGGAAGGAGAAAAGATGAAAATTGAACACGCGGAATCAGATGAGATTCTTTTTGCTTCTGATGTCTTCATCCAAAGCTGCGAAGAGGGGAACATGGTGCATCTTTGGTCCTGACTTTCAGTGCGTTGCGAATGAGTCAGATGCACATTGTCAGGTTTCACAGAAGCCCCGGGCCAGAGCAAAGAAGGTTCCTCTGCAACTCACCCAGGAAAATTATGAACGCCGCACGCTGGCCCACTGGCGGTTCAGGGGCTGGTGTGAACGCTGTATCAAAGGATACTGCGCGAAGGTCTGAATGAAAAACTTGCCAATCTGAATCAGTGAGCGTGACCAGTGTGTCAAGCATTGACTGAAGCTTGAAGTGCCAAGTCTTGGGCCGCATATCTCGCAAGCTTCTTCAGCCGCAAGCATGTATCACTTTGGGCAGCGCCGGCCTAGAGGCAATGTCAGACATGGCAAACATCATAGAGGGGCGTCTGAAACCTGCTCGTGCTTTACAAAACACTTTCTACAGTGGACGTCTGCGCTTCTTCAGGTTGAAGCCTTCCATCAACTTCTTTGCAAGCTTCTCATCCGCCTCCCAGGCGCAGCCTTCACCAGTCCACCGGATTGCGCGTCCCAAAACGCTTGCCTTGTGAGACCTGACCTCCGTGATGTTCAGGACCGACTCGGGGCAGGATCTTGGTCTCAAGAGTTGTTTCTCATCATATCGTCCGACAGATCCAGGGTTATGGCAGCCAAAACCACGTCCCAGTGATCATGTGTGGACAAAGGTGTCAACGACTTTGCTCGAGCCGTGGCTGTGAAATCTCTGAAGTTTTGCGGCCGCAAGCAGAATCATTACGCAGACAGATGAGGAGACGAATATCCAAGCTCTCGTGAATGCAGTAGGCTTGAGTTGGGGTTGCGCAAAGGACAGTTCTTGGGAGCCATGCTGCAAATGGTGTGGTGGAAAGAGCCATCTATGAACTTGGAAAACAGAGCTATGAGGTCAGTGGTGGAGTTGCGCTACGTTGATTTGAGGATCAGCCCCCACTCGCCTCATTTTCGTGCTGGTGAAGCACGCAAGCTGGCTCCTGACCAGACGAGGTTGAGAGGCGGTCCTGAAAAAAGGAAAGTGCCAATTTCCTGGACCGTGGTGTGTTTCACGTATTCCCACAAGCAGGGCAAGCTGTGCTGGAAAGGAGTGTGGCCGGGAAAGTCGCTGCAGAAGGATGAGCGCCTGCTTGGGACGAAGCTTGGTGTGAGGAGGTGCGAGCAAGAGACCGATGCTGTCTTTCGTAACGGACATGGTAACCCTATGCATGTGTATGCTTCGCCTGCCATAGACTTCAAGATCACTGACAGCAGTGTGAAAAGGTAGTCAACGGTTTGCTGCTGCCTGGGTTTCCCCCCGAGGTGGCCTAGGCTTGATAACACAGGTTATCAGCCGTAAAGGCTCGTACAAAGATCGCAATGGCAGCTGGAAACATGCCCGCTATATACAAGATATCTGGAGACGTTGGTGATGGTAGCGATGGTGCAGTCGCAGCTACAGGTTCTGCGGACCCACGCGATCCCCGAAACATGCTTGGATTCGCGGCGAAATACCAGGCCACCCAGAATACTAGGCATGTGCGCAACGACATGGGCGACGCTGTTAGGGAAGAAGATCCCGTGCAGGATTTTCAAAGGCGGTCAGGGAATTTGCGCTCGTGGAGACAATTGTGCGTTTTCACATGAGACTCGGTCTGCTGCACCCGCAGCGGATAAGCCGAGCCCGAAGAAAGGAGCCAGCAAAGGAAGGTCTCCCACTCCAAAGGGAAAGGGGAGAAAGCGATCTCAGAACAAGACAGGCGAACCCTCAGCTGCTGTGTGCCTGAGGGTGAAAGAAACCAATGCATGCCTCGCAGCATGACGCCCTAAGCAAGATTTCTGGGAGGTCGACTCTGCGAACGAAATGATCATTCGACACCATCTGATGCCCCGAGAGGCGCTTTATGATCCAAAGAATGCAAAAGACCTTCCTGTTTCGCTGAAATGTTTGTTGGATCAGCGCATCACCAAGGCCAAGGTCAATGGCAATGAACAAGTTTTTGGTGATTTCTGGGCAGATGCTGATGAAGGTTTGGAGCATGTCTGGACTGGGCAAACGATTTTCATTTGCAGCACAGGTGCTTCGGATACCAGCAGACGCGTCAAATTCGCGGGTGATGTCGAGATCTTTGAGATTGAGGCCAACGGATTGTGCCTATCGTGTGCTGCAAAGCCAAACGTTCCCGAGGTGGTGTGGTATGATGGTCATGCACCTGGCTCCAACCCCATGGATCTTTCCGATGCTATTGACAGAGCTTTGATCCTGGAATGGGTTATCGAGTTGACGCAGGCTAATTACAACGCGCCTTGTGGGTTCTTTTGCGAGCACTATGATGACAATGACCCAATTTATTGCGGTTTGTATTGTCCTGTTGGATTGATGATGATGAGACGAATCTTGACGATGTGCCGGAGCAGATCGCTGCACCAGCACCAGCAGGGCTTCGTCAGTGGATTGCTGACACAGGCAGTGAACAAGACCTGGTCGATACACAGCGTGCAGTTAGACTTCAAAAGAGGATCAATACTGCATCGACTCCAATCAACCTTTCAACAGCAAATGGCTCAATTTGTGCAGACAAGATTGCAGACTTCTCCATTGATCAGTTGAACGAGGTCGTCACTCCGTATGCTTTGCCAAGCACGCCAGCTGTTCTTTCTGTTGGTCAAAGATGCTTGGAGAAGGGATACGATCTCGTACAGTGCTCCGTATTTTGTGCGACGGGAAGGCGGTGATATCAAAGCTTGATGGGCGAGTTCCGTATGTTGATGACAAGTGCGAGGTTATAGCTTCCGAATCTGCTACGCCTGTTGCGCTTGCAGCATCCGATCACACATGAGCCGCCACCACCGTTGAAGGGTTCTTCCAGCGCCTGTTCTCCGTGTCTGTGACCTCTCCTCAGCAACCACTGGGCGAAGCACAGTCAGTCAATCAGTCAGTCAGTCAGTCAGTCAGTCAGTCAGTCAGTCAGTACTGTCATGGGTTGCTGCCAAACCAGAAGATCGGGGGCGTTCATCTTCAAGCGGGGGGCGACATCCGCTGGATGCCGCTTTGTTTCCGTTGCCCTGAAGTTGTTGAAGCTCCAAAGCAAATGTCCAAGCGTTCAAAAGAGATGATGCGTGAGGCCAAAAGCGAGGAACATCTTTTCACCCATAGGCCCAAGAATCCGTTTTGCGAAACATGTGTACGAGCGAAGACGCAAGCGCCTCAAGCTCGTCGCAGACATGGATCTTCCACAGTGGATGCAAATGCATTTGGAGATCATGTAACTGCTGATCGTGTTATCTCAAACGACGAGACGTTTGGGTTCAAAGGTGAGTGGAAAGCTTTGGTGGTGAAAGGTGTTTTCACGCAGTTTTGGTATTTTTACCCTTCAGCAAGGCAAGATGCTGACAGTTGCGTTCGTGCATTTCAGCATTTCACGAAGCCAGATGATCACGTCGGGATTTTCTATTCTGACAACTCTGGCGAGATTGAAGCTGCGGTGAAGAGCATGGATTGGAGACACGTTCTCAGCCAGCCATATGTCAGTCAATTTTCTGGGGTTATCGAGCGCGAGATCCGTACCATCCGAGAGGGAGCAAGGGCAAATCTGTTTCAAAATTCCAGGCTCTGTAGGTCTCAGGAGTCGGAAACTCACTCAGCCTCAAGGTATCAGCTTCCTTTGCTTTGGGCCGCTCATGCTGGTTCCGGACAAAGCCGAGGAGCGCCGCACGGAACTCCGCCTCGGTGGTCTCGGGACCAATCAACCGTTCAACATCCGGTTGATTCGTCGGCTGCCTTTGCTGATCTCGGCTGCGTTCTTGCTCTGAAAACCTTCTCGCGTCCTGTTTGATATCAAACTGCATTGCGCCAGAAATAGGATCTGTCCAACCCTGCTGTTTGCCGGTTGAGCTTTGGCCATTGGCAGCTCAACATCTGCATTTGCTCTCAATGTCACAATTCCAGGTCACAAG
Organism: Effrenium voratum; assembly: GCA_963377175.1. Taxonomy (NCBI): domain Eukaryota; class Dinophyceae; order Suessiales; family Symbiodiniaceae; genus Effrenium; species Effrenium voratum. The sequence goes on along the minus strand of CAUJNA010002968.1, from coordinate 326,515 downwards.
GGCAAGTCGCCATGGGCTTTGCGTGAGTTTCCCGATGCAAAGATTCCATTTGGTGCAAAGTTGTCGTATTGGATCAATCGTCAGCGCGTCGATTCGAAGCAGTCTAAGTTTCTGCCTACTTCGGATGTTGGCCTTTTTGTTGCACGGGATTTTGGTATTGCCGGAGAAACTGCGAACGGGTGACACCAATCCCATCAGGATCAAGCAGTACGAGTTCAGTTTGCTTGATGAAACGTTTGTTTTTCCCGCAAAGCAAGTGATCGCCGACGACAAGCATGTTCTCCGGATGAATTGGAATATGAGCCGGAGTCACATTGCAGCCTGGCGAAGCAGCAGTGCCTGAGGAAGTTTTGATGGAAGATCCTCCTGCGCCTGCTGAGGGACTTGCTGACCATGATCCTGATCACATGCCGGATGGGTCGGCAGTTCTGCCTGGGTTTCAATGGGATGGTTTTCGTTTGGTGAAAGCCCGCAAGTCAATTCGTCCGCCTGGTATTCCATCAGACATGTGGAAATTGGCATCTCCCAAAGAACGTGCTCGCATTGCTGAGGAGTGTCGCAAGGAGCTCGCGAAGAAGAAGGAGGCAAAGCCAGCTGCTGCAGACGTAGCTGCCACGGCCGTCTTTCAGCCCAATCACACTGTTCATGGTCAGGGGGGCACAGTTAAAAAGCTCCCGTCGCCGGCAGCCGTTGCATCAGCCGTTCCTGAAGCGCTTGCCCCTGCGATGCCTGTCACAGTCAATGAAAAAGGAAAGACTGTTCGGGAGCATCGAGCATGTGTCACTGCAGTTATCGAAGAGCACATCAAGGACAACCGTGAAGATTTGGTCAATGCATTTTTGATGACTGCAGCAGTTGCAAAGCTTATTCCGCGCTCGGAAGTTGCAAGCACTCCTGAGGCGAAGAAGGCTTTGGATGTTGAGTGGGAGAAGCCCAGAAGCAAGGGTACCTGGGACGAGTTGCGGGTAAAAGAATGCAAGACGGTTATTGCTGAAGCCAAGGCAAAAGGGGAAAAGGCTCATATAGCCCGTATCTTTGAGGCTTGTTACCTCAAGGGAAGCAAGCTTGCTGTGGGCGACCCTAGCCCAAATACAAAGGCAGAACCGTTTTCGAAGGACATCGTGTGGTTGATGAGAACTATGAGCAAGCGATGTTTGCTGAACTTGGGTTTGGTAAGCAGCAAGGGGATGCAAAGCAAGCATACACGCAGGCATTGTTCGAAGGCATCACTACATGGGTGAGACTTCCACCAGACCGATGGCCCAAGGAATGGGTTTGCAAATGCAATGATCCATTGTCACCTTTGAATTTAGCATTGTGTGGTCATATTGACAGCGGTGGCTTCTGCCATTTTGAGACTAGTCTTTGAAAGAACAAGTGGAGGCCATTGCTGGAAGGCATGTGGCAAAGTGTGTTCTTCCATGATGAGCTCAAGCTTTGGCTGGTTGTTTACGTCGATGACCTCAAGCTTGCTGGCCCATCTGCTAATTTGGCAAAAGGGTGGAATAACATTGAGTCTGCGATCGAGATCGACACGCCGGAGTCGCTCGGAAGATATTTCGGCTGCGGACATGTTGAGCAGAACCAGGTGACGTTAACAAGAGATCATCACCCGTTTGCCCATGTGTTCGAAAAGCAGAGCGCAAGTCCTGCCGCCCCTCATAGGACAGAAGATTATTGGGAGCATTTCCCTAAGAAGAAAAAAGTGGGTTTGTCAACCTTCTCTATCCCAGAAAGAAGAGATACGCCCCCGAAAAACTTTGAGGGACTGCTGGATCTCCGTGTGACCTGTGTTGCAAATGGTAACACGTATGAGTATCCCGAGGACTCGTGGAGAGCACAAGCCGATGTCAAGGAGAAGAATTGGTGGACCGGCTGCACAGTTTTCAGCTATGCCGACCAGGTGGGAGGACATCAGCCGCAGCAGCAGTGCGCAACAAAGCTGCTGCGAAGAAACATCCAAGCAGTCCAAGTTCAAGGAGCTCATTGACATGGATTGCCCAAAGGACGGTTGCATGAAGAAACCCGTCAATATCGTTCATTATGATATGGCCGATTTCTTGGATTCATGCGTTGAGTCTTACTGCGAACTTGCAAAGACTTCTCGTGCAACCCTCAATGTTTCGACGCTGTTTCATGAGTTGAGGACTGCACTTCCGCGTGAAAGTGAGAAAGAACCAACTGCAAGTTGCAACCCATAGCAAGTCGGGTTCTGATGAACATTCGTTTTGCTGCAAGAATGGCGAGATACGATCTTCTTCGTGCAACTCAGTCGCTTGCTTCACGCGTCACAAAGTGGTCCAAAGATTGTGATGAGGGGTTACATCGTTTGGTTGCTTACATCAAATTCGACCCTCAATCACAGAATGTCATGCTTTGTTGGGGACAGCTTGCTGGATTGCCGACTGTGGGTTTTCGGTGACGCTGACTACGCAGGTGAGTTTGACTTGAGGTCAACTACTGGCTGTGTGGCGGTCATAGTCGGTCAACACGTATTACGCAAGCAATGCATGTTCAAAGAAGCAGCCAAGTACTGCTACGTCGTCAACAGAAGCCGAAGTTGTTGCTGCCAATCACTCCGTGCGAGCGCAAGGTTTACCCACGCTTTCACTCATGAGTGTGCTGTGGGAATTGCTTGATGCGCCCAAGGAAAAGCAGCCAGCAACGCCAAGCCGATTCCTTTTCCAGGCCGGGGCAACTCCGGTCAGGGGGGCAATCCTGTGTTGGTATATTTCGACCCCGAGTTGGACGACATTAATCGGTATGGTGGTTTCGAACAGCATGAAAGGACGATAGCGCCTCTTCGCGGACTAAATGTTCATTTGAATGAGAAGTTCAAAGTTGCCTTTTGTGAAGACAATCAAGCAACAACTCACATCATTCAGACTGGAAATTCCGCACAGCTTCGTCATGCTGACAGAACCCAAAGAACTTCTTTGGCATGGCTTCGAGAACAATTTTCGAAAGGTTTCTTCAACCTCGTCAACGTCAATACTGTTTATCAGGTTGCGGACATCTTGACCAAGCCGTTCACGAGCAAAGCAAAATGGGATCATGCTTGCAATCTTATTGGAGTACGGTGGGTGCGGTTGGATGGAAACATTACAATCAAGCCAGCCCCCACTAGCGAATCGCAAGCTTCTGCCGTTTCCACGCATGAAACGTACGATCGTTTTCTAGGCGAGTTTTGCTGTTCGGATGATTCCAAGCTCGGTGACAAGTCAAGATTATCCGCGCATGGTTGCAAGGTGCTAAGAGTCTGAACGTCAGAACGCGTTGGTTGCCGATACTTTGCAGTGGGTATTTGACGAGGTGCAGAGTTTCAGGAAGAATGTCAAGTCCAATACACGGCCCTGTGTGATGGTTCACGCTTCAATTCCGTGTACGGGTGGGTGCCCCTGGAACAATACCAATGGTCGCACTCAAGAACAATTGTTGAAGCGGTTGGACAAACTCATCACTATGCTTCGACAAATTGACATTGTGCTTGTGGTCAACATGGAACTTCCTAAGCTTTGCAGTTATTGGACAATTATTTTGTGCATGATTTTCTCATGAAGTATGAGATGGTCAAGTACAATTGCGATGGATGCATGTTTGGCGTTGTTGACAAGGATGGAAATTTGTTGCAAAAGTCATGGACTATTGCTTTTTCCTGTCAATCATTGGCCAAATTGCAGCAATACAAGTGCACCAAGGATCACCATCATGGACAGTCCGGGGGGCGGCCCTCAAACGTGCTGAGTCCTACACGCATGAAATGACTGACCTGATCCATCAATGTTTTTTCTGAGTTTGCTGACAGCATGAAGAAGTTTGTCACCGATAGCTCGGCTCAGAAAACAAATCGTGCACTCGTTGCTCTTAAGTTTCCCACACCGGTAGCAGCAATGGCTGCTTACAATCTTGGGGAGTATTCGGAGGGCAACCTGGAATACTGGCGAGGAGTCATGACGAGCTTCACATCGAACACTTTGTTCCAAGAGACGAGGCCTGAGGGTCGCAAGACCATGGAGGAGATCCTCAGCGCACAAGCCACGCTGCAGAGTGCTTGCGCTATGTGGGCGGATGAGTACGCGCCGGACATCATGGACATGCTTTGTGCTGTCAATGACAAGGTCTTGGCCGTATCACTCCCGGGGCAACCTGTGGCCGAGAGAGCGTGTGCCTCGTCGTGAGCGACTCCAGCCTCGCTTTGATTAGCGGAGGCAAGAGGAGCCGCAAAAGAGCGGACATCGCCCAGGGCATGAGCTACAACCGCAGCAGCGGCCGCAGCCACTGCAAGGTGAAGGTGTGCTGGGGCAAGGATCTCTCGTTCCTCGCTTGGACCGTCAAGAGCACGATGAAGGCGGCCCGAGTTTAAGGACCATGACTTCTACGTGACGGTGTGCGGTCCGTGAACGAGCTTGTTGGCAGCGGTGGGATCTGCGACGAGCCGGATTGGCCATACCGATGCGGAGACGGTCACTGGCCCGAGCTTTTCAACAAGTGCGCCAAGGCGATTGATTTGCTCGAGGAACGCAGAAGCTGGTGGGGCGTTGCCAACCTCACGATCCTCTCCAACACCGAGGGTTCGTACTACATGCTGCCCCCCGATCTACAATCAGCTTATGGAAAGGCTTCTGGAGGAGACGCTTGGCAGGCACAAGCTCCTTCGCAAGAAGGAGTCTACATTTCTGGTAGCACGTCAAGACAGGCTGGACAACTATCACATGATGGACTCCATCGAGACTCGCAAAACGACGGTGGAGTGATGAAATGCGTGGCCAGGCTCACTCTTCAATCATGGGAGGACCTCCAGCGCCCCATCAGTTGGCCAAGGGGCGCGTCCTCGAGGACGTCGCGACACCTAAGTACACTGCAAAGGCATCGCCTAAGGCGCAGGCGAAACCAATGCCGAAAGCAGTCGCGTCGGATGTGCGGGGGGCAACCCCTGCCGGCAGTGAATTGCCAGGCAAGCCCGGCGGCGTCGTAACCTTCCGCGGCCAGCAGTACGAGGCAAGGATTCTCCCCGGCACGATTCTGAACATGCCGAAGTTCCTCAAGGGAGAGCCCGCCTCGACGGACAGATGCCCCACTTTGACCGGGATGTTGCGTGGCTGGTTTCAGGAGCGTCAGCCGTTGGACTTCGACGAGAATTACTTCGTCGATGTGCATCAGCTGTGCGGCAAGTTCAACAGGAAGACCCAGAGCAACATCGGGCACAAGACGCTGTTGAAGATCTTCGCCAGCGACCCAAAGTGCCGATTCACGATCCTCGCGAGCAAGCATCCTTCGGCCGCTGAGAACAATCAGGAATGGGTCATCATCAAGGTTCGTGCAAGCCAAGGCCACGCCAGCTCCGCCGCAGCTTTGCTGGTGCGGTGGTACAACTTGCCGGGGGCATTCTTCATCAGCGAAAGCGTCAGTCCGGCCTTGCGGGCGTCCTCCGGGAGGTGATTCCCGAAGACGGCCTTCGCAAGCGCATACTGGTTCCGGCTGATGTCGCCATCAGCATCAACGCTCAGCATTGTACGAACGGGCGCCCTGGAGGCGTTGGTGCAACGGAGAGCGGACGTGCACAGGGCCACTTCTCCATCCACCCGATTGAGAGCGCGTCCTGCAACGCCGGAGTCCGCGCCACTATGCCCATTGAATTGGTGATTGATTTCAAGTACGTGAGCAGGGCGTGATCTTCTTCCTCTCCGAGTCCAATGTCATGCTGACGTCCGACATCGTGCCCAACGACGCTATCCTCTGCTACACGGACGGAGCAACTGGCAAAGGAACGCCCTCCGTTTGGAGGCGTTGGAAAAGCAGACGAGTGCCGAATCGCTTGCCGCAAGGCAAGCCGTCATCGTGACATCGGATGAGGCCTTCCAGACTGACAAGGAGGGCGACAGGGCCAAGAACCCCGAAGAGGAGCAGACAAATGAGGACACGGCTGCTAGCTCAACTCGCGCGGGGCAACCCGAAGCCGATCGAGAGTAATCTTCGTCGACTGTCAGGTTCAAAGCATTCGCCATGCCCATTCGCCACACCGACTGTGCAGCCTGTGGAGAAGACATGATGCAAGGGCAGTTAAAATGCCAACGCTGCGGGCATGGGACAAAGGAGACAAGTGACGCCCAGTTGTTTCGGACGGCGAAGAGGCGCACTCAAATGCTCGAAGAAGTTTGTCATCGAATTGGCAAAAGCATCAACCAGCTCATGATTGGCGACTTCAAGGGGCACACTGATGTCTCCAAGTGCGGCGCAACCTCGTTCGAGGCCAGAGGCTGCGAAAAACTATGACCAAAGGGCGAGGAAGTTGGGGCACAACAACGTCGTCGATCGCTTCGACAACGACGCTACGTTTGCCCTGAGAATGGTCGAGCAAGGGCATCAGCGGGACAGTTTGTTCCAGATGTCCCTCTATCGCTTTTGCGTGCTCCCCGAATTTCCTCGTACTTATGATCAGAGGCTGTTGGGAGTCGGGCCCGGGTACGGCGCGAAGGGCCATCGCTATGTTCGCACTGTGTACGTCAGCGGTGGCAACATCGAGGACTACGACGCCAACCTGCGCCAGCTTACGGAAAAATGCTCAGCCTTTCACAGTTCGTCACGCAGGTGGAACGAGGAGCATCGTCACCTTTGGCGTGCAGTTTCCGACGCTCCGGGCAACCGGAGCCGAGAACCTCGAAGCCGAGATTCGTGACATCTGACGAATGACGCCAAAAGGCTGGCGCAGCGCAATCATTTCTGCAGAAGCAAAGCGCTGACGATCGAGCTCGCGGGCACGCTCAGCCGTCCTCCTCTTCCTCCGCAGCTCACCGAAGCCGAAGCTGGAGGGACTGGAGCGATCGCAGCTGGGGCAACTAGGATTGGTCATCCTGGGGCTCGCGAGATTGGTCATCGGGCAGGAGGTGGTGAAGGCAATGTACACCACAAAGGAGCACTCGTGAGAGACGGTAGCAATTTGAAGGCACGACGGTCCATTTTCAATGTGCCATGGATGAATGTCAAATCATAGCGGGTTGCAAAACCTGCCGGACATTTTCGTTGCCGTGCCATCTCAAATGAGGGGGGTGTGGATTCAGGTTCCAACCCTATGCATGTGTATTCTACGCCTGCCATAGACTTCAAGATCACTGACAGCACGCAGAAGCACGCCTAGGAGAACAAGTGCAAGACTGCCAAGCCGCGTTGGGCTCACACACAGAAGCCCATGGCAGATGACCCTGACAATGTCAGAGCAGGGCCTGCGGCGCAGGAGCACACACACACATGACACACAAAACGCACAACACACACCCACCCACCCACCCACCCACGCACCCACCCACGCCCCCACGCACCCACGCACCCGCCCACCCACCCACGCACGCACGCGCGCGCGCGCGCGCACGCGTGCTGGCGCGCACACACGCACGCGCACACGCGCACACAAGCGCGCGCACGCGGCCCCCTTGAAACGACAAGCGTCTGATGTTCGCGAACCTCGTGTGGCTGGCTGGCTGGCTGGCTGGCTGGCTGGCTGGCTGGCTGGCTGGCTGGCTGGCTGGCTGGCTGGCTGGCTGGCTGGCTGGCTGGCTGGCTGGCTGCTTGGCTGGGCTGGGTGTGAGCGTGTGTGGGTGAGCCTTCCTGCCTGCGTGTGCGCACGCATGGATGTCGTGATACAGAGCCTGATTGCCGCCTCATGCGCCTCATGGCCCTGCAATCGCTGAGGCCAGAACGAGGTGGCGCGCTTCCACATTGCCTGCGCTGTCGGATGCCCAAGCCTCCCCACAGTGGGTATTCGCAGCGATGGGAATTGGTACGTGTTAAGATGGATCCCAAACGGGTCACCGCAATCCCAGTTTGTTTTTTGACGAGGCGCTGTCTCCAGGGATCAGACATCGGGTCCTTTTCTTTTTAAACAGGTTTGCCAGCTTGGAAGGTTCTCTTGGCTTGAGCCGTCACGTTGTGAGACCGTCTGGCGTGGTCAGTATCCACGGGATGGGTTGACCAACCTCATCATCGGCAAGATGGATCAACGCGGTTCGTTGAAATGTACTGGCAGTTTGCTGGACCTGCAGAGAAGGGAGCGGTGTCACGGGGCGGTGCCAGATGGTGAGCGTGGAAAAGCACAAGTCAGCTGACCCGGGTGTGCGCTTATATCCTGTGGACACATATAGTGCCATCACGAAGCATTTCACCAGGTACGGCGGCGCGGCAGCAATCGGCCCTTTTTCTTGATTGGACTGGCGGAGTTGGCGCACGACTGCCATTTCCTGGCACTAGTGTGAGTCTCGGTTGAACAGGAAATGGAGGCTGCTGCACCCAGGCACTGCAGTCTTCTTGGAGGACCTGATGAACAAGCCATGGAACAACTTCACAAATGGCCATTTCGTGATAGTCACCCAGGTTGGAAATCCTATGCGCAGCAGATGGTGTCAAAGGCAAACGTGGGCATTGGAGGCTGGCGCGGATCAGCACGGATCTTTCGTTGTTTCCTGCCATCCTCGCCATGGACAATGTCTACAGCCTTGCCACGCGCCTTGCCACGCATGAGTGTTGGAAGTTCCTGCGAAGAATTTTGATGGCGACGGGTACAATAGGATCTGGGAAGGCGCAGGCAACGTGGATGGTCTCCCCCCAATCTCACGATTCTGCAGCGGATGGTTTTTCCTCGTGACGCGGCCTTGTTTAGGTTCATGCAGCAGATCAACTTTCAACCACAGGTGGAGGTACCACACCCGCCCCAACTGAGAAACAGGCCATATATCTTGTCAGACAAACAAGCAGTCAGTCAGACCAAGTTGCATATGACCCAAGAAGATTGTCCCAACACTCAGTATGAGGCCTTGCAGCTCACGCAGGTGGGTGAGAGCGGAGCCTGGCCTTGCCTGATGGCAAGCTACCAGAAGAACATTTCGGATTCACCGCAGGGAGGCTATTTTTCCATGTTCAAGAAAGTACTTGTGGTCATCAAAGCTTTCAATGGTCGGACGGCAGTGCGCGTACAAAATTTCTGGTGCGACTGGAGACCAACAGCAACTGTACGACGAGTATGGGTCCTGGTATCACATGGCAAGATTTCCTGTTTTCGCTGGACGGATTGACGCATCAAAGACCACTCAGTGGCCAGCCCCAAGGTGGCAGCAGCTTGCTTGATGCCTAGCCGCGAAGGGCTACTAGATAGACCGGTCGGTTTGAGGTTAACGTCAGGTAATTTGCAACCTAACACACAATTACTACTTCCAATGAGGGTTTCGAAAAATGTTGTTTGTAACGCATTGGAGTTGGCACTGGCAAAAACATGCCTGTGGAAAAGTCCAAGCGCGTAATCACTTTGCGGCCAATAGGCTGCGCCTTCCCCGATGTTTGAAGATAAACTTAGCGCCTTTCTACCAAGGGATACCACGCACGAAGGGTGCCCTAACTCTCCGCATCCCGATTTCCACACAACGGGGCGGCCGCAGTAAATACGGAAACGTGCCCTCACCTCTGCTCCTGCGCAACACGCCATGACGATACATAGTCTTTCTGAGGAAGTGGCTTACTGAGTTTTACTACAAACGCAGGTCGCACAGGTGGCTGACAGATCAGTCTTGATACCCCACACCTTCGGTAATTCCAAAACCTGAACTGCGTAGAGACTTTGCACGTGGGCAAATGAACTCGCTCCTTTCATCTTCCCAAAAAAGTGTCCAAATTAGCATAATTGGCACATCATTGCCTTGACACCGCAAGCGTCCCGCAGCACGCGGCCCCGCAATTGCGTGCTGCCACCGCAGCTTGCGAAACGAACGCAGGCCCACATTGAGGCCAAAAGCGCAAGCCTCCCACAGCGTCACAGGCACCATTGCGCCACTGCCACCGCAGCTTGCTAAGAATCGCCCGCGCGAGCCCATATGGATGTTGCTCTAAATTCGGCACCCCTTCAAGCGGTAGGGTTCCTGTTCATGCCCGTTTCAAACATGCGAAAAAGAGCGCCTTTCTTTCGAGACAACCCTATGCAGCCTCAAAAATGGCTTCAGGCTGTACAAAAAGATGTCTCAGTGCTCAGCGCTCATCGTCTGCCTACATCGGAAAGACCAAACAGGTGACCAAACCAATACATTTCAGAAAGCACAATGGTTCAGAACAAGGCGCTTCCACTACCTTGGCCACCCTTGAAGCTGGACCCCTTTTACTTGGGCTTGGTTGGCTTGCTTTTGGCTTTTGCGGCCTTGGCCTTGGGCTTGGGCTTCGCTGCTGCCGCAGACGGCCGTGACGGCACTGGTGCTGGCGGCCTTGCTTTCGGAAGGCGCAGGTGCTGGTGCTGGCGCAGTCGAAGGCGAAGGGTTGCTTTGTTCGTGGCAATTTTTCACGCCTTCTTCATCAGGCATCTCTTGCAACATTGGCTGCTGTCGGCGGCAGCTGGCTGACGCAGCAGCTGCGGTTGTAGCTGCTGCGCTTCTGCCACTGTTGCTGTCGAACGCAGGGCTTGCGGCAATTGCTCTGCCGTGTTGTTGGCCCTGGCTGGGCTGGTCTGCTCCGGATGTAGCAATAGGCCTGCAGTGAACTTCTGCGGCTGCGGTGGAAAACAAGCTGCTGGCGGCGCAACCTTTGCTTGCGGGAGGAGTCACAGTCCTCTTGCTTCACATCAATGAAAGTCAGGAGCCTGTCCATAATGTTTATGGACATCTCTCATTTGTGGGCCAACGAGCCCCAAGAGGCACGACACGCAGGGCGTGGATGCCGTCCCTGGCCCGACGCGGCGAGTTGTCTCGCAGCAAGCAAGTCTCGCGGAGCATGAATGCTGATCTGGGTCACTTTCGCCGACGTCGCTCGAGATTCTGTATAGCTTGGCTTGCGCGGCGTGCCGGTTGCATTGCGCCTGCTGGGGGGGAAAGCTACAGGATTCAATGGCGGTTCGCAAGAAGTTGGACAAGCTGCTCCAGAAGATTGACTGACAGAAGCGTTGAAGGAATTTATTCTGGCGTTCTGTTGCGTTTGTTGTTGCCTGGTCTTAGGGGAAGATGAGCGGGCAGCAGAAAAGGCAAAGGAGCAGCAACAGGCAGCAGCAGAGGCGGCACGTTGGCCAGCGCTTAACGCACCAAACTGAAAGCGTTTGACAGCTGCTGGAAGGGTTGCGTCTGTACGCAGGTTCAGACTTGGAGACACGGGGCAGCGGCCAAGACCCAAGCAACATTTGCATTGTTCAGATGGGCCAGGCTTTGCGCCAACTCAATTGTCTTGCTGTTGAAGCATGCAATTTGAGCAACCAGTTCAGAGATGAGAGCGAAGCCAAAATGATTGAGTCGTTGCAGTCTATCAGCATTCAGCGTCATCTGGCAGGTGGTTTTTCTGTGGCCTCTACGAGTCTATGGTCGGGCGCCTCGTTTCAAGGATTGCGCCTTGTCATTGACGTGGAAGCGAGGTATGCAGTTTCAACCTTCCGGGCTCAGTTTGAACAAGAGCCAACATCCATGGGGCAGCTGGCTGCATGCGGCGTATGAGCTTGCAGCCAATTGTTTCTTCGGAAGGAAAAGGTTTTGGAGGCACTGGGGTTCCTTGCTGTCAAGGCTTGCTTGGATGGGTGTTTCTTACCCTGCGCTCACCCAAGCTCGAGTTTCTGCCTGGCGGCAGATGTCATCTCGCAAGGGGCCAAACTCCAGCCATTGAACCGCCGGCCTAGTCATGTCTGGGTATGGCTCTGCGCTGCCCATGCAGTCAGCAACCATGTTGAAGGTGTTTTTGACTATCAGGGCCCATTTCTCAATCATGTTGATGTGCTTGTGCTTCTGAGCACTCTCTGCGATAATGCTGTTTAACTGGTATTAAAACCCTCTGAAGAAACAAAACGTGAACAACAAACCCAGAAAATTGCCGGGCAAGGTGCCCTGTCCATGACCTCAGATTTTGCTTCGGCTGAAAGGCGCCTTAGCTAGTCCCCTCACCGGGCCACAACGACACCTTCGAAGTAGTCGCCTTGACCAGCGGCCTTGTTTGAAAGGGTTTGTTCGGCCTTGGATTCCCTGGCCCCAGCTCCAGCACTGGCGGCCGCAACAGCAACGAGCAGTCGGCCAGCAAGGGTGCGGCAAAGCTGTTGGCTGTGATGTTCGTTGGCTTTGATGCGCAGCACAAACCCTGCTGATTCTAAATGCACCACAACAGCACACACGGCGACTAAGTCAGGTTTGGCGTTTCCTTGATGGCATGGAATCCTCATCAGCCACCACCTTCTGAGCCTATTGCATACCTCGCCGATGGGCTAGGTCTCGTCCAGCCTCGATTTTGTTTCTCTGTAGCTTTGCCACAGTCTCAAAACCGCGTCGACACCTGAGTATACATGAGAAACACACGAAGCGCTGGCTCACAAGACATGGCTCAGCAGATATGGATTAGTAGAATGAGAAGGCGGCCAAGAACCAGCTCACAGAGGCAGGTGAGCGCCTTGCCCAGAATTAATTGTCCCATGAGGAGCCCATAGCTGCAAATAAGGCCACATGAGTCAATTCAGAGCGTGTGGGCCTGCGGTGAAACAGGAAGGCAGCATGTTGCTTCGCTTGGAAGCCAAAACGTAAATTGTTACAAAGCAGTTGGGCCCACAGCACGGATCAAGTATAGCGCAGCACATGGCAAAAAGGTAGTGGATTGAATTCACATGAGCAGCAGATGAGGGCTGAAGAGATTGAGTGGATTGGTGCACATGCTTGCTTGTGAAAAATGTATGGCATGTGGTCTGAGCAGTTTGTGGTAGATTCGAGCCTCTGTCTGTAGCACTGTGTGCCAGTGAGTTGTAAACCATAAGGGTCTGGAGCACGCAGAACCTTGGGTCGGCAATAGATCTGCAAAGAAGCACCTTTTTTTGTTAAAGGAGCTGTGCGCTTGCTTTGTGCTGGAGCTGTCTTTTGGCTAATCTGGCTGGGATATGCCATAATTGGTGTGGAGCGCAGTGCGAATGGCTGAGAAATGCCACCATGGAAAGCGCTCAGGATGGCTGAAACATGCCAAACATTTCTTGCAGTTTGATTGGGGGTGACATGCGTGCCTGAATTGACATCAATGGCTGAAATATGCCAGATCAGGATGGTAGGGCAGGAGCCGGTGGGCAGGTGGGTTGTTATGGCTGAGCCGTGCCAAGCCAATGGGAAGAAAGGCAATGTTAATGGCACTTGAAAGTGCCATTCGAAGATGGGAAGCATGTGCCAACAAGAATTGCCCACATGGCAAACCCTCATGCTCATTAAGGTGCAGAGTGGCCAGGAAAAGCAAGTGAACAACTTTTTGTGGCTGGTGAATCATTCTGAATTCCCAGTTGCTTTTGTGATGTTCTGCTTTTTTTCAAAAAGCCAGCTGCCTCTGACGGGGATGAGGCTGCCACAGTCACCTTGGAGGAGAAGATCAAGATGTGGAAGCAGAAAGCAATTGAGCAGCAAGTTTTTTCAATGCTTTGAAGTCAGCCCCCAAGCCAAGGCCAATGGGAGACAGCAAGCCAGGCCCCAGCAGGGTTAAAGAATGCACAGAAAGGTGCGGCGGCGAAGGCCTGGCTCCTGGACACACTTCATGCAGAAGATTCAGTCCATCACAGGCTCCAAGAGCCCAAACAGAAGGAAAAGCCAGTCAGCTGGAAGGAATGTTTCACAAACATGATGAGGATGAAACCCAGCAACAGCTCCTGGAGGATGGTGCCATCATGCAAGTGGCGCACAGTAAGACCAGCCATGTCAAGATGAACAGTAACAGGGGCAACTGGAGCAAAGAGAAGGCCTTTGTGAAGACCAAGGGGTCTAAGAGAGGTGGACCCAGAGGGATCCAGACCTTGGTGGGCATTGGCAGAGACTAGGAAAATGGCTTGCAGAAAAAGGTGTGAGGCTCCTAGGCATGATGTTTGGCTTGGGGCATGGTCAGCAATGAGAAAGCTGGGAAGTGAGCCTGTGCTTGGCATAAACCTTTGTGAGGCAGGTTTGCTGGAGCGTCCAGGGCTCATGTGGAAGCTGTCATGTGTATTTGTTTTTGTCGCATCTGGCCAGGGTCCATGGCTTGCCATGGTTGTGCGTTTGCAACAAGCCCAACATGATGATAAGGACGCTTTGGGGCCAGCAAGGAAAAATCGAAAATACATATGTCAACATTGCAGGAGCAATCTGCTTTGGCAAGCTGTTTCACAAATGGGCTTGGGGAGGTTTGTCTGCCCCTGATGCGCAAGCTGCTGCAGCAGTTATGGGCACAACATTGGCAGCATTCACAGAGATTTGACATCTCACTTTGAAGGACTTGGTGGCACCAGCTCGCAGGTTTCTCACAGTCCCTGGCGACGCATTGAAATGGCTTGCAACTTAATCTTGCCTTCAGACTGGCTTCTTGGCCATGTCGGGCACTGAGTACTTGCATGATGAACTGGAACTAGCATTTGGCTACGGCAAGGTGAAAGAACAATTTTGGGACCTTACACAATTTGATCATCCTGCCAAGAAGAAAGGCACCAAAGGGATCCCTTGCTTGTTCACGGAGGTTTCAGGACAAAGACAGCCTTCTCACAGTGTCAATGTCTGGCTTGCTGAGGCAAGCAGGATTGTGACACAAACTTATTTTGGCAAGCTGGCCAAAAACCATCCATCAAAGGCCAATGTGGCACTTGGAGAGAAATTTGGCAATGCCTGGTCTGGGATTTCATGCCTTGCACCACAACAATTTTCCTACATTGGGCCCATTTGGCAACATCGTTGGATGGAGATTTTGCGGAGGACAAGGCAGATTGTTTGACTTTCTTTTTCCTGCCGGGCGCGCAAGGTGCTACGGACTATTTGCAGAATGACCTGGGCTTGCCACACTGGGCCAGAGACAAGCCGTGCCATCTATGCCCAGGAAACAAGACTGTTGCAGAGAACTGGTTCGACTTCAGGCCAACAAACAGTTGGAAACAGAAACCAGAGCCACACCATTGCCAGACCATCCTCTCTGCAAGATCATAGGTTGGAGCAGAAGGTCCTACCTGCTAGACTGGCTTCACATCAATGACTTGGGTGTGGTTTCACACGCCTGTGCATTTTATTTGGTGTACTGCAAAGCTGAAGCACATGCCAAGAGCCACTGCTGTAGCTTTGCTGGCTGAGGACATAATGAGTGTACAACCTGCCCATGGAAGCAAATTGACTAGCTTGGGGCTGAAGAATTTCTGTGGCCCAAAACAGCCACCACTCCTGAAATGAAGTTTTTTGAAAGCTGCAAATGTAGGGCCCTTGTGCCAATGTGTGCATGCGTCTGATGAAGATCGCAGGCACATGCTGGCCATGAAGGATTTGCAAGCTGTCCAAGCCGTAGGACATCATGCGCAGCTCTTGGCTTGTGGTTCCTGAAGCATCTCATTTACACATGGTGGAGGCCAGTGACAAGTTTCTGCTGCATTACAATTGGCATTCCAAGGTAGCAGTCCAGAACAAAACCAAGATGTGGTGAGTCGTTCCAAAATTTCACCATTCATTTTTCGGGGCCTGAACCCCAAGCATTTCTGGTGCTATGGTGGTGAAGACCTGGTCGGCAGAGCCAGCCAACCATGAAGTTTCTTCCAAAACGCTGAGAAGTTTAGGGCGGCAATGCAGTTGAAATGGACCAGGCTAGGGTGAAAAGGAGCTGCATCTGCTTGTGCCTGTGTGTGTTGTTTTGGTGTTTGTTGTATGACAATCACTTTGGAGACTGCTGGCATGACTGTGGTGCAAACCTACACATTTTGCTGAAATATACCATGGATTCTAAGAGGGCTGATTGCCAGGCTGGGACCAGCCATGGCCATATGAGACTTTGACTGCCGCATGTTCTTCCAGAGTTGTTGGCTGGGCTGGATCTCACGAAGAAGATTTGGGGAAGGAAGGTGGCATTAGCGCTTTGACTGAAATATGGCCATGTGGCTGGAACATGCCACGCACACATCTCATTGTTGAGCAAAGTTTTACTTGAAATCCTGGACTTTCCAATCTTGGATGTAAACGGCTATTGAAATTGTAGAAAAACCTCTCCCGATTTTTGGTGCGCAAAAAGCAATATTTGTTTTGAGGAAAACTAAACTTGGAATATTGAAATTTTGCCTATTACATGGTGCGCTCAAATTTTAAGGGCTTTTCATGGCACGCTTGGTTCTTTTCAATCTTGGATGGTTTGGGGTCCATAGTGTGCTTTGGCAGGTGGCCCCTCAGCCCGTCGACTGAGCAAGACAGGCAAGTAATTGCGAGCCGCAATCCTGTTGGACTGCTCGCTGATGCAGCGTTACTCAAACTGTTGGCCTCGTCTGCACGGTGTATCTGGCTTCGGTTTGGCTGCTCTGCTGGTTCCGGGAACTACTCGCTGGGCCTTGTCATGGCCACGCTTCTTTGGCACCTTGACAGCCTTGCTTCTCTTGATGGCTTCCGAACGTTTCGAAGCCCTAGCGGCAGCCTTGGCGCGTTTCACCGCCTTCGCCTTAGCCTTGGAAAGTTTGGGGCGGCTGGAGATCTTGCTTGTCTTGGCCTTGGGGCTTTTGGCACGGTTTGGGCGCTCTGGCTGCTGCGCCTTTTCCCCCTGATAGAGAAAAGCCGCCCAGCCCGTTTTTTTTCTCCGCCCTAGGCCTTCGGCCTGCGCTTGGTTGGGGCTGGGGCTGTGTGTCTGCAACGTGGGCGGTGGCCGTGGAAGCGGCTCAAGGTGTATGGCGCCGTTGGATGAGCACGCGTCACGGTCACTGGGCGCAGGTGGAAGGTCAAGCGGCACGAGCTGTAGCCGCCCAACGCCAAGCTGCGAAGCGTCAGAAAACTGCACAAAGTTGAACAGCGCCATTGGGCGCGAAGGCCTGCTGGCAAGTTTCACTGCCATTCGCCCTTTCCATTGGCAGGGTTTCCCTTGACACGAGCCCTTGCGTTTCTCATGGATAGGGCACAAGTGCAAGAATTTGGAAACGCCTGCGCCCGGGTTGAACCACTGCAGGCTTTTGACAGCGTGGCCGCCTCATCTCTACTGAACTCAGCCGACTCCTCTTTGTTGTTCAAGCCAGCCTGCAAGAATGAGATGGCCGCCCTGCGTGGCAAGAGCCAGCGCAGAACGTCAAAACTCGGAAGCAGCTGCGGCTGCAGCGTTGGCATGTCAGAAACAAGGATTTTGCTTCTCCTTACTCTAGTCTCTTGGACTCTTGGCTAGCAGCCAGACCGCCGCGCCCAGCGCAGAGCCTTCGCACATAGCCGAGGAACATATAGCCCCAATGTGTAGAGATCAACGTAGGGCAAGTAATTTGAAACATGGCAACGCGGCTCCTCTTCAACCGTGCGTCTTGGACTTGCGGGTTGCGGAGAAGGCATTGGGCAGCAAACCGATCACACCTAGACCGCCGGCTGAGCCATCTTGATATGCAATTAAGCTGGTTGTGGAAACCATCCCACAAAAAAGGAGTGCGTCGAGCGCATCACCTTGGCAGCGGGCTGACAGCAAGGACAATGTTTCCTGTCACCCGCACAAGCGCAAGCTAAAACTGCCCATCGTCTAGAAAACAGAAGACAGCCCGTTCCAACAAAGGTCATGGTGAAGGGCGTTGTCTACGTTCTGAAATGGTGAAGGATGATCAGTGTCTTGGGGCGCAGCTGCGCCTGGAGTGATTGAATCCAGTCGGTCTCTGGTTTGGATTGCGAATGTGTTCGCATCAGATTGTCAAGGAATTCGCCTCCACAATCACATTTGCTCTCGTGAAGCTGAAGATGAGCTTCGTGTTCTGGAAAGCGAGCATGCGCATCGCCTGTGGGTCGAGCGAGAGGGCCACGTGGGCATCCCCCCCCTCCGCAGACGAGGCGGAGGAGAGCGACTTCTTCGAAGATGACGGGGGCCACGGCCAAAATCAAGACTAACCACCCTCTCTGCCTTCGGTGCTGGCGACTGCGGTCACCACTAGCTACACCGGTTTCATGGTGGACGAGAAAGTGACGGACCGCTCCATGGAAAACAAGAGCATCATGATGGAGGGAGCGGAGTTGGAGTGGAGTGGAGGTGGAGTGGACTTGGAGTGGAGGTGGAGTGGACTTGTGGAGTTGAAATGGAGTTGGAGTGGGTTGGAGTGGAGTTGGAGTGGAGTTGGAGTTGGGGTTGGAGTGAGTGGAGTCGGAGTAAGGTTGTGATGGCGTTGGAGTGGAGTTTGGAGCTGGAGTGGAGTTTGGAGCTGGAGTGGAGTTGGAGTGGACTTGGAGTTGAGTTGGAGTGGAGTTGCAATGGAGTTGGAGTGAGTTGGAGTGGTGTCGGGGTGGGGTTGGAGTGGAGTTGGAGCGGAGTTGGGGCGGGGGTGGAGTGGAGTTGGAGTGGAGTGGAGTTGGAGCGGGGTTGGAGTGGAGTTGGAGTTGGGGTTGGAGTGGAGTTGGAGTCGCAGTGGAGTTTGAGTGGAGTCGGAGTGAGGTTGTAATGGCGTTGAAGCTGGGGTGGGTGGAGTTGGAGTGGACTTGCAGTGGAGTTGGAGTGGAGTTGAAATGGAGATGGAGTGAGCTGGAGTTGAGTTGGAGTGGGGTTGGAGTGGAGTTGGACGGAGCGCGGCATGGTGCATTCGACCTTAGAAGGTGAGGAAACGGATGAAGAAGAAGTCGGTGGAGGTGTCCCGCTTTTGGCGCTTTAACGCCGGGTCGGTGGTGGATTCTTGATTGTGGATTATCCCATGGCCGCCTTGATGAGGCTCAACAGCGCGAGCAACGGCTGGGGCAGAACAAAAAGGGAGAAAAAAGGAAGGTTTCCGTTCACCAGCCAGGGTAGCTGTTTAACGGTTGGTTCACTAGTTGGGTGAATATGAAAGGGTTTGTTAGGCGAGGTGTGTGTGTGTGTGTCTAGAGTATATAGGGCTAGTTTGTTATTGTCAGAGCTGCTTGAAAGAGGCGGGCAGGGGTGCCTGGTTCAGACGATTGCGAAAGCGGTTCAATCTCAGGGTTGTCGAAAAGACTCGAGTCGCAACAAAACGGGATTGTAAAAGGGGCCGAAATGGGCCGATTCAAAATGAAAGACACATTGGTTGTTGGACCCCTATTTCACCACACGATACTTTGCCCAAACAACGGATGGACCTTTTCCAACCTTTTGAAGATACAAAAGCTGCGCCCGGAAGGCCAGAGGTCTGGACCACTTGCATGCGAGGCCTGCCCGGCGTGAATTGCGGAGATTTTCCTGACTCAGGGACCCCCTTCTCCGACCTGAATGACAGTTGCAAGTTGGACGCGTTTGGAGAAAAATCCCGGCGGAAACTTGGCTGGAGGTCCAGTAGAAAGCTTTTGGGAGTTGTGTGCATGGCGCCTAGCTTTTTGGACTTCCGATTGTGCCCCTTGGGTTTAAAGAGGGCAGTAGAAATTGATCCGACTTCAGAGAGAAATCCTTTCCGGGTTAGTTTGCTTGGACACACCCTTAACCCTTGTACGCAGGGACTATGAGTTGGCCAACCCTCCATGTTGAACAGCCCAGCTAAACATGGTGGACTGAGAATTCCGATGATGTCCACTGAGGCTGCCTTTCCACCCGAAGTTCAGGTGCTTTGCGCCAATAGGGTCAGCTCTTAAGCTCACGTTGCCCTTTGTTTCCTCAGATTTAGAACTTGCAACTCCCGGTAGGCTTGTCCTCGAAGAAGTGCTGCTGTCCGCAAGAGTCACAAAAGCGGGCCGCAACCATTCAGGAGTTGCCCTTGAGATGTCCCGAAATCATGGTAAAGGGCAAAGGGTTCGTTGTTCCGGTTTGCACAGAGAACCGGTGCGGAGAAACGTGTAAGATAATTTGCTTGAGCATCTTAAGCCGAGAACTTGTTTGACAGAATCTCGAAGGGAACTTGCGTTGAGAAACGCCCGACTCAAAGGCGGCCGCTTCCACAGAGACTTCGAGCAGAGACCTTTCACACACAACGTGCGTAGCGAAACGTGCGTAGAGAGAGGTGCGTAGTGAAGTTCATAGCAAACTGGCATGGAGAAACTTTGTGAAGAGAAGTTGCATCGCTAACCCCGTAGAGAATGTGGCAAGAGAGCGTGTATAGAGAAATGTGCGCACAAATGGATAGAACAGGGTGCATGGCGAAAAGTGCGTAGAGAACTTGCGTAGCGAAACTGGCGTAGGGACATGTGCAAAGAGAAAGGCGTGTAGACAAGAACTTGCGTCGAGAAACTTTGTAGAGAACTTGCAAAGATAATGACGGAAAGCGACTTTGAGTCGCTAGAGAGTTGATGTAAGATAGTAAGGGCGGATGGGGTGGGGGGGACAGCCCCAATTTAGATTTGCAGAAGGTTCGGACCCAAAAACTTTGTCAGCTGCAACACAGTCAGTGTTTTTCGCGTATGTGTTTTGCTTTTTTGGGGGTGCGCCGTGCGCTGGAAATGGTGGTGATGCTGCTGATGCTGCCGACGTTGACTATGCTGAGTGCTGGGAACACGGATGATGCTGAGTGCTTCGGCGATTGTGCGTGCCAACGTCAAAGCCTGTTTGCTTGTTGGGGGTTTCGATTTGGAGCACGGACC
Organism: Effrenium voratum; assembly: GCA_963377175.1. Lineage (NCBI taxonomy): Eukaryota > Dinophyceae > Suessiales > Symbiodiniaceae > Effrenium > Effrenium voratum. Next base: position 306,107 of record CAUJNA010002968.1, on the reverse strand, counting down.
AACACCTCCCCTTCCAGAAGCACGTCTTTCCCCGCAAAGGGCTCCGGTTTGGGGGGCGAGCTCGCATCGCCACCAGTGACTTGCTTCTGTTGCTTCCTAGCTGGTTTGCAGAGCTAACTTGCGCAGAGAACTTGCATCGATCTTACGCATGAAAGCCTTGAAAGGAGCAGGCGCAGACTATTTGCGGCAGGTGCAAAATCAGGTGTTTTGCAACTTGTGTGGTGCGCATGCGGCGCTTTGCCTGCGTACGGGGCACAGCCTTCCGCGTGGATCACGCCCAGGTTGATGAACGTGAAGTGAAGCGTGATGTTTCTGATTTGGACATGGGCCAAGGTTGCCCCGTCTAAGAGAGCAGCTCGTGGCTCAAATTCTTACAGCGCGCGCTGTCTCTAGTAAGGTCGACCTTGCATCAGTCAATGCTAGCCTGGCGCATTCTCAGCGGGGTGTTTCACCCGAAAGTGAAGAGTGCCACGTATTAACCCAAGATGAATCCGGGGATTCCACAGATCGGCAGTTCAAGACGAAAACCGTAAGTAGTGCGTTGCGTTTTCCCGAAGCTTTGGCCATGCGCAGGACAGCTTGCGAATATCATGTGCACTGAGAGTTGCAACAATGAGAGCAACGCGCACGAACCATGCAACAGAACGCAGGATGCGTGAGACAACGCAGGCAGACGAGTTGCGCAGACGATGTGCCAGTTTTCAACACCCACACACACATGCGGAGGTCTTCTAACACACCACAAGATACGCAAAAAAACACGCGCGAAAGAAATTGCGCGGGTCGTGCAGCGCAACATGTCAAAACGTACAGAATGCACCGAGAACAATATGTGTCCGCTTTACCCAAGACAAAAGACTTGTGTGCAGGATTAGAAGAAGAGAACAAGACGCTGACACATAATGTCGTGTTACACGCGTTGTACATCCGTTTCCGCATGTTGGCTGATGTTTTCGGGTGTCCACTTGGTGGCAAGGGCCCCTCTTCTGTCCTCTGGCCCAAAAAGACGAGCTGGGATCAACAAATTCCGCTGCGTTTTTTTTCTCTCGCACCTGCTCAGAACTGATCCGTCTTCCAGAGCTACTGGTTGCTCCAAGTCTCCTGAAATCCAGGGTATACCGCTGACGTGTTTTGTTGCACCCCAAGCTCCTCCTCAGCATCGCCTGCGTCGCCTGCACGCAGGCCGTGCGCCCCAAAACATCCCCGACCTCCCTGGCCTTGCGACGGGCTTCTGATGCCACGTTGCCAGACCTTCAAAAACACTGCAAATATCGTGCAAATCGCCCCAGACAGTCGCCAGCATCCCCGCCAACATCTCTGGGCGTTCCAGCATCCCTTACATCCCCTGCATCCCCTGCATCGCGGAAACCCTTCAAAAGTGGCCCCTTGAGAGTAGGTTTTGGCGGTAGGCGGACGTGGCGGGCAAGTCTGCGATTGCGTGGTCGGTTTTTCTTGCGCAAGTGCGGCCGCCGCCGCTGTGCGGAAAACATCGGGCTGCCGGGGATGCATTTGTTGGGTCTGATCGGCTTTTGGTGTGAGACGCGCCCGCGCGCGCCGGACGCAAGCGCCGGATGCAGGCAGGCACACATGCGCTCAAGCTAGGGTGGGTGAGTGCGTGCTCAGTGTCAGGGGGGACCTTGCAGCCTCTTGCGCGTCTGGGTTCGCAGCGTGTGCTTGGGTGGTCCGGAGGTCAGGCTCTGAAACAAGGTCCCGCCTAAACAGAGTTCTTCTTAGCGCTCCCCATCTCACCTGTCCGACCGGCCATCGCAGCTGGTGTGGCGATATGCAAAATTGAAGCGCCCCCATGCCACATCCTTGCTGGACTCAGTAGTGCTCACCAACACTCGGCGAGTCTTACTGAGTTTTTTGACATTTTGAGGGGGGGGTTAACTAACCTATGAAAATGGGTTTGATCCTCAAAATGAAGAACTCTGCCAACTGGCCGACTTCCGTGGAATTTCCTTTGAAACCGTTTGTTGCCCCCCACAATTTGGTTCGACTCCCGCGAGGCATATCCTGTACAGAGACCTGAAACCAGAGAACATGATCTTGGACTCCCGAGGCACGCAGAAGCAACGGAGAATGACAGTTGTCCATCAAACAATTGCCGCCCTGAAACGAACAAACCCCACTGACCAGGACAAATTTTAGAGCTTTCCCCGGACTAGCAGCCCCAAACAGCCAAATTCTTAATGAGCCCTTTATCTTTCCAAATGTCCAAGGGGTTGCAGAGGGTCCACCCCGGAAGCAATCAAACACATTTTTCGAGGGTTGGGTTTTTCACCCAGGGGCCCCCGAATCTATTTGCCTTGCAACTGAGCTTTCCTGCGACAATCTCAAATCAAACTTGCCACCAGGCTTATGGTAACACAGAGCTCAGCGGTGCAAATCCAATGCTAAAACAAAACAGCATTGCGTCAACGCAACCACTTAACCAGCCAATACTAGGCCATTACTACGCAGCGCTGAGCTTGCACAAAGCCAAATTTAGCCAATGCCGCCAATGCTGAACCAATCCCAACCACCACAAACCAATACCTGCTAGATGACTACTTCCCAGTTGTGACCCCAATTTGTTTCAGGTCCTTTTAGGGGGACCCTTCATTTATCGTTGCCCAACGTGCCCCCAGTGCTCAGTGGAATCATTTTGGCACTAAAAAAGAATCAAGCAAAGAGGTTTTCTTTTCTTCCAAGGTCTTTGGGCACGTGGGGTTGTGCAAGGGATTCCGCAGCTGGGGTGTCTAGTTTCAGGTCAATTGAAAAACAATGGTTTCCACCGGTCTACTCGTTTGCAAGTTCGACCTTTTCTTTTTCACAAGAGCGCCGATTTTGGATACAGTTTACATGGCAAACTTTTGTATCACATGTTTGACCAATTCAGCTGAGATTCCTTCAGTAGTGATTGGCCCCAAATTTTATTCGGGCAAGCAGTGACCTCATTGAGGATTTTGGTTTGCGGCCGATTTGGGGCCCCGTTTTTCTTGTTTGGTATTTCGGGTTGGCAAAGTATGACACCCGCGTTTGCGTGCGACCCAACGTGAAGCCAACTACAATAATATGTGCAACTCTGTGGCTGGATTGTTTAATAGAACCTACGTAATCCCAATTATGCAACCGGTTAGTCCCTTCGAGGACCTTTTTGTCACAACAAGTGTGCCCGCTTTTCTGGAAGCCACGATATTGAGTGTCGATCACAGTCTGACAGCTTTAAATCCCGAATTTTCGACGTATGCCAGCGGGTCCTATGGTAACCTTTGAGTTGATGGTTTCGGAGCGGGAAAAAAGGGTCAGAAGGAACCAATTGACCCTTCCGGTATGCGAAGTCTAGAACTTGGCTCATTGCTGGACCTCCATGACAAACAGCAAGCTTTCGATCACACTCCAGCTGGAGTTTGGCCCCGAAATTTGACACTTTGGTCCTGAAGGGGCACCAAAAAGGGACATGCTGGTACAAGCCACACAGTTGTGAGTCAATGAACAAAATCTGGCAAGGGAAGACCTTGGATTGTCCCCTGCACCATCAGTCTCAGTGGATGATTCCGGTTTAGACCACTACAACGGTTTTCCAAATGGGTATGGCCGTTCTTGCATGACAGCTTTCCGATCTCGCCGTGGCTCAGAAAGAGTGGTTTGGGTTTTCTTGCAAAAGCATTGGTCCCCAAGCCCCCCCTTTGAAGGTCATCCCAAAAAAAGCGGATTTCAGGTGTTCTCCCCTTGAATGCGGATGGCTGTCGGGATTGAGGTCCAAGAGAAACCGGGGCGCATGACTTACATGGCTGAAAAGAGGTGATGTAAAACTGTTAGCAGGTTTGCGGAAAACGGGTTTTTATGTTGCCACGGATTGTGGCATGGGAATAGGGTCATGAAAGATATACGTTCCACAGCCATGTTTGTAAAGTACTTTGTCTGCTGGGTACGCGTGAACTTCTCTTGTACTTCCAGAATCTTCTGCGCGAATCAACATGTCCCGTTTGGTTTGTTTAGTACCTTGGTGAGGATGCCCTCCCACTTGGTTCAAGGCACCAGGAGTTCGAAAAGGCACTCGAACCCCTGCGCTTGCCGCGCTTGTTTGGAGGTGTTTCAAAATTGGTGGAACGAAAAGGAAAGAATGTTTGCCCATGAGGGGATATTGAAGGGGAAGGCCGAGGAAGTAGTTCCCTGCGAAGTAACCTGGAAGCCAGAACGCTATCGTTTGTAGAATCTTCCTTTCTGGGATCTGCTGTTTTGGGTTCTGTGTGAATTTGTAGCGCCGTTCGTGTTGGAGGCTACGCGAAGATCTGCGACTTTGGTTTGGCCAAGTTCGCGCTCGGCCGCGCTCACACATTTTGCCTGGTGCTGAGCTGTTTTTTTCTCGGGTTTGGGTTTTAGTTGCAATTGAGGATTGGTTTAAGTCAAGAGGGCGCCGCCAACCCGCCAATCGCAGGCTGATTGGGGGCTTTGGGGGTACATAAAATGGGTGCGGCATGGGGGCCAACTGCCTCCAAAAACATGTTTAAGTCACTCTTGTTCAAACATAGACTCGTTGTGGTTTTCCTTCGAAGGGTCCATCTCGACGTATTTCTATAAACAAGCATTTCCCCGCCCACTTTATTCTCGGGGTGAGCGAAGGAGTTGGGTTCAGGCAAACTTGTTTGACCGAAGCTTGGTTGTCGTTTCCGAGGGCTTCTGGGCCCCCCGAGTTCCCAGTCTTTGTCTCGTGCTTCTGAGGCCTGGTGCAGATGCCGATCACTGGGGCCCTTTCCGATTCCTTGTTGCCCATAGCAAACATTACATCCCAAGCCAAGACACGTGTCAGCCAACAAACATGAACTAGCCCAGTGTAGCATTCCAGCGCGCAGGGTATGAACAAGCTACATCTGGGACTCCGTTTTCGTGGTGTTGCTGGGAAGCCCCCACAGACACACAGAAACTGAAGTGCCGTCTGGCCTGCCAATTTCGGGTGGCTAAACGGACCTTGATGTCTTGCGAGTCCTGTGAGGGGAGTCTGCCAGCCCTGTCTGCAAGTGAGCGACTGACCATTGGCCAGACGTTTGATTTCGGACGAACGAGAAGCTGTGTCCCTTACCAGCAAAAATGGGCTTCGCCCTTTTTCCGAATGGCCATGAACGCTGTGAAGAGACTTGCCCCAGGAGTTCCCAGGACGGTTGATGTTTTTCTCAGACAAACAGGGATTTGTTTGAGCCATTGCCACCGAAAACCGCCCGAAGCCAATTGATGTACTCAGACGGGGAGACTGTTTGCCCACCACCAACTTGTCCCAAGGTGTTTAGAAAAGAAGGGACTGTCCGTCTTCTGGATGGTGTCAACTAGAAATCAGCGGAAACCATCCATGCAGCGGGTCGCCCATTTCCAGATCTGTCCTTTTTAGGTTCCCCATCAGGTGGCACGCCCGACTACTTGGCGCCGGAGCTTGGGGACATGGAGGGATACACCAAGGCAGGCAGATGTGTCTTGAGATTGGGGTCTTGGGGTGCTTGGTTTGTTTGAAAGGAAGCACCAAGGGACGCCACCCCTTTTGGGGCTAGTTTAAAGGAAGAGCAAAGGGTAACAACTTCTAATTATGGAAAGCCCAATAATGACCGTCGGGACTGTAGTATGGTTGTGCAAATTCCTACACAGGTTCATGACCATCCTCAATACCCCAAGTAGAAAGTAAGGCGTTTTGACAACTGCCTCTGCATTTGGTCTTGGAAACATGACACGGTGCATTTCAAAAGGTCTGACGTGGCACGGGTCTTGTCCATGGCCCACCTTTGCTTTGCCTTTTGATCAACACCACGGGCTCCATGCCGGCGCTGCTCAGGGCCATGTGCTGAAACGGGCATGGGGCAACCTCCACCCCGACAGTTCAGAACGTTTTGGGAACGTTAGTTAGGAACAGTTGGGTTGGATTAGGTTAGGAGGATGAGCTAGGTTCAAATCCAGGCCGGCCTAAGGCAAGCCGGGAACTATGTTGTGACCTAGCCGATCCACTTGGGCTGTCATTGCCTGCAATAGCCGATCCACTTGAGGCGGTAGTTCTGAGATAGCCGATCCACTTGAGTCATTGAGGCGGTGGACTGGTGGTCCCTGGGCATCATGGTCTTCGAGCTCATGACCAGCGATACCCCATGGGAGCTCATTGGCATCGAATCGGCAAGCCCAGTGCCCCGTTTTGGGCAAACCCTAAGATTATCCCTCGGAAGGGTGGGGGGGTGGGGTTGTTGAGCAAGAGAAATGCACTTGAGAAATGGCTGCGATATTCATAGGGTGTGTTTGCTTCAGGGAACAACCCTTGAAACAAAGGGGAATGGCAACAGGCTCGAAGCCCGCCCGTTTTGAGGAACAGACTGTTGTCTTGGCTCCGGAAATGAATCCCCAGAAAAAATATTGGGAGATGGCTGAAAGTCTTCGTTGTGTTGAGCAGGGAGTTCACGGCGATCACAATCTGCTGGCCCAATAATTTTGCATTGCCTGACATTGTAGAGTGTATTCCTGCGGCAATACCTTGCTCTGAGCCATGTTGGGTTGTTGAGCCTGATTGCCATTTGATCGCCTTAGCTTAAGGCGGGCGATTACTTTGAGTTCGGAAGGGAGAAGGTCATCACTGGTAGATGTTTCAAATGAGAAACAAATGGCTATTCAGGGGAGCTATCGCACGGAAGGTGATAGCAGCATAGACCCGACGTGTCCATCATACTAGGGCAATTCCTGGAGTGGCACTTATGCCCCATGTCCCTTCTGTAGGTATGGGTCGAGGGTGGCTTGAGAGCTTTGCGGTTGAGACTTGCAGAAAAAATGCAAAAGGGAAGAGACTACTGCTGGTCACCCACAGGCGGACAACCCTCCATTGTGAAGAGTTCAGACACGAACAGCAAATTAATTGTGAAGATAATTGTCTATTTTTTTCCGAAAGCACAGGGCTGGTCATTAGACACCTTTTTGCAAAAAGAGCCAATTCCCCACCCTCCCCTCCTGAATAAGAATTGGGCGATTTTCATGAGGTAGATTTTCTCCTGTGTTTGTCAGTGAGTCAAGTGTGATGCGCATTTGCAAATGCTGATGTCTGTTTTTCTTGGTTTTCAGTCTTAGTTGGCCAACGCTTGTCTTGTCTCGGCTTTTGGGTCATTGCCGCGTCTTATGGTCAAGCTGTTAAGACTTGCATCCCTCGGATCAGGGAACTGTACAGAATGACGCGTCAACGATGACCAATTCGGGTCGGGTTCGCAAACGGTGACTCATCAGCGAAACTGTTGGGCAATGAGGAGGTTATATGACAACTTAAAGCAGGAACAGCTTTTGGCTCCCTCTCATCAGCGGAATTAAGCGGATAGATGAATTCCCATCGGTTGTTCGTGCTACCGGCGCCATTAACGACCCCAGCAGATTTTCATTTGTTGTGCTGCGCCATCTTCTCCAAGGGGGGGGGGGGGGGCGGGGATGATAACTTGCCACCTGACTATCCAATTTCTCCTTTTGTCACACCGCAGTTGTGCCTCACGCGTGCGCTTTCATTTCCTGCCTTCCTTGGCTGGTTTTGCCTGCTCTTGCTTCGGATTTCTTTGTTGACTGACATTGTTCGCCGTCCGCCATCGTTGAAGCCCGGGCTTGAAGTCAACGTGCGCTTTCTGGACCGGCTTTTCTTTGGACAGGACGACCTACACAAGCGCTCACACTTGCTTTGACGAGCTTTTTCGCTGCCTGTGAGCGACTAAGAAGCCCAAAGCTTGGGCGCATCTCTGCGGCTTTGATTGTCCTGAGCAGTCGGCTGATGCGTGCCGCTTGTCGAGACCTGGAGCCCGTTTCCAGCCAGGCTTTGCAGCCTGCCCCTCTCACTCAGCCTGCTTTGCCACTCTTGACTCGGCTGCGTCTTGTCTTAAAGGCCTCACCGTCTTGGTCATGTGCCACGAGCTTCACCTGAGAGCGTTGCCCCATCCCAGGCGGAGCTGTGGATGTGGACCCACGGTGGAAAGCGCTGCAGAGGTTGCTCAGAGCAACATCTTCAGCGTGTTTCAACAACTCTTGGGTAACAGATGTTGTCTCGCATGGTTGCGCATGTTGTTGTTCTTTGACCCGTCACTGTTAGCATGACGTCAACAACCCGAGGCGGGGCGTTCCTCCACACAGACGGAGCTCGCAGCTGGGTGAAGGTGTCCGAACCCAAGGTGAACCGCTCCAAAATGCGGCGGTGCAAAAAGATCGCCACGAAGCGGCCTAAGCAAGCGGCTGATTTGAATCGCACTCAACATATGTGGCCAAGAAGACTGCTGGAACTGCCGCGTTTTGGCGCAGAGTCCAACTTGCAGGTGTGCTTCGGGCCAAGGGTCGCTCACAGCGCCGGCCCTCTTTTGTACAAGTGTTGCTTCAAGACTCTTGCTTGTCGGTTGCTTCTTTGTTCTTATCTCTTTTGTTTTGTTTTGTTGTTTTTCTTGGACCCTGCAAGAGCTTGTTTCGTCTTATCTGGATACCGTTTGGTCTAAGTTGGCTTGACTGCGCCTGGTTTTGCTTTCATGAGGGTCACGAAGCCCCTTTGGTGTGGGTTCTAGGGCCTCTCATGTTTACCTTCGGACAGCCTTTGTGGATCGAGCAACAGCCGAGGACAGATGATCCTATGGAGTTTGGGGCCAAGGGAGCTGACCAGGATCGCAGAAAGTAGGCCATTTCGGGTGCCCTGTCTTAGTTTACCGCTGATCTTATGATTATGCTGGTGTTGTTGAGTCTTCAAAGTCCGGTTGTGTTTCTTGCTTTGTTGTATTTGTTTGCTCAGCCTTCAATATCTGACATGTTGCAGGTGACCCCCAGTCCCCAGCCCCCAATGAATGGAGGCGCACCCCCCAACAACATCTATTGAGTGCCCCACGCAAGTACAAAGCCAGAGAAACGGTTTTATTGAAGCCCACTAGGGGTTCAACTTCAAGTTCAGCAGCCCTGTTTCCATCTGGAGCTTCACGGTGTTTTTTTTCTGGTGTGTTTGAGGAGGAGCCTCCAATTTGATGCGAGGCTTCCCAGTTCCAAGCTTTGAGCAACGCACGCCATTGCTGTCCGCTTTGCTAAGCCACGTTTTCGGATACCGCCTGACAGCGCTTCGAGCCGAGGATTGTGAAGCTGGGCCGGAAAGGCCGCGGGGCTAAGTGAAGGGATAGGACTGACCATTCTATATAGCGGTGGCTGGTTGCCCCCGCCCCAAATGAACAGTTCAACCCCTGACGACAAATCGAAGGCCCTTGACACCAAACGTGGATCCAGGAACCTGGCCACAAAAGAGGCTCGTGTTGCTTTGCAGGAAATAGGCTGAATAATTCTATCCATTCCCTGCAACAATTCATCCATGGTCACATCATGACTGTTGCAAGTTTGGCGCTTTCGCTGAATGAAAGGGCCTCGTTGACCCTTCCCAGCTGAACAGTTTTTGAATTGGCGGCTTAGCGGCTGGCCAGGTGCTTCGCGCAGGACGAAACTCCCCCAACACCTGAATGACTTTCTGCGGTATCACCATCCCCTTAATCCTCGATTAGGGGGTGGGGTCAAAATGTAAGTTACATTTTTGGGGCTCAATTTTCTGCTTTTCCGGCGGAGGGGGTCAAACATGCACCTTTTTCATTGCCCCCCCCTTCTTCTCGTGGAACCTTTAATCCTTGATTGAGCACGCGCTTGCTGTCAGAGAGTTGCGCAGGCGCGTTTGCTGTCGTTTGTCCAGGCACGGGGGCACGTCCAGGGCGCCCCAGGCGGCGCGCAGAGGGCGCGCGGGAGCGCTTAGGGTGCACGGGCGCGCCCAGGGCGCGTGCGCGTTGAGCGCGCCCCGGGCGCGCAACAGGCGCATGGGCGCGCGCAGGGCAGGCAGGCACGTCCAGGTTGCGCAGGCGCGTCCGGCGCGTGGGCGCGTCCAGGGCACGAGGGCGCACGGGGGCGTTCAGGGGGGAAGGGCGCGCCGGCGGGCGCATTCCCAGACTTGTCTAACCAAACTGTGAAAAGCCAATGGATGAAACAGGCTCAAAGCACACAGTCCCTCACAAGAAAGCAGACGGGTACTCCGTCGACCCCCTCAGAGCACAACTTGATGCTTTCTCCTTCCTTTGCTGTGCGTTGAGGGGAGATGTAGACCAACGAGCTGTTTTGGAGCCATGTGCAAAAAACACCCCGCCCAGAGAGGAGAGCCCACAAGTGCCACATCATGGTTTCAGCTTTCTCTGAACTACTTGACCTCGCTTGATTCTCATAAGCTCTCGCCTCCTGATTTCACAATTCAGGCTTCTCAACTAGAAATGGATCCAGCCATGGCGGCAACCGTGCCTCGCTTGCAACGAGCCCTGCTGCTTACCCAGTCTCGCGCTTCTTGAAACCACCACCTCAGATCCCATCACACGGATGAGCTAGCGCACGTACTCAAAATTTCACGAGCACAAGTCGAACTGTGTTTTTCGGGAACCTGCAAACCAAGCCACATTCTGCAAAAGCTGGGCCTGGGAACAGTGGGTCAGGCGATCAACAAGCTCTGTCAGGCGCTGGTTTTCCTGGCCCTGTGTCAGAAGCTGTTCTGTCAGGCTCTGCTCTGTCAGACACTTGGCATCATTGTCACAGGTCAGACGTTCAACATGCTTTGTGAGAGACGAATTTTCCTCCCTCAACGTGCAGACATCCTCATCCAGTGTCTGCAAGCGCTTTACCTCTCTGAGGAGAACCGAAGCCGGATAGACCTTGCCCGGTTCTTCTCGTGCTGCTGTTACATGCAGTTATTGTACAGCTTCCTTGCTACCCCTTCATGTCAAATGCAACTTGCCCACAGTGTCATGTGAGTCGCCCATGGCGCCTGCGGGCGTGTGGCCTTGCAGCCCAGAAAGGCCTTGGCGCAAGACAAATTCAACACATCTCAAACTGTAAGCATCAACGATCAGCATCCAAACATCAAGACTTCCATGAGACGCCATTTATCACTCCGCAAGATTGCTCCACAGGATGCACGGGTCTCTAGCCTGCAGCAGCTAAAAAATCTGGCCTATGCCCGCTTCCAACAAACCTGGCATCACCCTCTTCGTGCACTTCTCTGACGCAAGTGTCGGCGGCGATGAGCTTGACCGTGTCTGGGACACAAGCCTCCAAAGTATATGTCGGCCGGCAAATCGGCCAAACACAATGGACCTGGGCCACAGGACACTCTCCCTTCAGGATCCAGCAGTCCACCGTCTGCAACGGAGAAGCGGTCACAACACCCATGGACTGCATCTCCGTAAACTGCAGCCTCAGCAACGTGCGTGGCTCAGCTGTCAGATGCACCCCGTTGTCCAACAAAAGATTCAGGAACTGCAGGCGGGGCTGCTCATAGCTGGGTCAGAAGCCTTTGATTCCTCGCACGGCAGCCGCCAATGCCAGGAACCTCAAGTGCACAACAGCGTGCTCTCCATCTGTGTATAGGGGCATCCCAAGAGTGCGTTCTGTGAAGTCAGATGTGACCATCAGACTCTCTCCCTGTCCTTCCAAGCGAGGAACCAACACCCGCTTCCAGAAGTCTGTGGACACGTAAAACCAGCGGTCTGAGTCGGCCATGGTCTGTGGTGCTGCGTCTGGCCTGCGCATCTTGGCAGGCTTTGTCAGGTCAGGCATGTCCTTCAAGGCCAAGTTTGAGGCGTTCACCACTCTGCCGTGATGTTGTGGGTCTTGATTTCCAGGTCCTCGATCTTGAAGCCAAAGCGACCATCTGGGGTGCTCACCTTGGTGATGTTGCCTGGCAAGTACTCGGAGACCAAGGCCAAGAGGAGCGCTTCAGTCAGGTCAGCCGGAGTCATCTCAAAATCCTGGTCAATGGCACCCTCGGAATCCATGAAGTCAATGTCTGCCTGCAGGGTGCAATAGCATCATGGACATGTGCGAGAAACCTGAGCTATAGTAAACAATTGCCTTGGAAAAAGAAGAAGAATTCCAATTGAAAAGCGGAACCTCAACTTGCGAGATGCTGCGCCCAGCTCAGACAAGTAGACAGCCGAGTCGATTGCAGTCTCTTCGGCCGGAAAGCACACGATTGGGCCTTGAAGATGCATCATGGCCCACAAGGCGTCCCGGCGGATCACCTTGTAGAATGTCTGAACTGGCATGGTCAGAGGGTCAGACGGCAGGGTCAGACGGCAATGGTCAGGCGAGTGTCGATGGTCAGACGAAGGCTTGTGCCGGCTTGAGCCAAAAGCTCTACTTCACAAGTTCTACCTCACAGCGACACGCAAGCTTTCGTGAACTGCAGCTGGGGCTCTGGCACGCCATGGCCTGCCAGCCTCCTGCAAGGAAGGCTCAATTCTTTGGAAGCATGACTCGCAAATGCTCTCTAGCCAAGTTACAGGAGCTCATGAGAGTAACAAACTGCTGACCCATTGAAATTGCGCTCAGGTGTGTCGCACTTCAACAACATGCAGCGCTAGCGCATGGCACAAGATGATCCTTCCTCAACACACGCAAGGGCACGCGAAAGGGTCTACTACTACTACACACACACCGGAAAGCAAGAAGGAGGCACAGTTCAACCTTGCCGCTGGCCTCCGAAATTGACTTTTCAATCCTGGAGGGGGTCATGTGCCAGGCAACACTGAGCGTTCGGCGCAACATTGTGATGTTTATTTGTCGCAAACACAGCATCTGGCCACACCTGCTGACACTCATTAAGAAGCAACGGCGTGACCTGGCGCAGGAATCAGTTGCAGCACAGAACAGACAGAACACGCATACTTAATTCATTGAAGTAAACAAGCTCGCACAAGCACTCATATCCTCAAATTTACAAATGTTCCGGCCACATGCAATTGGAACAAAGTGGCACAAGTGCGTCACAATCGTCGATACCAAGACACGCACACGCACACACACATTTATATATATATATATATACAAACACAACGCGGACATGTTCCTGGATGAGTCGGCTTTGAAGCAGGATCGTTCGAAAAGCATGTGAGAGCCATCGAACATGTCATTCTGCCCTCACACTGGGAACGGACACAAGAAGTTTGAAAGGAACATCTGGAGGAAGAAACAAGCATGATGTAGTCAAAGTGGCTTCAAGCCTTGAACATGACATAGCCACGACATAGCCTCAGAACCCGGAAAAAACAATAAGCCAAGAGAAAAAAAGAAAATTGGGGCCTGATAAAGCCTCCTCCAGTAAAGACGTGACGAAGCCTGGAAGAGGCTTGAGCTGCAAAAAGACCGGGCCTCGAACTAGGCCTGCAACCGGGCCCCGGAAAAGGACCAAAAGAGAGAAGAGGACTGCAAAATAAGACCAGGCCCCGGAGGACCAGGCAAAGACCGGGCCCCAAACCAACCCGAGCCACGGAAAAGCCAACAGGAAGACCGGCCCTTGGTAGAAGCCGTGAAGAAAACCAACCGAAAGGGATCGAAGAGGAACCAGGCCCCGAACCAAGCCCGGGCCCCAAACCAAGCCTGGAAGAGGACGAAAAGAGGAACGTGCCCCGCCTGGAAGAGGACAAGAAGAGGACCGGACCCCGAACCAAGCCGGGCCCCAAACCAAGCCTGGAAGAGGACGAAAAGAGGAACGAAGAGGACCGTGCCCCAAATCAAGCCTGGAAGTGGACGAAAAGAGGAACGTGCCCGACGCGAAGAGGCCCGGGCCCCGAACCAAGCCTGGAAGAGGACGAAGAGGGCCGTGCCCCAAATCAAGCCTGGAAGAGGACTTGAACCAAGCCTGGAAGAGGAGAACCAAGCCTGGAAGAGGACGAGAAGAGGACCGGGCCTTGAACCAAGCCTGGAAGAGGATGAGGAGATGACTGGGCCCCCTGGAAGAGGACGAGAAGAGGACCGGGCCCCGTACCAAGCCCGGAAGAGGTTGACAAGAGGATCGGGGCCAATAAACGGACCGGGCGCAAAAGGACTGAAGAGGAGTGGACCCCGCAAAAGGACTACGGAATGCCCAAGCTTCCCGCAAACTGATGAGTGACGAGAATCAAAGCAAGAATGTAATGATGTTGCCTGGTTCTTTTTTTGCGCTCGTGACACATGTCACTATGAAATTGACGTATGATAGTAATGGCGATGTCCTGTTGCTGAAGAAGTATACATGGTAGCCGCTAGGCTAGCACACTTCGACAGCATGGTCTCTTTCTCAAGTGAGATTCCTGCACCAAACAAAATCCGGTTGGTGCCGGGGGTGAACGGCCTACTAAACCTGCAAAGATACGAAAACGAATAAAACACAAGCTACATGAAACATAATGAATCAAACGTTTTAAGAAGATAAACGCTGAGAAAAAGGCATCAATTTTATTACCTCCCATATCTTGTAGATGAAAGGTTGCCTCAGTAGCCACTGCCCTAGCCTAAACCCCGGATAAACCAGCTGATGTCAGACACACTATTTGCAGGGCGCGAGCCTTCCTTTCACAGCTTTGCCATGACACACGCAGACGCAGGGGCATCAATTTGCTTTGACGGTGCCCAAGGCTGTCTGACGGACCTCAGCTTGGAGGTCATGGAAAAGACTGGATGCCGAACATGGACAATGAGAAACATCTCGCTTGAGAATTACACCTACGACATGATGAAAACGCAGTACCACGACCTCTTCATCACGACCAGAACATCCATCCAAGATCCATCCATCCGACCTCTCGGAGGAAATCGGAGTACTACCTTTATATTGGGCGGAGGACGAAGAAGGACTGGAAGGTTTCATGTCAACCAACGATGAAGAGACATTTTGGGTATTGGAGGAGAACAATGCGTTCATTGCAAGAAAGGTGTCTGGGCGGAATTTCAAATTCAAGTAGAGAAAAGGAAAAGGAAAATCAACAAGCAAAAAGGGCAGTCACCAGCGAGGTGGCTTCAAACCCTTTCGAAAAGGTAGCTCTGGCGGGAAGGCCAATATGGCCAATGAATAGCAGGATCCCTACGACCAGGCGTATTGGGGAAAAGGTAAAGGAAAGAAGGGAAAGCAAGGAAAATCAAAATTCCAATATCCCTATGATGGAAACAAAGGTTATCCATCCTATGACAGTGGCAAAGGAAAAGGCGGACAAGAAAAACGTTTGCAGCCATTGCAGAGAAGACGGAGGAGCAGCCCGCCATCCAGCAGACTGCCGGTTGGATTGGGATTGAACAAGGCTACATGAAACATCCAGCGCAGGACAAGCGATGATGGCATTCCATGACGCATATGAGCAGCATGAGAAGGACGCCATCCACGAGAAGCTGATCCAATCCGATACAGTTTCAGAGCAGCGACAGCAAATCAAAGCCTTTTGGCAACAAAGCTGATGGTGCCTGTCATCAACCCACAGCGCAATCCGACCTATGCGATGGTTCTACCAGATCCCCATGAAAGACCTCATCTCCTACTCGTACACCCCGGCCGAGACCAAGTTCACTTTTGCAAATGGAGAGACAGCCAAGGTAAGCTGGACCTTGCCAACATCGACATCCTTGAACAAGGCGCTGTACCGATCCTCCTAAGCATCAGTCAGATGCGGAACCTGCACATGACCATCGAGCACACACCTCAATGTGACAAGATCGCATGTAAGGCTCTTGGCACGACCCGTCAAGCAGTTCCAGTATCCGGTGCAGGACATGTGCTCGTCGATCTTGCTGGAGTAGCAAGAGTGAAATCCCACTGAGAGATCGCCATCCAGGGCCTCACCAACGACGTTTACGATGATGACAACAGCATCCATTTCCCTTCGAGGGGACACTCAGGGAGTGAACAAGTCTGTGCGTCCAAAGAATCCGAGGCGAAGGAAGAGATAGCGACTCCGAAGACTATTGGTTCTCTCAAGCAGTGTCACTGGATACCCGACAAGAAGAACAAGCAGCTCATCCGTGTGCGCATCACGCCTCGCAAACGTTGTTCACACCAACGGGAGCGAAAGAGTGTCCAGTTAATCCTGACAACATCAGCCGAGAGCGTACGCCGGAAATCATTGATGCATCCAAAGGTGGAGATCCTGAAATCCTTGAAGACAATTGGAGACTTACACCCCAGGCAAACAAACCGTTGATCAACCTGTAGAAGGGTAAGACCATTTTCACCTTCGGGGACGATCTGCTGAAGGACAAGGAATCCGGTTCAGGATCGGCAGCAGACAGGATCATCTACAAGAAGGGCCAGTCGACTATTGAGCCAGATCCTGCAACGCCATCCAGGGAAGAACCCACTTCACTTCCGCTTCCCTTAAACAGAAAGGCAGAATTCATCAGCGATTGTCCAAACCAGAAGAGCTGAAAAAGCTCCACCTGCAGCATCACCATATGACTACAGACCAATTTCGATTCAGGACTCGTGCGCTTCACTTGCCAACATCAATCTACGATCTATTTGAACAGAAGGTGTGTCCGGCTGGCAACCGCTAAATGCGGTTGCCCCGTGTTTTTTCCTACGCAGAGGTGAGCGAGAGAAAGAAAATACTGGTCTTGTGCTGGTCTCTTGATTGCTTGTGAATGCATGTAGGCACATTTGCATTGCAAAAGCCTTCTGCAGATTCGATCTCACAGGGTAGTAGACTTGCAACGGGAATGACCAGCATGCCTGCAAGGCCATCGGAGCCTGCAGAGGAGGACTGGCGCAAGCCTGCTGGCAAGGCCATTGCTGAGCAGGAGAAGTGGGCAACTGGGCCGCAATTGGAAGGCCATCTTTCTAGCAGCAGTGTGGAATCCTCTTGTGTCTTTTTGTTCCTTTTCATCCGTCATTCAGGTGCACCTCAATTTGCTGACCTTCCTACGCAAGCAGAAGCTTTTGGCAACCTTGCATGGGAAAGGACGACTTGAAGACCATTGCCATGACACGCCTGACAAGTCCGACAAGACTGACAACAAGCCTGACAAAACAGACAAACCGGAGAAGGCGACAAAGCAAGCCCAGAAGGCTTCCAAAGTGACTCGAGGCTACAAAGAGATGTTCGATGGCACACATGCGGTCCATGAAGGGCTTTATGAATCTGGCGCCTCAATGTTCTGGCTCTTGTCGGGATCCACGAATGCCGATGCCAGTGATGACACTAGCTTGGCGTTTGCGGAGATCGATGCGTGGGCAAATTTGTGGTTTGCTACCAAAGGTGGACACAGATCGATTGCTAGCACCAGTTGTTTTTCTGGGTCAGGTGGCTTCCGCAGCAAAGGCGTCAAAACCTCAGGACAAACAGCTGCTGTTTGGCCACGGGGCCACGCAGGGCTGATTCTTAGCCACGGCCCGGGCACTGGAGGAGGCGAAGGGCGATGTTCTGGTGCGGTTGGTTGATGCAGCGCTCACAGTGACCCTACAGCTGCGCCTGGTTGACAATCTACGCAA
Source organism: Effrenium voratum (assembly GCA_963377175.1). Lineage (NCBI taxonomy): Eukaryota > Dinophyceae > Suessiales > Symbiodiniaceae > Effrenium > Effrenium voratum. Next base: position 288,853 of record CAUJNA010002968.1, on the reverse strand, counting down.
AGCAGCCTCGCTGCAGATGAATGCTGCAAGCCAGCAGAGCAGCCTGGCTCATTTGGCGCCTAGCTTTTTGACTTGGCTGAAGCACAGCTTGGTTGTCATGTCTGACAAGACAGCAACTACGAAGACATGCTGGCCTGGAGTACGGAGGAAAGCCGGCCCCGAAGGCAGTGGTGGAGTGTCTCTGCCTGGCACAGGAACTGTGTTTCTCGGAGCCATCTATCTTCAAAGAGTTCTGGCTGCTTGAGAGGGAGCACTGCGTGAAAGCGAGAGAGAAAGGAGGCAGGGCTTTGAGATATCATGGCTGTGAGAGAACATTGCTGTCACAACATGTCATGTTCATGGCATGTTAGCAGAACACACCACGCTTAGGTTATTTATGTTTGTGGCAATGGACAGGACATCACTGGCTCATGAAGCTGAAAGAGATGTTCAAGCAAGCCAAGAAGCTGTCCAATGAAAGCGTCGTGTCTGACCTTGCTTCTCAGCTTGGCATGGATACGTTCAAGGCCCGTGGTCTTCTCCAGTACTTTGCCGGCATCATGCGCTTGTCGGACATCCAGGACTTCTGGGTAGCGTTCCTGGAAAGCCACTTCTTCAAAGTAGTCCAAGTTGAAAGTTGTCCTGTTTGGTGCAGTGCTGGCATCAATGCACGATGACAAAGCAACATCGCTACAGATCAAGAAGATTGCCGAGATCTACATTAAGCCCATGGAGATGTTCAATCTTATGCAGAGCGAGGACGACCCTGTGGCTAGTGTGCTTGCCGCTGTTGCCAGCGCTGACAACACACCACAGGTGGTCGCATACTGTGAACTTTGCGTTCAGCTGATGGACTGCACCTTTGACGCGGACTTGAATAGCTTGCTAGAAGAGAGCAGTTCCAGCAGCCTGTAGCAGATCATGAATGGCAATGGCCTGACCACCGCCGTGGGCGCCTCGGATGTCACAGCAGAGCTTGGACCTGCGTCGAAGAAGATGCGTTGCACAAGTGAGCGTGGCTTCCTGAAGCACAACTGCAACGACGCAGTCGAGGACCTTGAGTGGGAGAACATGGCCTCTTTGCCCAACAAGAAGAAGCTCCCGCTCATGAGCCTGACAGACAAGACCAATTGGCTGACAAACAAAGCAGGCAGCACAGCCAGCAAGGCAAGTGCCACACCGCCTGACTGGGACAATGAGCATGGTGCGCCCTGCTTTTGGCAGGAAAGCAAGTCCACAAGCTTTTGGGCATCAGTTGTGGAGGGCACCTGTGCAGGTGCAATCTTGGACATGACAGCAAGCGCACAGCTAGCGCAAGCGGCTCTGGACGCCCAGGTGAAATATCATGGCATCAGCGCAGCAACTGTTCACTCAAAGTGGTTGCCTTAAGGTGGTGGCTGTTGAGGAGAACGAGCTTGCCAATCAGGTTCAGACTCACTTTGCTGGGCGCCTGACGGAGCAATCTGACTTGGAGGAGGAGGAGGGGGACAAGAAGACAGCCGATCCTTGGAGGAGGATGGCAAGAATGAGGCAGCCTAGCCGAATCTTGCCCGCTCACTGAGAGAGTAGACCATGGTTGGTGCTGGTAGTCTTGCAGACAGTTGTGCCATTTGAGCCCAGCTGATGATGAGGTGCGGTCCAAAGTAGGTCATTGCTTCGTGTTTTTTGGCAGGCAGCTTTTTGTTTGCACGCAGTTGTCAAAGCATGGCGCCACCTCCCTAGAATTGTCATGCAGCTTCTTGTGTCCAAGATGTAGTTTAGCGCATGCCTTGATGGTGGAGCCGCATGCCGTTCAAGGATTTGCTGGTGCACGGGGTCCAAACTGAGTCAGGCTCACACACGTAGCCACGCCAGCAGTTGCAAGCGCAAACGGCAGCCTGGACGCACACTACCAGCCCCCAACAAAGCGGAGATGGCTGAATAGCTCTGGCCAGAGCAAAGTGTGTCAGATTCACTCGTCCTCCAGCGCCTGACAGATGACATGGGTGAAGAAGCGCCTTGCGCGCACACATAATTATAGCAGAATTGTAGCAGTCATTGACAGAAGGTCTGATGTTGCTATGCTGTTTGTGCTGCTTTTTCAGGTATGGCGCCCACAAGCACACCCGGCAGGAGCCAGTTGCCACTGTTTGGCTGGCTGAGCAGCGCTGCCCATCAAGGCTGGGGAATTGGGCGCACTATCTGCGCCAGCCTTCTCACCCGTGGTGGTGTGACGACTTGTAAGAGACGAAGGTGCTCCACAAAATGGGGCAGATTTGGGGTGCTTCTTGGTTGCAGGAATTACAGGGCCGGATAACCCCACAAGTCTATGCTTATTGAAGTATGCGACACTTGCATCTGCCGAGCAGCGAATAATCCCAAATCCGAGACATGCAAAGACCCTCACATGCAAAACCTTCACACAGTCAGCTATGTCGAAAACTCTCAGCACTTTGTTTTTCGCTCTGGCAGATCGAGGGGTCGCATTGGCATCGCCAATGGCATATGTCAGCGGCATATGTTTAACATATGGCTTGAAGTGCCAACGCGTCAGGCGCAGCATGTATCTGCCAGCCTGGCCCCATGCATCCTGCGCTGTAAGGCGCTAAGTACTTCAAGACGAAAGGCGACCGCAGATGCAAGCAACTTCCAAATCATCCACGCGTCCGAATCTTTCGACTGGGGTGTCCTGAAGTGCGGCTCGATTGTGTGTTCTGGCACGGCTGCAAACGCTGCCATTTTGACAGCTGCCAAATGCTGCCCCTGCCACGCAAACACACGCTCAGATGCACAGAATGCTGCGCCTGCCACGACTTCGGCAATGGCATCTCCAAAGTGCTGCGCCTGCCACGATTTCGCACGCCCCGAGCCGCGCGCGCGACAACATCCCAACCCTTTAGACAGCTGCCAAATGCTGCCCCTGACACGCAAACACACACTCACATGCACAGAATGCTGCGCCTGCCACAACTTCGGCAATGGCATCTCCAAAGTGCTGCGCCTGCCACGATTTCGCGCCCCGAGCCGCGCGCGCGACAGCATCCCAGCCCTTTAGACAGCTGCCAAATGCTGCCCCTGCCACGCAAACACACACTCAGATGCACATATTACTGCGCCTGCCACGATTTCGCGAGCCCCGAGCCGCGCGCACGACAACATCCCAGCCCTTTAGACAGCTGCCAAATGCTGCCCCTGCCACGCAAACACAGATGCACAGAATGCTGCGCCTGCCACGACTTCGGCAATGGCATCTCCAAAGTGCTGCGGCTGCCACGATTTCGCACGCCCCGAGCCGCGCGCGCGACAACATCCCAACCCTTTAGACAGCTGCCAAACGCTGCCCCTGCCACGCAAACACACACTCAGATGCACAGAATGCTGCGCCTGCCACAACTTCGGCAATGGCATCTCCAAAGTGCTGCGCCTGCCACGATTTCGCGCCCCGAGCCGCGCGCGCGACAGCATCCCAGCCCTTTAGACAGCTGCCAAATGCTGCCCCTGCCACGCAAACACACACTCAGATGCACAGAATACTGCGCCTGCCACGATTTCGCGAGCCCCGAGCCGCGCGCGCGACCTTTAGACAGCTGCCAAATGCTGCCCCTGCCACGCAAACACACACACACTCACATGCACAGAATGCTGCGCCTGCCACGACTTCGGCAATGGCATCTCCAAAGTGCTGCGCCTGCCACGATTTCGCGAGCCCCGAGCGCGCGCGCGCGACAACATCCCAGCCCTTTAGACAGCTGCCAAATGCTGCCCCTGCCCACAAACACACACTCAGATGCACAGAATGCTGCGCCTGCCACGACTTCGGCAATGGCATCTCCAAAGTGCTGCGCCTGCCACGATTTCGCGAGCCCCGAGCCGCGCGCGCGACAACATCCCAGCCCTTTAGACAGCTGCCAAATGCTGCCCCTGCCACGCAAACACACACTCAGATGCACAGAATGCTGCGCCTGCCACGACTTCGGCAATGGCATCTCCAAAGTGCTGCTGCACGATTTGCGATTCGCGAGTTGCCGCGCGCGCGCCAACTGCGCGACAACATCCCAGCCCTTTAGACAGCTGCCAAATGCTGCCCCTGCCCACAAACACACACTCAGATGCACAGAATGCTGCGCCTGCCACGACTTCATGGCATCTCCAAAGTGCTGCGCCTGCCACGATTTCGCGAGCCCCGAGCCGCGCGCGCGACAACATCCCAGCCCCTTAGACAGCTGCCAAATGCTGCCCCTGCCACGCAAACGCACACTCAGATGCAATGCTGCGCCTGCCACGACTTCGGCAATGGCATCTCCAAAGTGCTGCGTCTGCCGATTTCGCGAGCCCCGAGCCGCGCGCGCGACAACATCCCAACCCTTTAGACAGCTGCCAAACGCTGCCCCTGCCACGCAAACACACACTCAGATGCACAGAATGCTGCGCCTGCCACAACTGCGGCAATGGCATCTCCAAAGTGCTGCGGCTGCCACGATTTCGCGCCCCGAGCCGTGCGCGCGACAGCATCCCAGCCCTTTAGACAGCTGCCAAATGCTGCCCCTGCCACGCAAACACACACTCAGATGCACAGAATACTGCGCCTGCCACGACTTCGGCAATGGCATCTCCAAAGTGCTGCGCCTGCCACGATTTCGCGAGCCCCGAGCCGCGCGCGCGACAACATCCCAGCCCTTTAGACAGCTGCCAAATGCTGCCCCTGCCACGCAAACACACACTCAGATGCACAGAATGCTGCGCCTGCCACGACTTCGGCAATGGCATCTTCAAAGTGCTGCGGCTGCCACGATTTCGCGAGCCCCGAGCCGCGCGCGCGACAACATCCCAGCCCTTTAGACAGCTGCCAAATGCTGCCCCTGCCACGCAAACACACACTCAGATGCACAGAATGCTGCGCCTGCCACGACTTCGGCAATGGCATCTCCAAAGTGCTGCGCCTGCCGATTTCGCGAGCCCCGAGCCGCGCGCGCGACAACATCCCAGCTCTTTAGACAGGCGCGCGACAACACCCCAGCCCTTTAAACAGCTCCCAAATGCTGCCCCTGTGAGTGAGTGAGTGAGTGTGAGTGAGTGTGAGTGAGTGTGAGTGAGTGAGTGTGTGCGAGTGAGTGTGTGTGAGTGAGCGTGTGTGAGTGAGTGTGTGTGAGTGAGTGTGTGTGTGTGAGTGAGTGTGTGTGAGTGAGTGTGTGAGTGTGTGTGACTGAGTGTGTGTGAGTCAGTGTGTGTGAGTGAGTGAGTGTGTGTGAGTGAGTGACTTTGTGCGGGTGAGTGAGTGAGTGTGAGTGAGTGTGAGTGAGTGAGTGTGTGTGAGTGAGTGTGTGTGAGTGAGTGTGTGTGAGTGAGTGTGAGACAGTGAGTGTGAGTGAGTGGCGGCGGGGGCGGCGGGGCGGGCGGCGGACGGCGGGGCCGGACGGCGGACGGCGGGCGGCGGGCGTAGAGCGGTAAAAGTAAGAACCCCACACAAAGATGTGGGGAAAAATGTCATGTCATTTGGACACTTTGTCAGCTGTGGCCGTGCCTTGATACTTGCTTGGCCCTTCATGATTTGTTAGGAGAGGGCTTGCCTCAATGCAGAGCTGCGCTTTTGTTCTGTGCCGTCAGTCGGCTCTGCTCCAGACGTTCCTGCCGATTGCAGTCGTCTGACACCTCCGAGCCTGACCTGTTCTTTGGGGCAGTTCCTCAAGTCCAAGACTGGGCAAGGATTGGGACCCACCTGACCTGTTCGTTCCGACAATCAGAGCCATGTCTGACGCGTTGCGCGACAATCTTTGATCTTTGCACTGTTCAGTTGTGAAGATGTGCGACAGCTACACTTCATGGTTGTCAGCTTCTTGTTTTTTCCATTTTGTGATTCTTGACTGTTCATGTCAGGAGGTGGCCTTGAACACCGAGCTGCACCTTCAAGCGCCCGGAGTGTCAAAGCGAACAAAAGCGCCTGACCATCGCACTATTCGCAAGATGACGGCGTGCATGGCGGAAGCTGCACGGGAGCGCGCACGAGACACCCTCCGCCAGGCAATCGCTTCCAGGTGGGTGGACGACAAGGAGCCACGGAGGCTCGTTCGCTACAAGGCATCCATCCTGATGGGTCAGGAGGCGAAGCCAAAGCGGGGCCTGCTTGGTGTGGTGCTCTGGTTTGAGTTCACTTGATTTGCTTTGCAGCGAAACAGTTGTCATGAACGGTTGTCATTAGTTAGAAGTTGCTTTGCTGGCTGAGGTGCCCCTGCGCAGTGGCGAGCTCGAGGGTCTTGAGGAGGACTATGGTGTCAAGCTGTGCCAAACTGTGACAGCCCTGCTTTCCGACGTTTGCACACCACGGGACTCTGAGTTTGACAGGGAGTTGCATCATGGTGACTAGCCCACCTTTTTGTTGCTACTTTTTTTGTTCGGTGTTGCATGCTACTGACTCAGGTATGACAAGCGCCGCATCATCTCGATCTTTTCGGATGGTTGCCGCAGCATGGTCAAGGGCCTTGATTTCCTGAAGGAAAGGTGAGACTGACGGGCGCCGCACCATCAGAATCGCAACTGGGCAACCAGTCCAGCATGAGGCTGACTGCATGGAGTTTTGGTCTGACGCCAGCTGGCTGACATTGTAGCCTGTTTTCTTCAATGAGAGTTTGGTAGCACTTAACGTTTGTTTCCCAATCCCTACAACAGTGCGGAACACTTGTTATTTACCTTGCCTGGCGGCATGGGCTGAGGTGTTCAGCGGCGGAGATGCCTTGATCCCCTTCGTCCACAAGGTGCGCTATGAGCTTCAGGCCTGTCAGCCGCAAGACTGCGTCAGGAAAGCTGCCTCTTGTTTCTTTTTGACCGGTTGAGGGCCCGTTTGACACACGTCTGACACACACGTCTGACACACACACCAAGATGCTGAGAGGAAATCTTAGTCTGACACTGCTTGAGATGGATGTTGAAGTCGCACATGTAGGAGCTTAGGCTTTGTGCAGTTTTCTGTTTCTGTTCTGAGCCGACCAGGGAAGAAGATTTTGGATCGTGACGGAGAGCGAGGCGCCGGCCTTACCACGCTTTTGCGGCACATGTCGTGGGCTCCTCAGCGCTGGGAATCAGCGATAGTGCCAGCTCAGAACTATGTGTTCCTTCAGGGAAGCATCGCCCTTCTTCTGGCCAATAGGCTGTCCGACGTGAGACTGAGCTCCTCGCAGCGGAAGCGGGCCCGCCAGCTGCTTAGCAAAATGGGGCCCAGGCAGGCAGCGACAGCGGGACTTCTAGCCGATTGGGCCACCGACGCTGGGGCCTTTTTGAAGAGCTTCGAAAAAGACCTCTATGAGGATGGCCAGATCATGGCACGCATGACAGACACTGCCAACCAGTCCTTTTGCGCAACTGCCTTGAGAGTGTGCCGGGATACACCTGCTACTGACATGTACCAGCACACAAGCGGGAAGATAAACTTGTTTGTCAGACGTGATGTGGTCAGGCCAGGCAGCGCTCCCCACAAAGAGCGGTTGTCAGGCTCTTCGGCGCGGCGCTTGGCGTCTGCTGTATCTCCCTGCAGGTGATACATGCACACACACAAACACATGCACATGCTCAACTCAAAAAGCAGCACCCAGAAACAAATAAAACCAGAAGCAAATTTAAAGCGATGGTTCACCTGGCCTCCACTGGTCAACAAGCAACATGGCGCAGGAGCTGAACTCCTCTTGCAAAGCCTGTCTGTCAGACAGCTCTTGAATAGCGTGGCAAGGGGCCATTGCTTCGCGAGGCGGGCAGCCTTCTTCTTCAGGGAGTCCTGAAGCTGCCGTGACTCATCCGGCAACCCCTGCTCTGCAAGGCAAACAGATTTGTTCCACAAGCCAATGTCAAAGGTTGCCCAGTCCAGTCTCAAGGGCTTGTCAGAAAATTCAGCTCGTGTTCTGGCCTTGGCAAGGCCATGGTGACTTGGATGACTGGGGATATGGAAGGCAACATAACATGACAGAAAAGAAAGACTAGCTCCAACTTGCAGCAACAACAACAGGCTGCAACAGGCAACACTTTCTACTTGTTGTGGTTGAATACATGGTTCTGCGCAAAAAACCAAGCCAGATTTTGTCAGGCGTCCAAGCAATCCAACAAAACCACGCCTATTCAACAGTTGAGTGAGGAGTTATGTGATGTAGTAATGTGTTGCAGGTGCAACTTCAACACAACAGTCAAAAGAACGACAACACTATGTTTCGAGGAATACAATGACAAGTAGCACGTGACGCTTTGCTGGCCCGCTGAATGGCGCTCCAGGCCAGTTGAACCTCTCGTGGAGCATCCGCCCCCCACAGATGTTTAATCTTGTCCTCAAACTGAACCAACTGCAGACGTGGAGCGATCTGTGGGTCAGATGGCCAAGCTCATCAAGACGCATATGGGCCCGTTGCTGGAGAATGGATGCACGCTTGACCAGCTCCTCACGGTCCGCCTGGGTGGTTCAGCTGCCGTCCAAGAGGTGGCCCAGCATTGCAACTAGGATGGTTGGCGACAAGGAGCACAAAGCCCAGCCTTCTGTCTCCTCCTTGGGCAAACTGTGGCCGCCGCCTGATGGTGTCCGCAAGCAGCAGACAAAGAAGTTCAGGGCTTCCCTTGCCAACACGGTGGCTAAGCAAGCCAAACTTCATGCCCTGGCAGCACTGCCCCAGTCACGACTTGGCCACATCTTCTCCGCAAGTTCTCCAAAGCCACCTGTGGTGATGGATCGCCGCCGGCTTCGGGCGGTTGACATGTGCAAGGCAGACTATGTGGTGGTGGATGATTTGAGCAGCGTGCTCCTTTCCAGGCATCAGGCGCCGTAGCAAGGCGCAATTTTCGCGCATGGACCTGCGGCGGCCTGGCCCTGATGCGCTGCACCACAAAAGTGTGCTCACAGAGACAAAGAGCTTTGCGATGTCAGCGCGGTTTGCCCGTGAGCTCTCTTCGCTGACTCAAGCCTTTGAGAAGCTTGCGAGGTGGCCTGGAAGCAAATGGACATGTCACAATGAAGACAAGCCTTCTCCGGGCAGCGTGTTCCTTCATGGCTGCACAGACTTGTGTGTTTTCTGCAATCAGCTCGCGGCGATTGGATCGTGATTCAGTTTAGTACACAAAGCAACCCAGTGGCACAAAGCGCGCTGGGCAAAGTTTGCGTGAGATCTTTGACAAGCCCCCGCAAGGTCGCCAATCCATGGGCTTGGGCGGTGTCAAAAAGCAACCGTGCAGCTGATTATTTCTCGTGACAGGAGGAGGAAGACGGCTGTTTGCTTGTCCATTATGCTCCCTTTGCCTGACATAACCAACTTCAGTTTATTTAGATGGTGCAGCAAATTTTAGGCTTGTGTTGCTGGGATTTGCAGGGGTTGGCAGTGCAAGCTGGTTGGGAAGTATAGTATGCCTTGTGAATTCCCATTGTAACCAGTTCCTTCTTCATCATAAAGCTCAATCATTGGATCGGAACCACATCCTTGGTTTCCCGTTAAGTTCCCGCATGACTGGGTGATACTTGGTCTCAGGGCTTTCTGGCATAGCGGGTTCCAACATTGCAACACGATCAGTTCTTGGAGGGCTGGAGCAAAACAAACTTGGCAGGCGATGATGGCATGGAACAGCTGCAGTGCTTGGAAAGACAAAAAGGTGCTTGCTGCTGTGTGTGCTATCAAAATGGGCCTTTGGAGAAAACATTTTTGGGCGAGGGTGGAAGGTACACCAAGGCCAGCGGCCCTCGCTTAGCGCCAGCAGCCCGAAGGACCGCAAGAAGTCGAAGCGCCAGCAGCAGAAGGACCGCAAGAAGCCGACTTGGGTACAGTTTGGCAAGTTTTACATAGTTGACTTGGGGCCTACATCTAGCCCTGTCAAGCCGACTGAGCCGGGCCCCAAGCAGGTCCAGGATGAGAACAACGTCAACTTGGTCTACCTCTCCCCTTGATGGAGCCGCGCCCTATCAACAGAGCATGATTGCGCCCAGTGCAGATCCGCATGGTGTAGATGTCCACAAAATGACCCCGCACATGGTGCTGGTCATGCATCTACGTGACATGTTGCGTGGCATAGTGGGGTTCTTATTCCACATCCTCAAGGCTTTGACCGGGCACGACCCTCTGCCAAAATACGAAAGCCACACGGCCACGTCGTGCTATTGGCCACCGAGCCTCTTGCTAGACCTTTTGGAGTGACAAGCGCAAAAGGCGAAGAGCAATTGCCGACCATCAATCCATGGCAACAGCAACTCTGAAAACTAAGGCCTGCAACAGCGCTACATGGAGAGTGAGCCACGTCAAAGATTTGCGGTGGGAAAGGCGTGGCGCATGTTTGGCATGTTTCACCCCCCGCACCCCCTCCCCTCCCATGCCTCAAAATCGAGCCCCAAAAATGTAACGTACATTTTTGACCCCCCCCCCCAATCAAGGATGAAGGGACTAAGACAAAACACACAGAAGGATTAAGATATTTTCTATCTTTGGCCATGGCTCCCAAATGACTGTGTGCTTTGCGCATGTGGTTTCCGTATTTTCTGGGCCTGCGGCCTCTAGCCGGCTACGCCTCTTTGAAGTTATACCATGTCATGTCATGTTTTTTTCGTATGAGAAACATATTCTGTGATATGATATGGTTGGTTAGGTTATGCATGTTGCCCACCCCAACCCCAGATGATGCAGGGGATGCCAGCTTCCTGGGCCCCAGCCGGGCCCCAACCCAGAAGGCTGACATGGGGTCGCGCGCGTGCGCGCCAGAGGCTCCAGAAAAAGCAGCCCAAAAAGAGCAGCCCGCAAGCCAGCCCGAAAACGCAAATGCAACAACACACCGTAAATAGCAGCATTTTGTGGCTGGGGTCGCGCGCGCGCGCCAGAAGGCCCGAAAACCAACAGGAAAAAAGCAAAGACCGCGCAGCGCGCGAGCCAGCCACAGCAACAGCAAAACGGACAGAAGAACAAAACCGCTCAGCGCAGCAGTTTTTGACGGTATTTACAGCGTTTTGTAGAGCGAGGGCCCAGCATCGCCAGCATGCCCGGCAGCGCTTGGCGCCAACATGCCCGAAAATGAGCCTCGCGTATATCCCTCCGTCCCTCCGACACCTAAAAAAACACTTCATGGGTTGTGAGCGGCTTTTTGGAAGGAAGAGTCTTGATGATGCAGACCAAGCCCCGCTGAAGCATCACCCACTGATGATGTCAGCCACATGGCCTAAACCCTGCATATACGCGATGTTCTGCGAGGGTTTCCCCGCAAGCCCGAGCTGGTGATGCAGAGGTGCCGGATTTAGGCAGCGCATCACGACCAAGCGGCAAGGGTCGGCGGAACCAGGGTGCAGCCCCTATAGCTAAAGCTAGCAGGCTAATTGCCTAGCGGCGACATGCTATTTCAGGAGCCAGGCTCCCGCCTGCTGCCGCCGACCCTCAGCGCCTTTACGGAAAAGTCAGCCGGCCCTGTGTCCCAGGGCCGGTTGTGGGACCGGTGTCTGGGACCGACCCCGGGACCGTCCTAGTTTTAGCTGACCAAGGACCACGGTCCTGAGACCGGAATCCACTTTTTGTGCTTTCGGGCGTGTTTCCCAGAAACCAAAAATTCATCATGGATTCCAATCACTTCGTTCCAGTTGCATCCCGCGCCGGTCCCCTTTGCAGGAGGCTGGGGCGAGAGGCAGGGGTCGGCGGATTTGCCTATTGCTTGTCCATAAACTTGACTCGGACAAACTCTGTGAACCTTGCCCAGCGCCCCACCTAAAAGCTGAAAGCGCCTCAAAAATGTAATGTTACATTTTCAGGTCCCGCCCATCTATTGGATTGCCTAAAAGCTGGGGGTGTGAACCTCAAAAATGCGGTCAGTTTGATCAAGCGCCCGTGCCAAGCCAGTCGGTCGATTGCCAGGACTGCAGCAGAAGAAAGTCCAATGGCCCAGCAAGACAGGCGCGGGCAGCGGCGCAAAGATTGCCAGGCCAACACTCAGAGAAGACACAGAAGGGCCCGCAAAAACTTAGCTTCGCTCAGCGCGTTGGGGTTTAGCCGCTTTCAGGGGCCCCTTTTGTTGACTTGAGGGAGCCACTTTCAAGAGGCGCTTTGTCTCGAACCTTTAAACACCAGAAACGTAAACGTTTAAAACAGCCCTGGCGCCTGTTCTTTGAGGGTCCCTGGCGCCCTGAGCATTGATCCTGGCTTGGAACAACAGCAAGTCCGAACAACTTCATTTCACGGCTGGCTCCAAGCGCTCTTTCCACACATGGTCGAAGACCCAGTCCACCGCCCAAGGCCCCTCAAAGCACGGTTGCTGCCCAAAGATCGCATAAGCCATAGTCGGACGCGGGTCATGGTCCTGTGCCCCTCACACTCCCTTGCGTGAAATTCAGACCAAACAAGAACCTGGTCTTGCGTGTGAAAAGGAGTTGCTTCAACGACCAGGTTGGCACTAGGGCAGAAATTCGGCTCTGTCAAGGCAAGGCCAACAAATTGTGCTATCTGTGATTTGGTCATGTTCTAGGGTCAGCGAGCTGTTGGTATAGCTACAGCCATAGCTACAGACAGGAAAACGCGTGCTGCGCAGAGCACATTTTTCAGTCAAAGGAAGATGTCATCAGATGGAGAAGTCTTCACAGCGCCTGTACAAGTGCAAGCCGACCAAGGCAAACCGGGGAAACAATCAAACTACTAATGACCGCCACGTACGGCGGTGAGTGGAGGCAGAGAAATGTGGACCGGTCGACAACCATCTGCTCAGAGACACAAGGTGTCAATTACTTCAAGAACACGCTCAAGCAGTGGTTCCTGAAGGGATCTACGATCGTGTGTCCATGTCAGTTTTTAGTTTCTTCAACCACGCGGTAAAGCTTTGTGACGGGCAGCAGCTCCAGCAGAGGCGCCGCAGCGTCATTTCAATCAGCTTCTGACCAGGCCATCGCGATGGGAACCTTGAAGTGTTATATTTGTTCATGACTTTGTCCTCTTGGGCCAGTTTTGCGCTGTTGACGGATTCTGTCGGTTTTTGTCGGTGTTTGCCGTTTTTTGTCGGGAACTTGTCATTTTCAGGGTTTGGCTTTTGGTTCTTGATCGTTCCTTTTAGCTTAGTGCTGGCTGTTGTTGGTTGTTGCTGTTGCCAACTGTGTTAGTTGTGTGACGTTTGTTGCTAGTCTTTGTTTGCTATGATGGTTCAACAGTTCAACAAGTGTGTGTTGGTTGTTCCTTGTGTGTTTGTCTGTTTGTTTGTTTGTTTGTCTGCCTGTGTTCTTTGTTTGTTTGGGTTTTGGTTGGGTGGTATTATATTGGTATATATGTATTATGTGTGTGTATGTAACATGTATCTATGTATCTATGTCATGTATCTATGTAAGTTTGTAGTATGTGTGTAAGTAAGTAAGTAAGTAAGTAAGTAAGTAAGTAAGTATGTATGTATGTATGTATGTATGTATGTATGCATGTGTGTGTATGTATGTATTTGTTTGTATGTATGTGTGTGTACGAGTGTATGATGTCTGTGTAACGTGCTGAAACTGCAATGTGATTAATATTTGCCATGACTATATTTACACGCATTAGGCGTGTGATTGCCGGGGAGATCCAGACGTGAGATGCCGCAGTTGGTTTTCAATTTCCCCTTCCGGCGCCACCAGCGGCGTCAGTAGGTACCAGGGGCACTGCGTGGCATTGCCGTCCTGGTGTGTGGGCGATCCCGTAGGCCAACAGAAAAATTGTCATTCCTTGTCGGCTGGTCTAGAGGGGCTGCTCCCACTCATCTTGAACCAGCAGCTGGTGCACTACTGGGCCAGCTGCTTCCCTGAGCCAAACGCTCGTGCACAACCCGCACCTTCAATCAAAGCCATGCCACCGAGGTTGGGGGCGCTTTTCCTCACAGGACATTTGAAGAACGGCGCAGCATTGTGCCCGGACTTCAACACGCGCAAGAGGGCACTGACGGAGGACAAGCTGCGAGAGATGGGGCTGCCTGTGTGGGAGTGACCGCCCTGCGACGCCATCGCAGAACCCTCACCGCCGCTGCCCATTGCCCCGGCTGGACCCATGTCATCCAGACCCTCAGCGGAGGAGCTGCACGCCGCTGCAGCCGCTGCTGGCACCATGGAGGAGGTGGAAACCGATGAGGGCCCGCCCCAGCGGGCACCCGAGAACACCGGGCGGTTTTCTGGCCATCCCGGAATGCCTGGACCTGAATGCGGCCGACAGCAAGTGGGACAGGCTCGCCACTGTGAGGGGCAAGACCGCCCAGACCCGTCGCTGATCTACAGCAACGTCAAGGAAGGGGCGTCCGGCTAGTTTCCTTTTCTAGTGAGCCGATTTTTGGTCTTAAACACCAGATGTGGGTCGGCCGGAATGAAATTCCGTGCATAAAGCGGGAGGGCAAGGGTTGGGAAACCGCTGCATTCCTGCAAGCGTGAGGGCACAGATCAGAGCCAGTCGGCAGTGTTTGCATTCTGAATATCATGCGTACCGTGGCAGGCAACCTGGAGCTACCAGGGAGGAGGCCGGGGGGCGCTACCTCCCGCCAGCAGCGGGAGTGGGAAGGAACCGGCGAGCGCACGCTGAGGAATCCTTCCCCGCTTTTTCGCGAGGTAGAGGGATGAGTCGTTTAGTACTGGTACCAAGGCCCCCCCCCCCATTTTCATTTCAATTGAGAATACTGACGCCCAAGTGATTGTACCGTGTTTCGCTGCTTCCCTTGTGCCGGCGGACGGCGCCGATTGAAGATCTAGTTGGGCGCTGATGCTTCTATCCAGGCAGCCAGATTGGGGAGAGCCTGGCATGTCTCGTTGCACTACAAGACCGCCGAGCAGGACCGCTCCAGAGTCGCCATCGAGGATCTTGATTTTCTCCTCGGAGACACCGAGTTGAGGACGGCCAAGGAAGCCTTTTGGGTGCGATTTAAGCTGAAGTGTCTAGGGCCTCCAGGGAGATGACCAAGCCTCCTCTGCGTGACATCGGTCCAAGCTTGGTGAAGGCTTGTGGACGGAGGAGCCGGATGAAGAGCAGCCAGGGCACCAAGATTGGGAGACATACTTGGACCGGCTGTTCACCCTGTTGCTTGCCTACGCCGTAGGGGGAGCCAAAGCGCTTAAAGCGCTGGACAATGCGCCTCGATGAAGAGACGCTGAGAACGGACACCACGAAGTTCGTGTTCGTGCCGTTGGACGTGGTCATGCGCTACCATGCCAGAGCCCGGCGAACCTCAGCCAGCCTACCTCAGGCCAATCGTCTTGCATGGCTCCAGCAGAGGGACACCGAAGAGAGGGCGGACTGGGTCAGCTGTTTCAGGGAGTCAACCCTGCGCTGGGCCAAGTCATCATTGGACCCGGGGCATGACCTTCCCTTGCGGGCAGCGGCTTTTACAGCAGCAGCCTTGGACTGCTCCACGCTGCTCCACGAAGTCCAGAACAAGAGAGATCCCCAGAACCTTCGCAGATGGCCGCCCAGGTTCGAAACTGCTACGCTCCGAGGCATACCCGGAAGGCCCTGGACTCGATGCCAAAAGCGGAGAGTCGACGTGGACAACGCGGCTTACGCCTGGATCTTGGGGCAGCTCCATGCCATCGCGGATGATGGACAGCCTTGCGGGAGAACCCGGCGAGGTGCGATGCTGTGCTATACACAAGGCTTTTTCACTGTCTGTCTCACTTATTCGATAGTCGGATGTTGCAGCTGTCCGACCAAAGTCTAGCAAGCAGAGGCATGACATTTCGGCTCATTCACTGGTATTGTAGGAGGTGTTTTGAACGGCGCTGATCTTTTCGGCTCCCTAGCGGCGTCCCATATGTTAGTGAAATCTTCGCGTGTCGTAATAGGTTCGTGGTAACCAAGCCACCTTTTTTTTGCCGTAGAAATTTGAATTAGGAAGGACATTGTTTAACCGAGACCTCGCAGCGTCGGGACACCGGTGGCGACTCATTGCCATGGAATCCAGGCCTGTGAAGATGTCGAGATGTTGGTCGGGATGAATGGCGTCACCATCGAGGACAAAAGCGGGGATGGGGACTGTGCACCCCCTGTATGGATCTGCTGCAGCTCAAAAAGGTACGCCGAGGGAGACCCCTATCGCCTCATTCCGAGGTGCGTGACCACGCAGGCCTCCGGGAAGAAGAGGCTCATCGATGATGCGGCAAGGGGTGGCCAGTCCGCATCTTCAAGGGATAGCAACAAGTTGGTTTTCCCCCTACGACCGGCCCTCCACATTCAGGCAGCAGCAGCCAGCTTGCAGGAGTGCACCTGGGAGCGGTTTGCGCAGCAGGGTCGCTGGGGATGACTGGCCGGCTGCCTCTTGCCACTGCCGATGTCACACCGCAAGGCGCTGGCCTGTGTGGTGCTATGGTACCACCAAGAATGGAAAGGACCAGCGTTCCAAGTGTAGTTCGGCTTGCCGCTGGCGGTCACTTCCTTTAACCGCTACTCCCGGTTAGCCAAGGCTAGGGGCAGGCGCTTTCCGGCAATCATGGTATCTATGTATTTCGATGACAGCCACATCACCGTCTGCCCAATGGAGCTTTGGAGTCCTCAACAAATTGTTGGGCACCCCCTTCACTGAGGAGAAGCGCCAAGAGGCCGCAGCGGTTGGTACGTGAATGATGTTCAGCCCATGATGGGCCAAACTCAGGCCCCACGATGGGCCAAACTCAGGCTCACAGGCTGACGTGAGCTACTGAGTGAGGATGATTGGACAGACATTATCAGCTTGCCGCATTTCAAAAAATACCATGGCAGAGTTCTCGCACCATGCGACTATGATGTGCCAGATTCCCAGTTAAAATGGCACCTGGAGGGTTACCCCAAAAAAGTCCCCATTGACATCGTCTTAGCCGACTCGGCTAGTAGCTAGCCAAGGGCAATCGCGCTTACAGCCAAATGATGCTACTGACATGACATCATCATAAGTTAATAAGATAGCCAATCAAAGAGTAAGTGGTTTTCTGACAGTGTGACCAGTAGCGAACGCCAGCCAATGATGAAACTAAGAAGGCAAAGCCAATGCCAGCTGAGCAGCTTGCGGGGCAGCACTTTGTGCTTCATCCAGGAGCATCGTCGGTGCAGGAGATGCAGTGGCCATTTTCCATGGAATGCCAATGCCTGGCGCTGGCATTTTCATGCCGCCTGGGTTCAGTCAGGGCTCCCTGCCGCAAACAAAGGAGGCGGAGTCTTCTGGCGATTATGAGCCGCCAGGGCCAGCCGTGTCTCCAGAAAAGAAAAGAAACTAGAGGACGATTGGCCCGAAAGCATTTTTCCACAGGCGCTCATCCAGCCGCGGAGACACCTTTTTACATCGCTGCGGCGAGCGTGTCTGCGCGCGGCGATGCTCAGTGTGTATGGTCACATGAGAGCTCCATCTCATCATCCTACTTTCCTCTCGAACTGCGCCGCGCGATTTCTCACGAAAGTGGTCTGCGCAAGCTGCATTAGGCTGCTGCGCGCAAGTTGCTCTCTGCAAGCTGCTGCACGCTGCTGCACGCAAGTGCTCTGTGCAAGTTGCTTTGCGAAAGTGCTCTGAGCAAGTTGCTCTGCGCAAGTGCTCTGCGCCAGTTGCTCCGCGCAAGCGCTTTGCGCATGCTCCGTGCAAGCGCTTTGCGCATGTGCTCTGTGCAAGTTGCTCTGCGCAAGTGCTCTGAGCAAGTTGCTCTGCGCAAGTGCTCTGCGCCAGTTGCTCCGTGCAAGCGCTTTGCGCATGTGCTCTGTGCAAGTTGGTCTGTGCAAGTTGCTCTGCGCAAGTGCTTTGTGCAATTGCTCTGTGCAAGTTGCTCTGCGCAAGTTGCTCTGCGCAAGTGACTCTGCGCAAGTTGCTCTGCGCAAGTGCTGCCGGAGCTGTGGGAATGTACTCCGCGTACTACGTTTGTACTTAAAAGTTGCGATTTTCCAGCCTGAGCTGCGGGAGCACGCTCCGCATACTACGTCTGTACTTAAAGTTGCGATTTTCCAGCCGGAGCTGCAGGAGTACGGTCCGCGTGCTACGTTGCGATTTTCAAGCCGGAGCTGCGGGGGTGTGCTCCGCGTACTATGTTTGTACTTAAAAAAGTTGCGATTTTCCAGCCTGAGCTCCGGGAGCACGCTCCGCATACTACGTCTGTACTTAAAAGTTGCGATTTTCCAGCCGGAGGTGCAGGAGCACGCTCCGCGTACTACGTTTGTACTTAAAAGCTGCGATTTTCAAGCCGGAGCTGCCGCGGACCAGGGGGAATCGAACCCGCGACCGCGGGATTGCGAAAGCAGGCGCGCAAACCACGAGACAACTTCCAAAGGCCGTTTCGCGAGCAAGAAAATTGCACGGCGCCACAGCGAGAGCGCCTCGACACGCACAATCTCCGCAGAGGGTTCGCCGAGACTAAGACAAATTCGCACGGCGCCACAGCGAGAGCGCTTCGACGCGCACGATCTCCGCAGAGGGTCGCGCGCGCACCGCAGAAATCGTTAAAAGTCCCTAGTTTTTTAACCTCGACCACGCGATCTCCGCAGAGGGTCGCGCGATCGCAAAAAGTCCCCAGTTTTTCAACCTCGACCACGCGAATCTCCGCAGAGGGTCGGGCGCGCACCGCAGAAATCGTAAAAAGTCCTCAGTTTTTTAACCTCGACAACGCGAATCTCCGCAGAGGGTCGCGCGCGCACCGCAGAAATCGTAAAAAGTCATCAGTTTTTCAACCTCGACCACGCGAATCTCCGCAGAGGGTCGCGCGCGCACCGCAGAAATCGCAAAAAGTCCTCAGTTTTTCAACCTCGACCACGCGAATCTCCGCAGAGGGTCGCAATCCCGAGCGACGATCAAACTCCCGCCCCGGCGCCTTAGAAACCTAAACTAACTTACATAGCTGCTTACGCCGAAGCTCTACGCAAGCTCTACTCTGCCAACTTGGCTCTGTGCCACTTGGCTCTATGTAACTTGGCTCTATGTAACTTGGCTCTATGTAACTTGGCTCTATGTAACTTGGCTCTATGTAACTTGGCTCTATGTTGGCTCTATGTAACTTGGCTCTATGTAACTTGGCTCTATGTAACTTGGCTCTATGTAACTTGGCTCTATGTAACTTGGCTCTATGTAACTTGGCTCTATGTAACTTGGCTCTATGTAACTTGGCTCTATGTAACTTGGCTCTATGTAACTTGGCTCTATGTAACTTGGCTCTATGTAACTTGGCTCTATGTAACTTGGCTCTATGTAACTTGGCTCTATGTAACTTGGCTCTATGTAACTTGGCTCTATGTAACTTGGCTCTATGTAACTTGGCTCTATGTAACTTGGCTCTATGTAACTTGGCTCTATGTAACTTGGCTCTATGTAACTTGGCTCTATGTAACTTGGCTCTATGTAACTTGGCTCTGTGCAACTTGGCTCTGTGCAACTTGGCTCTGTGCAACTTGGCTCTGTGTAACTTGTCCAAGGGCTCCGCACGGAAGAACCCTTCGCGATGCTTTCGGGAAAAGAAGAACAATAATTTCACCAGCCATGTTCCAAAATAGGTGTGATTTCATCTTAGCCTAAGTAACTGGAGGCAGTTTCAAGTCTAAGAAGATTGTGAACTATGTCAGAACATGGCTGGTGAAAATCCAGATTGCAACATGAATGAAAGATATTCTGAAGATAATCAACAGGTATTCGAGTTTCCATTTTTTCATGTTGACACTATTGTCACCAGCCATGTTCTACAAGAGCTGTGGGTCAAACTTAGGCACCCGCCGGGTGGTCAAGGTCTAGGTGTCTTTTCAAGAAGATGGGTTCTGGTGTCTCTGAGATTTCACTTCTGATGTTCACCAGCCATGTCATGTTCTACATTGTTAGCCGGCAGAGCCGGGGGGCGGAAGTTTCAGAAACATACAAACTATAGTTATCTTTCTCTTTGTTTTCTTGACTCTTTTTCTCTTCTTCTTCCTTTTCATTCTTTCTTTTTTCTCCGTCATTCTTCCTTTCTTCCTTTCTTTCCTTCCTCCCTTCTTTCCTTCTTTCTATCTGTCTTTTCTTTCTTTCTTTCGTTTGCCTATCTATTTATTTTTCTCTAACTATCTATTTACCTAACTACCTATCTATCTATCTCTCGTGTTATCTATCTGTCTGCTTATCTATTTATCTATCTCTCTATCTTCTCTACCTATCTATCTCTCCATATCTTCTTATCTCGCTATCTATCAATTTATCTCTTTCTCTCCATCTGTCTATCTAGCTATCTATCTATCTACCTCTCTAAAATTTATGTATCTATCTATCTATCTATGTATTTCTCTATCCATCTACCTATCTATCTGTCTATCTCTCTGCTTATTTATCTAAGGTCTCTCTATCTATCTATCTATCTATCTATCTATCTATCTATCTATTTATCTATGTGTCTATCTATCTTCTGTTTGTGTATCTATCTACCTATGTGTCTCTCTATCTATCTCTTTATCTTTTTTCCTTCTACCTATTTATCTCTCTATCTCTCTCTATCTCTTTCTATCTGTTGATCTACTTATCTATTTACTTCTCCATCTATCTATCGATCTGTCTCTCTATCTGTTTATCTCTCCATCTATCTATTTATCTCTCTATCTCTCTATGTATCCCTTTATCTACTTATCTATCTATCTCTTTCTCTATCTGTCTATCTCTCTATCTCTTTATCTATCTATCTATTTCTCTATCTCTCGTGTATTTATCCATCTCTCCATCTACAAATCTCTATCTTATTCTCTATCTCACTTTGTCTCTACCTATCTATCTATCGAAAAACCTCTCTCTATCTATCTATTTTTTATTTATCTATCTATCTATTTTTTCTTTTTCCACATACTTTTCTATTTATTCATCTCTCTATCTCTCTTTCCATCTCTTTGTTTATGTCTCTCTCCATCTATCTGTCAATCTGTCTATCTGTCTGTTTATCTATTTATCTATTTATCTCTCTATCTATCTCTCTCTCTATCTATCCATTTATCTATCTATCTATCTGTATTTATCTATCTCTCTATCTCTTTCTCCATCTCTATCTAGGAATGAAAGCAGTCGTCAGTAGTCAGCGCAGTCCAGGCTTCAATATGACTCATTTTTGCGCCACCCCTCAAGTCCGTTCGCTGCCATTGACAGTATTGCAGGGTCGCTGTGATTCATGCTTGACCAGGGGCATGAATCATATAATGTTTGCTCAATCTGCAAAGTAGACATGACATTGCTGCGGAGTGGGCTGAGCTGCCTTGTGTTGAGACTGTCTTCACTTGACTTGAGCTGCCAAAGGCGCTGCCACTCAGCCCCAATCAATGTTCTGACTGGCTTGGCATTCGGCATGTGAACACATTCAACGTAGAGACAATCAAAGCCCCAGCGCCGCGAGGACAATCATGAATACTAAGATGCCGCTCGCCAACCAGGCCGACCTTGTTGGTATGAGGTTCAACCACCGTGGCTGGGAAAGTGGCACATCCTCCGGAGACAGAACAAAATCAACCTACTTGCTCTCACTGACTGGGCAGGCGCAGTGCATGCAAGTGCTGAAGGTTCCATTGGACACGAAAATGGTGGTCCTTGATGCCAAGTGCCAGGAGAAAGCGGAACCTCAACAGCAATCCTAAGACTAAGAGACGGGCTGGGCCGCATTTGAGACACTGCCAGTCTGAGACCTGCCAGCTTCCATCATTGAATCCAATTGGGCCGGCCACCGGCTTTTTGGATAATTCTGCGGGGGATTTTTCAATGGGAGTTTAGCGTGGCTAAACAAGGTTGCCGTGAGACCTGCAGCGCAGGGTTGATGGTGTGACAAAAGTGCCGTGATACACAAAGGCTCAGTGCCAATCGCTGCTGGCTGTCTCACACTGTCGAGGTCGGAAAAATGAGGCCTTGCAAAGATGTCATGATCCAATGACCAGGCAGTGATAATAAATAAAGAAAGACTCAGTGCCAATCGCTGCTCCATGGCTCACTGTCAACATGTACAGTGTCACAGGCTCCTCACCCGGATTAGTGTCAGCCACTGATTGGGCCCCATTCGGAAAATGAGGCCTGCCATAAACATGTCCTTTCAAATGGGTGTGGGTTGTGTCATGCCAACTGTTCTGAAGTGAATCCTTTTAAGTTGTGTATAGTTGTGGTCTTAAGACGGCCTGGGAGACTTGAAGCAAGGTACCAAGACAATTGTTTGGTTCTTGCTGGCAATGACAAGTGATTGATAGCAGCTTCGCACAGCAACAGCTGATTTCATATCGCAAATGTCAAGCAGCGCATGTGCAGACATGATGTGAGCAGGGTTCTTGGTTGCCTGCTGAAACGCCTCCTTTTCCAGACACACAGCGCCCAAACGTAGCAGACCCAATGGCCCAAGCCCCTATCCAACGACTCCTCAGAAGACATGATTCATTGAGCATTGATCAGCTGTGTGTGCATACGATCATTCAACAGCACATGACACGCATGTCCGATCAAACAGTCGAACACATTGTACCCCAAACAGATCAACAGCATCTGTGGCACGCACAAACAGATCAACATCATCAAAAAGTAGGCTACGGGCGCAGCGCGCATTTGTGCAGCAAATCTGTGCGCTATTTATCTGCGTGAAACTCTGTTGCCATGGCTGAAGCTGAAACAGTTGGGCAGCGCAGGCCCAAAGTTCAGACTTCAGACTATTGGGGAAGGACGCATATGGGCCGCGCTTCATTGCAGGGCTCGGGTCTGCTGCGCGCGGTCGAGGATTGGACTGCGCGGAGTAGAGCTTGGCTTGACTGAGTCACATCCGACTAGCCTTACTTGCCAGCCAAATTAGCCAGGGCTTAGCGCCAATCGGCTGTCAAGTGAAGCCCTGACTTGCCAGCCAAATTAAGAGAAAGAGGGCTCAGCAATAAGAGGCCCTGACTGAATCTCAGAGAAGGCTACGGCGACTGGCCGCTGACAAAATGAGTCAGGGTAGAGTCAGCTACCAGCGCAGCGCAGTGCAACTACCTTTGCTGAATTTGCGCGCTTCAGTGTGTTTGACTGACACTGACGGGGCGCCGGGCGCATCTGCGCTGGCGTCCGCTGGATGCCGTCGCAGCTGCGCCGACATCTTTCTAAGTGGCCCAAGCTGGAGTCTCTAGATCAGGCCACTTCAGAGTCAGAAAGATGTCTGATGTCGTGCCCTCCCACAGCGCATCAAGCATTTTTCAGACTGTCAGTTGCATGACCTGCTTTCGTTGGTGAGAGGAGATGCGGTGGCTCAAAGCGAGACGCTTTGAAATTGCTTGTGTCACGGATGTGGTGGCTCAAAGTTTGAGCCACCACATCTCCGGGGCACAAGTTGACAAGCAATGCCACGGGGCCTCGGACTGCTTTTGTTGGTGAGAGGAGATGTAGTGGCTCAAAGCAAGACGCTTTGAAACTGCTTGTGTCAAAGTCACTTTGAGCCACCACATAACTGACGTGGAAAGACAGTTTACTGTGAGCCACCACCGCACGCACTGGGTCAAGGAGTAACGCATCGTACTCCATCGTGAGACTGCCACACCAGACAAGAAATTATTTCCAAGCCACATGCCCAAGTCAAGGACGCTGCGTTGCAACAAAAGCAGGCCATGTAAACTGACAGTCTGATAGAATGTTTGACACAGGAGCTTGTCACGCAGTACCTCAGCTCCATTGGTTATGGCGTTGCTTTCAACGGAATTGACAAGACTCAGAGATTCATGGGCGTGCCGCTGCCCGGTCATGCGAGACGCCGGTGCCAAAGTGGTCGTAGTGCAGCTCAGCCACATAATTCATAAACTTTGATGCGTCGCACGATGATTGCCGCGTTGAGGGAGGAGCTCGTCGTTCTTAAGAATCGTTCTTATGACGAGTGACACGATGTTCGACGTGTCGAGACATGGGCTCTTTCTATTGGCCGGAAGCACCCATGCCTCGCAGCGTCGAACATCGTGTGTGTCAGTTGCGCGATGAATCAATCTCGGCGCCGAAACAAGGCGCAGTGTGTTCTACATTCGTTCCAGACAGAGATAAGAAACAGCAATCAGATAATCAGGCTTTTGCGAGCGATTGCTTGTGACCTGCGAGGGCGAAGTGCGCTCATGACTCACAACATGACATTTTGACATTTCAACGGCACGTGTTTGTGGGTTTTAGGGGTTTGTAGGGTTTGCATGTGTGTATAGTAACTTTGCCTTTGGAAGGATGTTGTGGCTCGCAGACAAGCTAGACTACAGACACGCGAACAGGTCTCAGGTGGCGCGCTCAGGAGTTCACCTCCTGCACCAGCTTACCCGTTACGATTGCCTTGGCCTTTCAAGTTTGAGGGAAACTTTTTAATTGTCAGGCCCCAGCAGATGTGACGGAAGATGAGCTATGAGAGCTGGCTGAGCTGCTGGCCTCTGTTTCTGATCAAGCATACTTATCGATTTTCCACATTCCCCATGCACAGCCCCCAGGCACAGCAGCCTGAGCTCCACGCGCGGCCGGTGGTGACTAATTCTGAGGAAGCTACTGATAATGATACAGAGACGGAGAGGCGGGCATGGGCCTGAATGTCGGGAGAGCACAGTCTCGACATTGTCATTGACATCATCATTGCCATCTGCCTCGGCCGGCGAGGCAAGCCTGCTGCAGGCGTACAACGATATTAGCGCTACCAACGCTGCCGCTGACCGACAGCCATGGGAATGGAGCAGTTGCTGGAGCGGAAGTGTAACCAGTGGCCAGCAGGACGAGTGCGCAGCTGAGTGAGGTCGGTACTGACGCCAGCAACAGTAGTAATTAGTCTAGTCACTCTGTTCAGTTTCACATTCCCCGAGCCTGATCCCACTGGCTTCCCATCGGACGGAGCTGCGCAGGCCACAGCCACAGTGGCTGCTCAGCGCAATCCGGCGAGGCGTTCTGTGACAGACTAAGCGCAAGACTCTGTCACAAGCCAAGTGCCGTTTCACAGTTGTCTGCACGCAAGCGGATGTTGAGTGACCTGACTTAATTTCAATGCGAAGTGATTGCATCCCATTGGAAATGAATCAAGCTGTGTGCCCGTTTAGTTGGTCTTATTTTTGTCTTGCTATAGACTACTGCAGATTTTGCGGTCGACATACCCTTGGCAACGCAAAATCAGGGCGTGCCATGTGTGTCTGCCGGGGAGCTAATGTCCTATCATCATTTCTGCAAACTCATTGCCGCCCGACTAGAAAAAGGGATGTCTTTGACTTGTGCTTCACTTACCAGTTCGGCAAAGCGTTACAGTTACATTCAGGCGTGATTAGGGGATGCCTGGACACATTATGTCAATTATAGTTATTAATAGTTACGCAATGGGTCTTTCATGGGGTCACTCCCTAGCAGTAGTAGTAATAGTAGTAGTAGTGTTGTCGTCGTAGTAGTAGTAGTAGTTGTTGTTGTTGTAGTAGTAGTAGTAGTAGTAGTAGTAGTGAGTAGTAGTGAGTAGTAGTAGTAGTAGTAGTAGTAGTAGTAGTAGTAGTAGTAGTAGTAGCAGTGGTAGTAGTAGTAGTAGCAGCAGCAGCAGTAGTAGTAGTAGCAGTAGTAGTTTAGTAGTAGTTTAGTAGTAGCTTAGTAGTAGTTTAGTAGTAGTTTAGTAGTAGTTTAGTAGTAGTAGTAGTAGTAGTAGTGGTAGTAGTAGTAGTAGTAGTAGTCAATAGTACAAGTAGTAGTAGTAGTGCAGTAGCAGTAGTAGTATTATGTCTGTGTTGTGTGTTGTTTGTTGGTATTATGTACTTTTGATTTACTGCCGTTTGTTGCTTTTGAATTGTTGGTTGGCTGTTTTGTTTGTGTCTGTTTAAGTTTGGTTGTCCATTGCTGTTATTGTATTGTGCCGGTTGTTGCATTGTTGCTCGTGTTGTGTTGTTTGTTGTTAGTTTGTTGCTTGTTGTTGTTTGTTAATTACTGTTTTTGGCTGTTAATGTTTAATTTTCTAACGTGTTACTGGTGGTTGAATTTGGATTGTTTTTTCAATGTTCGTTGGTTTCTGTCCGTTTTTTTTGTGGGGGGCCTTACGATGATCTGTTCACCGACGATCTGTTCCCCAAATTGTGTCTTAATGACTCTAATTCCTCAATACCCATCACTTGGTGCTTCCTGAGATAGATGCGAGGACATAGTGAACGGTGACAACAGCAATTTCTCTTCACCAGAATTTCCGTGGCCTGTAGGTCTTGGGGTGCTCAAGGATCTCCGCTGGCTTTCCGGAAAAGCTGCCCAACTCGCATTGTTTTAGACCAAAGCAACGTGCAACCCCCCCTTGCGCGTGTCAGTGCCCGAGAAAAGCGTGGGTCAAAACAAAGGATCCCACGATCTTGTGCTTCAAGTTGTTTTTTCACATCAAGGTGAGGGAATCACCGCTGCAAGCCAGGTTACAAAACTTTGAAATACCCCACAAGCCAGAAACGAAACGCAAAACACAAACCACAAAGCAAAGCCACAAACCATGCGCGGCACACCCCACGGAAGGCGGTGTTCGGCCATCTTTTGCCGCCCGGAAGCCGAGGCTTTTGGAAGCAGTTCGTGCTGGACCTGTGTCAGGTGGAGCCCAATAGCCGCCTGCCAATGCAAGGAGGCCCAGGTGCAAATTGCGTGGTAAGGCTAGGAACCTCAAAGAACCTGAGTTCAAACGTTGGAGATGCAGACTTTGCCGCTTCCAGGTGCCTTGGGCAAGGGAAAGGTTTGGGTGGTCTTTGCGGCGGTTGGTGTTGATGTTTTCAGAGGTTCACCATCATGAGCCATCTTTGCGCCCAGAGGCAAATGGAATGATTGGGTCTAGTCAAACGGCCCACCCCCAGATCCTGAAGCTCTAAGCCGCAAACCGCCCCAAAATCGTTGCTTGCCGCACGCACGTTTCTGGCAGGAGAAGAGGCGGCGTGAGCAAACTCGAGAAGCACGCCTGGTTTCAGCAGGCTCTCTGGTCTAGCCATCACGGATGTGCCTACCATGGACTGGTACTATGTAACACACACAGATATTATACCAATGTATATCTACACAGGTAAAAGTTTCTTTATACACAGTGTGTTTACAGCTCCCCCCCCCTCCGTTTGCTTTTGCAGTCATTGAGCCCCACACAATCTCACTCCGCTATATTGGCTCAAAGGATCCTTCTGATTTCATTCTTAACGCAGCGTGAGTGAAAACCCTTGTGGCGTGCATAATGACCCTACCTTCGTTGAAGTCAAGAAATATCAAAAAGATAATATGAAGGTTGATGATGAAAAAGAAAAGTTATATTATGACACCTACCAACCTGAAGAACTGGAAGAAATAATTAACACACAAAGAAAGATAATTCATTATATGAAAGAACAGAAGATGAAGAAACTACATTCAGTTTTAATCAGTGTTGATGATTTTGCAGACGACCCTAAATTTGTTAGATATAGTAAGTTACTTCATGGACTGGCAACGAGAGGTAGACACGACGCCATTAGTTTTTGTTTAAGCGTTCAAAAATATCGTGTCCTTGCACCAATCATTAGGTTGAATTCAAGTTCGTTGTATATCTTCAAGTTAAAGAATGTATCAGAGTTAATGTCATTCATTGAGGAAAACTCCGCCATCGTTGATAAAGAGCAACTGTTAAATATGTATCATAAAGCGGTAGATGATAAGCCATACTCCTTCTTTTATGTTAATATGAATTCCAAAGATGTTAATAATATGTTTTATGTTAGATTTGAAAAAGCATTAAAAAACAAATATATTATGTTATTTTATGATTTACCATTAGACATTAAAAACCTTGTATTATTTTATAATTTAGGTGATGTTAGATTATTAAAAAGAAATAATAATATTATTAAAAATTATTTTAATAAATTTAAACCAGTGTATAAGTCTTACAAATTAAAGAATACACAATATTTTGAAATTGATAA
The DNA here is from genome assembly GCA_963377175.1 of Effrenium voratum. Classification (NCBI taxonomy): domain Eukaryota; class Dinophyceae; order Suessiales; family Symbiodiniaceae; genus Effrenium; species Effrenium voratum. Next base: position 261,152 of record CAUJNA010002968.1, on the reverse strand, counting down.
TATCATTATAAAAAATGATTTATCATATATTTTTAACTTAAGTGAGTTAGATAAATTACATCAAAAACATAAACCATTAAAACTATTAATTGAATATGAGATATTTGTTACATCTACCTCATTTACATGTTTGAATCATGTTCGTAATCGTACTTTAACATCAACTAATTTATTCGATATTTATTATTTTCTTAATAAAGACCTTCATGAAACTAAATTAGTGTATAGCCGTAATATGGTTAATTTTATTTCATTACAAGTGAAAAAATAACTATTAAAGTCATCAATGATGAAAGACAAAGTTTTTTTAGTAAATTTCATTCATATGTTTACAATTAATAATATTAATAATGTTTAACATTATTAATTCAGAACAAACTATAACTACACAAATTCAACGCTGGTAATTTATATATTAATTTGTCACATTTTACTTTCTCCAGTTTTTCTAATCTTTCACTCATTTGCTTAATTGCTTTCAACTGTAACTTATCAATATTACTTAAATCTGATTGTTCTACATCAATATCATTGATTCTGTCAATACTTGAAGTTTCAACATTACTATTTGAATTACCCATTATATATTATTATTTAGATTTTTCTTTTTTCAACTCCTTAATTTCTTTTTCTATTTTTCAACTTTATCTATTACTTCCAGTAAAGCTTTATGTAATAATATTGGTACTTTTGTATATTCAATTCCTAAATATTCACGACTGCTATGAACTACATTACTAATTTCTTTTGGAACTGCTTTTAATAAATCATCAGCAATATAACCTATGTGGATTGCATCCTTATCGTCTCTATCTTTTCTTTTGAATTTTTTAGGTTTGAATTTCTTAATCGTACTAATACAATTACTTTTTAGGTAAATCTATATCATATTTTAATCTTACATCAGAATTATCTATTAGACTTCCATTTATAGTTACAGTTCCAGCAGTAATATCAATAGCATCACCTGAAGCATCTTGAATATCATTAACAAATAATGTTTTTGTATTAACAACCGTTACATTTTCGTTAAAAGTTGATGAGGCATTATTTGTAAAACTTTCAGTACTTACTGTTGTTCCAAATGCCTTATCAATAGATAATAAAACTGAAGGTGTAGTTGAACTATCTGAAACTCTAAAAGCTGTATTTGACGTTCTGAATATTACACCAATTGTGGATAAATTAGTACCATCATAATAAGTTGATATTTCACTTGTTCCCATCAATATATCTGTTCCAGTAGTCATTGAAATATTATCCAAAAATGAAACCGTTGTTAAATCAAATGATTGAATGGTATTAGTTGCTAAATATGCATTTTGAACTGCTAAATTAGTATCAATAGTTACCAATGTTCCTCCGTTAGGCGCTATATGATTACTTCTTAATGCTCCATTAGTTTTAATATAAACATCATCAGCAAATAAATTACCCATAAAATCAGCAGTAGCAGTATTAAAAGTCCATCCGCTAGTAATATTAACTGCCCCGACTATGTTAGACTGAACAGCGGGGTCTCCACAAATAAATCTAATTGAAGAATTAGCATCGGTATTTCTCATATCAAAAGATGAAAAAGCACTAACATATCTATATAATTCACAGTTTGTATCAATTGTTAATTTACCATCAGTATCAATATTAACATTATCACAATTAACATCAGCATTCGTACAGATATTACCTAACACATCAATAGGGTTATGAAAATAGTTTTATTCACTAATCCATCACACATCATAAACTGATTAGAAGCATTACTAACATCACCAACACTAATGGCAGCGAAATCATCATGAGACACACATAAACCTTCTATTGCATCGGGCGTGTATCTTCGTATTGAACCATTATTATTAAAATCCAATTATGAACCATTGTTAAGATTTACTGCCTTGTCAGTTCCTATAAAACCAACTACATCAGTAAATATCGATTTTCCGGCACAGTTTAAAACATAACCATTAACACCAACAGCACCTAAACCAAATCTATCTTTTACCCAAACACATCCAACATTAGCGTCTCCGATTTGCGTTTCCCATTGACCTCCTGCGCTACTCATCCACATGCGTCCGTCTCTGTTAGTATTGAACTCTCTATTAAACATTTGAAAAGTCATTTGCAATCCTAAATTAGGCGAAGGTGTAGTGCTAAACTTAGTACGTATTATACTTCCAGTAGTCAACATATTTAAATTACTGTGTAAAGTTGTATTATCACTAAAATTAATAGCACCTGCTACTGATTGAGCGTTAGTGTCTCTTTTATCTAACTTTTGTCCTAATGATGTATCCTGTGAATTATTAGTAGTAATTGTTGAATTAATAGTATTTGTATTTCCTGTTATTAATCCACTTAATCCATCTGACTGTAAAATATATCTAGCATCAGAACCTGCTATACGTAAAATAGACGAACACGAAAATAAACCAGATTCTTGTAAATAACTTAATATTGTAGTATTATGATTTAATATTAATTTATCATTTTGAAAAGTTGAAGAATTATTAATTTCTACGTCTCCAAAACCTCTTTGATTTAAAAACATAGTTGCTCCACTTAAATCTCCATAAACATAACTATCAAGATAATTTTTATACATTTCAATGAAATTATTATAATTTCCAAATTCTGCAATTTTAAACGTTGCAGTAGTTGTTATATTATGAATTAATGTATTATTTAATATTGATGTATTTAACTTATTTGATAATAAATTATTAGTTGTTATTTTATTATAATAATCTGCTTCATTAAATGAACCTCCATATTCTGTAAATCTGTTATGGCTGAAATATGTGAGTTTATTGTGCTATTGAATCCTGTTATTAAATTAGAATTAGAACTAATATTATTAAATTAGTTGTTATAGTAGAAATTATTTATTAAATGTGTATTAGATGAAATATTACGAATATTTGTATTAATTACATTAGAATTAGAACTAATATTATTAAAATTAGTTGTCATAGTAGAATTTAAATTATTTATTAAATTTGTATTTGCTGAAATATTATGTAAGTTTGTATTTGAAGTTATTGTCAGATTACCTATTAAAAATGTATTTGAACTAATATTATTTGATAATACATTGACATTAACTTCCGTCTTATTGTATGATTGAGTTATATCGTAAAAATTAGCGTCAATCTGTGCTTTTGTGTAAGTATCTACTTGGTCTGCTTTGTTGTTGAGTAAACCAATTATATCTGATTGATTAGCGTATATGTTTCTAATGTTTGTCACCCCGCTTGCAGAATTGACTTCACTAATTGCGTGCGCTACAACATTTTCAAGGTTTGTTAAATTTATTGAAGGCATTATATATTAATAGCAGAAAATGATTATTTTTTTTAATATTATCATTTTTACTTATTTTTAATCAAGTATCTGAACTCCGGCATCGCGTATGGATAATATTTGCTCACTCACTAACGTTATATATATATATTGTATCTGGCATATTTGCTGTTACCATATTTCCAATAGGTTTGCAACGAATTAAAAGTTGTTGCCCAGCACGCGTGTTAATTCCAGAATATGAAGAATCCGGAACCTTTTGGAAATCCATAGCAAAGATAAACTTATCAACACGATAAGCAGAATATTCAATTGATAAATGGTGTTGATGGAACAATGGTAAATTTAATTCTTTTCGTAAATAATAGAATGCTTGTGTTAATGAACGGCAAGGATACTCAGGATATAGTTTTGACCCTAATTGAAGTTGAAATTCTTCATCAAGGTCGGAATTGTAGTATCCACTTTCTTGGTAGTTCAAATAATACATAGGATGATAGAAGTTGTTGTATTCTTTCATAACGTGAATACCACCTACTCCGCTTTTACTGAAAGAGATGAACGCGGCAACGAGTTTAGACACTGAACGAACAACAGTAGTGTTAACTGACGACGAACCATCGGGAACTTGATTAGATTGACAAATATAAGTATTATAAGTAATAGGTAATTCTTTCCCATCAAGTAGGTGAGCAACATATTTATTATGAAGGTCGTTGTCCAAGCTTACCAAATCAGTTTGAAGGAATGCGTTACTAATTGAGAACTGCTCATTTGTATGAAGACTTGAGTCTGCGTTACCACTTGCTGGAAACCTCGACCCACCCGCTGTAACAACACAATCGGTAAAATTTGAAACTAGTTCAAGTTCTAAAACAAGAGGACACGCTTTTAACGGAATATACTTAAATTGATTGAATAAACCAAGCATAGGTTTAAATCCTACAACCATTTTTCTGTTAAAGCCAGGAATTGTGTAAGCGTGATATGCAGGACCAATATGACCCGATGCAGGAACTGACGACGAGTGTTTAAATCATCATCATATCTATAACCAAAACTCTGGGCGTCTTCATTGTCTCTTGCTCCTTTTGACATCATGCAACTCATCATGTGATGATTTCGGTTGTAATATTCAATGTCTTCAACAAGTTGATTACCAGCAATTAGTCTTGCTCTTCTAAAAAAGGAATAAGCAGGAGACAGAGGATGTAAGCGTTTATTGTCTGACGAGTCAGTGTTTTCAACAGTGAAATAAACCATTACACTCTGCGGGTCAAGCCAAGTATTATCTTCAGCATTTAATGCTATTTTCAACACACGTTGACCAGATGAAGGGGTGTAGATATTACTTCCAGAAGGAAAAAACGAGACTGAACGACGGCCGTTGATATAACTTGCACCTTTATTTAACTTGAACGAGAGGTTGTCAATTAGAATATCTTCAGCACTAAAAGTTTCCATTGCCATATATAATTTCATTTAGAAATAATGTAAACTAAATTGATAAATGTATACATTTATTAATTTCTAAAACATAATTAATAATTATGTTTTACAAATTGATGAAACTGTAATCTCATTAATTTCTAACAAATATATTTTTTACAAATTGAATAATTTAGTGTAATCCTTTTGATTAGAATTACTTTTTTTAAATATTTTCACTTTCTTTTTCTTAATCTTAGCTTCAACTGGATTATTCCCTTTTCTTTCTCCATTACTAATTCTCTAATTTCTTCATATGTACTTTTCTTACACTTTTTATTTTCATTCTTAATCATATCATCCGTTGTTTCATTGTCATATTTCTTATGATGTATCATTAATATTATTATGATATTATATTTTGTTTTTCTTTTTACTATATTGTCAATGTCTGATTGAGTGTGATTACATCTGTTGTTGTCATTTAATAACAAGAACTTATTATTTACGACTTTTGCTTTAAACAAGATAAAATTATAACAGTTGGAATATTCAAAACCTAAATATATAACATCCGCATTGACATTTTACATATGTTCGTTTATCATCTCTATATAAAGACATTAATCTTTCTTCGATTGTTAATGGTTTATATGTTGTTTCACTTTCTGACAAGTTTTCTTGTAACTGATTATTCATATATAATATTATATAGTTATATATTTAAGTACTTATTGAACTATATTATCTCCCTTACCGGTTCAACACTTCTTGAAACATCTTTGCCTTGGTCTCCGTATCCAGTTATGTAATCGTGGTTAGTATATGGGTTTAATGAACCAGTATAAACAGTTATAGCACCACGGTCAGCAATACTGACAGGGTCTAAGATACTTCTAAAATTAATATAATCATCGGTAATTTTAGACCTTCGTGATATAAACGGCGCTCCATAAGTAGTTAAAGTTAATTCTCTTTCAGGATAATCTTTTGTTATCTGTGCCCCTACACTTGAACCGAGACTATGTGTTATAAGATGTTTAACTTCATTGTTTTCATCCATTGCTGTTGATGTGTCTTTATATCGTTGTGAATATTTAGTCATTTTAAAGGGAAGTCCTACATCTGCCAGATTGTCATTAACAGCACCTCCAGACGTTCCTTTTCCAAATGTTCCGCTTACATACATTTTATCACCATCAATATAAAAACCTTTACCATTGCCATATGCTCTACTCAACCCTTGTGCATCAGTTAAGTTTGAATTAGGATAATAACTATTTAATATTTTGTCAGTTTGTTTCATAACATCAGTTATTTTAATTGATTTCTTGTAAGGTTGATAATGTTTAATTTTCCCATGCTTCATTTCATAGATTAACCTTTTTTTTTATATTATTAATCATATAGTTAAAGTTATAAATTAATTTCTCAATTAATTAATAATGCTCACATATAAGAAGGTCTATATTGACAGTGCTCATAGAATTAGCGGTTCATCATCAAATTTTAGAGTTGAATTGCCGGAAACATTGCAAACAGACAACGGAGTTCATTGCTACATTCACGAAGTAACATTACCTAACTCGTGGTATTCAACACAGTCAGGATTAAATAATATATTATACTTTTATTCTTCTCCGTTAGTTCCAGATGAAGATAACACAAATGTCCATTATTTAGCGTTACAATTGGACGAAGGAGTATATACTGGCACAGAACTAGCGACAGAATTAAAAGCGAAAATAAACGATGTTGTAGATAATACTAATTTCTCAAACACTTATGAAATTTCTTACAGTGTAAAAACTAATAAAATAACAATTTATTCAAACTATGCCAATAGAAAGTTTGCTGTATTAACTGATGAACAAATGAAACTAACATATGCAGATTATATATGGAATGGAAGTTTTAATGCTAATAACTTGCAATCTGTTAATGAAGTTTTAGAAAATTATCAAATGGCAGTTTATCAATATAATAATCCTTATGTTTCTGGTTTCGTTAATCTTCAACCCATTAGAAATATTTATATTCATTCTTCTCAATTGTCTAATTATAATCAAGTAAATTTAAGAACCGGCGATAGCACAGTTGTTAAGAAAGTACCAGTCACAGCACCACACGCGGGAATTGTCTTTGATTCAGAATTAAACCCTCTGGATTACTTGGATGTATCAAATAGAAGCTTTAAACATTTAGATTTTTGGATTAGTAATTCATTAGGAAATGAAATTAATTTAAATGGAGTAAATGTATCCCTGTCATTATTGTTTGTGAAAAGCGATATTATTTAAATATATTCTTTAATTTTCCCATATAGAAAATATATAGAATATATTATATGTCAAGTATTGAGGTAGTAGGTGTTAATAATGAAACTAAAACAGAAGAAGCACCTATTAATAATGAAGTTGTTGAACAAAATGAAACAGTTAATGAAGAACCAACGCCAGAAGAAGTTAAACCAGAAGAAGTCATCCCTGAACCAAAAGCGAATGCAAAAGCATTACCAAGAACTAAAAAAGAAGTTGAATTAGTAGAATGTGAACAATGCTCTAAAAAGATGACATTGAAAAGTTTGAGACACTCACATCCTAAAAATTGTAAAGGGGCAAAAACCGAGATGCTACCAGTTAATCCGCAACAGAAGATTAGAAAGATACAGCCTGAAGCAAAAGAAGAAACTAAGAATGAGATTAAACAAGAAGTGATTAAAGAAACTATTAAGAAACCCACGGCTACAGAATTATTAAGCCAACATTATGAAGAACTTAAACAAAAGAAAAAGCAAGATAAACAAGAAAAAATAAACAAATTATCTTCATCAATGTTTTAAATAAAAATCTAATTATAATATATATTATTCATGCTTACGAGAAGTCATAGAAATGTAGAATTTAAAAGGGCGCCACAAGTAGAACATCATTATAATGTTTCAGATTTATGGGGAGTTGCTTCAAGAATGAATTATTTTAAACAGTTCAAGGACACACTGGAAGCGAGACAATCACAGGGAGCATTAATAAAGTATAGAAATGATTTAGCTGAAAGCAACAGAACCGAAAGTTACAGAAAGGAGTTAGACAGAATAAGAAAAGTATTAGACAACACACGGTCACCAGATGGAATACAAACAAAGGAACAACTAACTGTAAGAAAGAAGCATTTAGAAGAAATGATTAAGAATATCTCTGATTATTTTTCTAAATAATTGATATACTATGATTAAATCAATGAATAGATTGAATACAGTAGGACCGGTAAAAGTAGGGTCATTGAAATCACAATTACATTTGAGACCTTCTTATGATGAATTGTTAAAAGAAACGTTGGTAGGTGATGAGAACCGCCCATCGATTGAAAATGTGATAGACAGAAAAGCGACCAGATACAGATTAAACCAATACGGTAGTCAGTTTGATAATAAGGACGCCTTGGACATTCAAAAGAAACAAGAACTAGACCGGAGAGGAGAAGTTATGAAAGGAGCAATGTCGGACGTTGGTAGTGTAAGAGCTAAACTTAATGACGAACTGAAACTTGCTGACACACTGAAACAACACCAGTCTTTCATTCAAGAAGGACTAACGGAAGCACAGAAACAGAAAGAATAACTTGCTGAAAAAATGAGACTTTGGAGAGAACAACACGAAGAAATGGCAAGTGCTGTTTCGAAGAGTTCATATCCTGCCGGTGTAGAAGTTCATTCAATGGTGTCTGCTAATGAAATGCCAGAATTAGAACCATTAGAGGAAGGGGAAGAAGATGAACGAGAAGACGACCCAGTTGTTGAAGTAGAATCAAAAGCAGAAGACGCTTATGGTTACAACGAGTTTAAGAAAAGAGCGTCTGAACTAACACCCGCTTATCTTGCAAGCAGACCAGAAGAGATGAAAGAAGTCATGGACAAACTGAAAGGATTTAGAAAGATTAAAGACAGTGTTTTTAAAGAATTCACCGAGTTATATAATGCTTTAATTAATAGCGATGGTGATTTTATAAAGAAGGACCACAGACTGAAATTAGTAAGGTTTTACAATGACAAAGTGTATTACTCAGTTTTCCACCCACGACCTAAGGAAAAAGAAGATAGTCCAACCGTGATGGATGGTTCATTTAAAGAAATACCAGCGGAAGTTTAATAAAATATATAATATTTAATATGACTCATAAATATGATGGATTAAGACGACGGCCTACATTTGAGGAAATGCTGAAAGAAGCGATGACGCACAGATTAAAAGTTGAAATCATCCCCGAAAGACAGGTAATTGACTTGTCAATTAATAATATAGATTTTGACGATTTTGACCTTTCAAAATACGATAGGAGACTACGGTTGAATGCTAGAGTTCAAACTGATAAACAAGTTCTTCAACACGAATTGTTCCCTGATATGTTTGATGAAGTAGCACCAACATCACAGTTATATGAAAACAACGAGGCAGACGCACAAACAACACGATATATAGCAAAAGATTTTGCTGATGAAATTTATAGTAATGCAATTTCAGGACCAAAAGATGAACCAAAAGATGAACCAAAAGATGAAAAGCAGGAAGATTTACAAAGTCTTCATTTAACATCATCATCGTCATCAGCATCAACCGAAAAAGATAAGAAAGAGGAAAGCCGAGAAATAAAATCGTTAAGAAACATATTTTTAGGTGGAGAAGACAAGAGCGTATTTGAACTATTCCAACGAGGTAAGAAGTCATCCACTCCATCAGAACAATCACGAGAAGGGCATCATTCTGGTCAAGACGACAGGTAGAAGCAAGAAGCAGAAGTCACTCACCAGAAGAAAGAGCAAGAGGTAATCAAATGAACAGAAGACAATTAGAAACAAGAAGCAGGAGCAACTCGCCCCAAGAAATAGCTAGAGGTAGTGAATGGACGAGGGAACAAATGGAAACAAGAAGCAGGAGCAGAAGCCCAGAAAGCACAAATACAAAAAGTAGCCGAAGTAAGAAGAAAAAATAAAACTACTTAAAGAGAAAACGCCCTAATATAGTAAAATGACAGGAATTTTCATTAACGGTAATAGAAAACAGAGAATAACGAACGACGAATTTGATATGATGGTTGAACTGATGAAAGCAGAAAACGACTTAATCTTACAGATGATAAGCGAACAGAACCAGATTTCGAGCGAGGACAGTGAGCAACCCGTGAGGTGGAGGGACGACCAGAAGAACTACCACCAGAATTACTACAACAAAAACCTAACACAGTCTTACACTTGCGAGGACTGTGGAAGGACGATATCAAGCAAATCAAATATATCTAAGCACAAGAAATCTAAAATTTGTTCGCAAGCTTCGCGACAATGCACATTATGAAAAAATAATCATTCATATTATTAAAAACACTTAATGAGATTAATGCGTTCATTCTCAACCCGAAACCCATTTTCTCCAACAGCCAACCCCAGCCCGAAAAACTACTTAAAGAGAAAATACCTTATATTATATAGAGTATAGTATTATGGTTACCATGACAGAAGGAAAAATCATAGATTTCATCTTAAACAGCCAACAAGGCGAACTACTACAAAAAGAAGGGAGGCAAACACAAAAACTCAAAATAGGCGATAAGACCTACAGATATGATAAGAACAAACCAGTTTCAAACGTATTGAACACGAAACTCAAGGAAGTGGCGAGGAGTGACGTATATTGAAAGCATGGCCTTTTAATGAAAGGTGCTAATTATCTAAGACTAACGAGAGGCAGACCCTTACAGGATTATGTCAAGCGTTTCAAGTCCAAAATCACAGACGAGCAACAAGCGTTCAAGGGATACGCCAACACCTACTCGGTAAGTGATATAAGATTAAAGGGGATGAAAGGTTTATCCTACTTAAAATATCAGAAGCAACGACTGGCCGAATTCTTGAACAGAAACCCGAACATGAAAATAATCGTGGAAACCGATTTATCATTCAAAAATCCCGACAACGAACTTATCCAAAGGAGATTAAGAAGCAGAAGATACAATATTCATAATCCCGATGAGTTGAACAGCGTCTTAAACAACATTGGACACGACATTGAGACACAAATTGAAATAGTCGAAGACGTTCAGTCGAGTTTGGTTCTTGTCCAAGTTGAAAAGTTAGTCATCAGTTATGATAGGGACAATCCTACCCGTGGTTCATCCTTTATTCCTTTACCTGATTGGGTAGCTAATAAAAAGGCTCGTATTAACATTAAAAACGAGGATGACTTATGTTTCAATCTTCCGTTCAATGCGGATTTTATGATTTTTCACAAAAAAGGACCATCCCTGCGACATGTATCATTATAAGAAATATGTAGATGACAAATTTATCAAATGGGACGGAATAGACTTTCCAGTAGGTAATGATGAGATTGGACTATTTGAAGAACAGAACAAACACATATCGGTCAATGTTTATTACATAAACCCCGATACGAATAGTAAAACTATTTTAGTATACAAAAGAAGCAACAACCCACAAGCGCAACACAAAATCGATTTGATTAAATTGACTGATGATGTTAAATCACATTACGCTTATATCAAAAATTATGATAAGTTAATGAGTAGTCAGACTAACAAGATGAAGGCGAAGAAGTATCACTGTAGAACCTGCTCACATGGTTTCAAGACCGAAGAACTTTTAAAGAAACACGAAGAACAGGGATGTCTAGCAGTTGAGGGCCAAAAAAAAGAAATGCCAAAAGCAGGTGAAACAATAGAATTCAAAAACCATTTCAAGAAACTTAAAGCTCCATTTCGTAATCTATGCCGACTTTGAATGTTTAACTGTGCCAATTGATGTTAAAAGCAAATCGGCAAAAGCTAAAACTACATCATATCAAAATCATCGTCCGTGTGGTTTTATGATTAATGTAGTCAATGCTATAACCGGAAGTAGTGAGCCTTACTTCTACAGAGGTGAAGATTGTATGGATGTGTTTGTAAAAAGAATGCATAAAGTGAAATGGGATGTTTTTGGAGAAAATGAAGGAGGTCAAAGACCGTATTGAAACCGAGGAGGACTGGGAGGACTTCAATAATGCCACTAACTGCTTCATTTGCGGAAACAAATTTGAGGAAGGTGAAAAGAAGTGTTGGGACCATTGCCACTTTACGGGACAGTATAGAGGTTGCGCCCACGAGGACTGCAATCTACGATTTAGTATGAGATATTATAAAATCCCTGTGTTAAAAACTTGCCCACTTAATCATCAACAAGGCTCACGAACTGAACAAGAATTCTAAAATAGAATGTGTCGCTCAGAACAGCGAAAAGTTTATAACCTTTGGTTTTAAAAATCTTTGTTTCAAGGACAGTTTCAGTTTCTTATCGTCTTCGTTGGATAAGTTGGTGAAGTTGAGTAAATATGAGGATGATAAAAAGCGTGAGAATTGGAAGAACAATTTCAGATACAGCGTTAGAAACCCGTATGTTAAAACCGATGAAGATTTGGATTTATTGACTGATAAGGGTATTTATCCCTATGACTACTTTGGATGATTTTGAAAGATTTAAGGAAAGGGCTTTACCACCGAAAGAAGCGTTTTACAGTAAATTGAGTGAAGAACATGTAAGTGATAAAGATTATGAAAGGGCATTGAAAGTATGGAAGCACTTCGGGATTAAAACACTCGGGCAGTATCACAACCTGTATTTAAGAACTGATGTTTTACTACTGACCGATGTATTTGAAAACTTTAGAGACTTGTGTATGGAATACTACGGTTTAGACCCCGCTCATTATTATACGTTACCAAATTTCGCATGGGACGCGATGCTTCTAAAAACTGGTGTTGAAATAGAACAATTGCATGACCAAGAAATGTTTGAGATGGTTGAAAAGGGAATGAGAGGAGGAATGTGTCAGGTAAGTCATAAATTAGCAGTGGCAAATAATAAGTATATGGGGGAAGCATATGATGAGAACAAGCCATCAAATTATATTAGTTACTTGGATGCTAATAACTTGTATGGCTTAGCAATGTCCCAGAAGTTACCGCTAAAAAATATCAAGTGGGCAAAGAAAACGCCCAGTGTTGAAAATTGGAATGAAAACGATGAGTTTGGTTATATTATGGAAGTTGATTTGGAATATCCCGAAACATTGCACGACTTCCACTCCGACTATCCACTAGCGCCTGAAATAATGAATGTAAATGTGAATATGCTTTCCGAATATCAAAAGCAAGTCTATAAAATATATTATGACGGTAAAAATCCCAAGGACGAGAAAACAAGTAAGTTAATATTAAATCTAAAGGATAAAGAAAAATATGTGGTTCATATCAAGACTTTACAGTATTATTTGAAAATGGGAATGAAAATGACAAAAGTCCATAGGATAATAAAATTTCAACAGAGGGCATGGTTGAAACCGTGGATTGACTTCAACACTGGTAAAAGGAAAGAAGCCAAAAGCGATTTTGAGAAAGATTTATTCAAATTAATGAATAACGCGGTGTACGGAAAAAGTATGGAAGACAAGCGAAACCATATGGATTTTGAATTAGTTGATAATGAAGTTAGATACGAAAAGTTTGTGAATAACCCAACATTCAAAAACAGATTTATTATAAATGAAAATCTGGTAGGTGTTGAAAAAACTAAAGCGAAACTGAAACTGGATAAACCGATTTTCCTGGGAATGAGCGTTTTAGATTTAAGCAAATTACATATGTATCAGTTTTACTATGATGTATTGAAAAAGAAGTATAGTGAAAACATAGAACTGGTTTATACTGATACTGACAGTTATGTAATTCAAACAATGACTGATGATGTCTATAAGGATTTCAATGATATAAAGCAACACATGGATTTTAGCGACTATCCTGTTGAGCATCCATGTCATGACAAAACTAATAAAAAGGTCTTAGGAATGTTTAAGGACGAAGTGAATGGAAAAATCATTACTAAATTCGGATTAAAACCTAAATCTTATGCCTTCACAATTCACGGTGAGGATGATGAACATAAGAAATCAAAAGGTGTAGTGAAACACAAAGTGAAAAAAGAACTGACTTACAAAAACTACCACGAAGCATTATTTCAAAACAAAAAGCATGAAATAACATATAATTTTATTCGTAGTCGCAACCATCAATTTTTTTCAATGTCTCAAGTAAAGCAAAGTCTGAGTAATTATGAAAATAAAAGGTTTTATATTCATGCTTTCACTTCAATACCATATGGGCATTATTCCATAAAATAATTATCTAAATAGTTCTAACAATATGAAATTATTTGTATTATTTTCAGGGACAGGCTCGGTTGGTCGGGTTGCTCGGGATTTGGGTTTTAGTGTTATTTCCCTTGATTTGAAAAATGCAAATATCAATACTGATATTTTGAGTTGGGATTATCGTGAGTTTGATGTGGGCGAGTTTGATGTTGTGTGGGCATCTCCTCCATGCACCGAATACAGCCGAGCGAAGACGACGGGCGTCCGAAAGATTGAGTATGCTAACAGCATCGTTTTGAAATCCCTTGAAATCATTGACTACTTCAAACCGAAGTGGTGGGTTGTGGAAAATCCTCAAACTGGACTTTTGAAGGAACAACCATTCATGAGTGGGTTGAAATACTATGATGTGGATTATTGTAAATATGGCATGAACTACAGGAAGCGAACGAGGTTGTCGTCAAACATTGAAACATGGAAACCCAGACCATTATGCAAAGGGGATTGTGGGAAGGTTAGGAATGGGCGACACCTTGAAACTGCTCAACGGTTGCCATCGGGTAAAAAATCGGATTGGGGTGAGGGATACATCAAACATAAACAAGATGAGTTGTATAAAATTCCTACTGATTTGATTAGCGATTTACTTGTCAGTTTTTTTTAGGACACTCAGGGGGCCGAAACCCAACCCATCCCAGAACCTAGTAGACAGCAGTCATGTAGAGCTCGGACAGCGTGACTTCTCAACCTCGGATGCGAAGAGGAAAGCGAACTAATGACGTGAAACAACAAAAAACACCACAAAACCCAGACAAGTCTCGTCCCTTTTCCTCCTTGTTTCTCTGGCAGTGAGGTTTTTGTGTATTTGATGGTACAAATGGCGAAGGAAATCGGACACTACACATACAACATTAACCATTGGATATTGATAGCATTATCCATTGGATATTGATAGAATTATCCACTGGATATTGATAGCGATATCCGCTGGATATTGGTAGCGTTATCCACTGAACATATTATCCATTGGATAATCACATCATTATCCGACATCCTTCACTCACATGATGACACACCGATTGGCGTTGTCATCCTGAGCATCTTGCTCAATGACAGGTGCTTCAGGTTGCCAACGGATACGGTTCCGATACTGAATTGTCTATTTGATTGCCTCGCGGACAGGGTCATTGCTGAACTGGTATTCACCATCCGACTTCTGGACGGAGAACAAACGAGCATAAACATCCAAAAAATCAAGGATTGCCCTGTTCTTGCATCTAAAAAGATGATTTGCTTGGTCTTCCACAGTCTCCAACTCGGGGATGAGAACGAAGGATGCCTTTGCCAACATCTGCTCCGAATACTCGCCCTTCTTGTATTTGAAAACCTGCGACAAAGTGTTCAACTGGTCGTCGCTCAGGGCGTTGAGACCTTCAATGATGACATCCTCACCTGACGAAGCACGTCGTTTGATTTCTTCCACACGGTTCAGCAACGGTTGAACCAGTTGAAGCACCTCGGGCGGGGTGTTGTTGCTCTTCGTCTCTGGGTCGTTGAGGAAACTCAACATTGTCTCGTTGGACTTCTTGAGGAACTTGGACTTGGCATCACCTGCTTTCAAATGTGGTTTGATTACCTTCTTCGGAGCACCGCTACGGCCATAGATGCTGACATTCACCGTCGACAACTCCAGACCTTCGGGAATGTAGTCGGTCGTCTCGTAGTCGCCATCCTGAAAGTTCACCATGAAGCAGTCCATGTTGATGTCCTTCTTCTCCGCCATGAAGTATTGAACACACTTCTTGATGAGACCCGTAGATAGATACATTGCCATCTGGAGATGGTGATGCAACCTCTGACCAAACTGCTCACGGACAATAACAAGAAAAAGGACGTCCTGCTCGTTGACCACCACTTGAAATTTCAACATCACGTGCACACCCACGATGGTGGAAGGTTTCTGTCCCACGCCCAAGCACTCTGTCAGGAGGCCACCCACGAAAAACGTGTCATCCATGTCGGTAAAGGTGTCCTCAGTGTCCACATAGTCCAAGCTGATGTCATGCCAAGGAATGTTGAGGCGTGCCATCATCATGAACTTCAGGCAGACCAACACCTCATTGTCGTCCTTCATCTTGTAGACCTCGTTGTCTACCATCACCACGAGGGACATGTCCGGCTCTTCGCCCTGGCCGTCGCTGGAACTGTCTCCATCGGAAGGTTCATCATCCCCGTCCCCACCATTGGGGGAAACTCTCGTCGGGAGATGGTGGCGTGGGGTGCTACAAGTGGGCAAACCCTCGTCATCAACATCAGGCGTAAGACGCAGGGCACGACGGACGGGACAGCTTCCTCTTCTACCACGACAGGTACAACATCAGCAGGAACAAACACGGTTGCCAAGGCGAAAGCCAAGTCCAAGGCGGCAGGGGCGAAGACCAAGTCCAAGGCGAAGGCAAAGGCAAAGGCATCGTCATCAGCGAGTGGGGCATCCTCATCCACACAGTGAGCATCAAGTCACTGAGCGGTGTCAAGTTTTGTCGGTTTGCACTTGATGGAGAGAGCATACCAATGGAGTTTGCAATCCCTTTGCCATTTGGATAGTTCTTCTGTCAGTTGTAGACCATCGCATACCCACGAGCAAAGTGCCACAGAGAAAAACCATTCTCAGACTTGCCTTTGACATGACTTGAGTCGTGAGATTGACTACTCCTTACAACTGTTGTTCTTGACCATTTGATGTTTGAATGCATCCATCCATGAGCCATTTTGCTGACAAGTCCTTCTGATGGCGTTGTCCCGCCCGTTGCTCGTTCGACCGAATGCTCCTCGGGGCGACGCTCATTGGACTAGAAAGATGAAGAAGGATAATGAATTGCTTCTGTCCTTCATCAAGATGAATGACCTCTTGCCTGCCTGTGAGTTGTTCCGTCAATCCCAAGGGGAGAAGGACGCTGTCAAGACTTCTTCCAGTGGTGCTCTTTCACCAAAAGAAGACGTGGTCGCCAAGGATGACAAGTCTTAGAAAGTCTCACCCATGTGCCCGAGGTTCTCCTTGCCTACCACATAGAACTCAAGTTTCTTCTTCAAGTCGGAGTCGTTGCTGAACAAAGCCGGGTTGAGAAGGCGGAGACGCTCTCGCAAAGCCTTGAAGGTGTGCTTACCCATCAGGTTCAGGTGGATGACGTGCTCACCAAAGCGAACCTCAATGTTGTAGGTGTTACTACGGTTGATGGACTTGATGGACTCGCCCTTCGGTGCGTGGCTCTTGCGATGGTCTCGGTAAATCTTCTCCAACCTTGCCTTCGCAGACTTCACCAACTTCTCCTTCTTGGACTCCAGCGCGAGGATGTCCTTGATGTTCTGAAGGACGGTGTCCATTTGGGCGGGAGTGGTCAGCAAGGTCTGAACGAGGTCGTTTGCCATGTCCCCGAAACCCTGCTTGTTGGCGATTTCCTGAACCATCTCAGGTGTGAGAAAGAGCGCTTCCTCATCAGCGGTCTCCTCTTCTTCTTCTCCCTGCTCATCCTCATTCATAGTGTCATCGCTTTTCTCACTCTCCGCCGCTTCGTTCTCATCAGTCTGAAGCATCTCTGCAATGGTCTCATCCACAGTGGTCTGCTCATCGGTTGCGTTGCCGTGGGCAGGTTGCTCCATGTCCGAATTGACATAACCACCCATCTGTCTGACCAAGTCAGTCAGGAGCATCTTCTTCGGTGCCATGGCTGAGTATGGTTCAGGCAAAGGCACTGGTCAAACTGTCTGACTAAAATGACTATCAATAAATCAAACACATTTCGGAAGACTGCTTAAGCGAGTTGTCAATTGCAAACCGACCAAGCAACGAAAGCAATCGCTCCAAATCTGAGTGTCCCGACATAAAGCTGATGATGACATAGAAGTCGTAGCAGGTGTGGCAACGACCGAATAAAGGTCGACCTACTCCTACCCAATCTCTCGTCATGAAAACAAATACACCACCAACACCCCAGAACTTGATAACTACTAAAAGGGCCAACCCTTTCAAATGAATCAATGTCGGCCCCCAGCCCAACAATGAACAAGGCGACGATTTACCCAAATGATTACCTTAACGAAAACGATATATAAGCTCCCTAAAAACCCTCTTTTAACAACGAATAAGGTGGTTAATAGGTTTGAGATGAATATAAAAAACATAACAGGGGACCATCAACAGACCACCCCCCAGGCCCCCTACTTTTACCATTTTCCCCCCCCCCCCCATGTTTTGCCGACCATTGGCCTTTAGGCAATCAACGGTATCACTCACACATATTTGAAGCTCTTTTTCTGTCAATAGACGTATGACGCGCTTTCATTCAATTGACCAGGCTCATCAGATTCTCACTGAAAAACAGATCCAGGGCATAGAGGCTGCTGTGTGCTACAGTGGGTGTCTCCTTGTTAGGGATCAGGTGCCCCCAGCACGGAACGCAATTGTGGCAGGTAGCAGCTTTTGTCAGCAAGAATCACCACCATGTCCACGGAAGCTTACACAGTGCTGGCCACCCTATCAGCAGCACTGAGGAGACACTAAATCTATCGATGACCGCCAACTCATGAGGACTTGTTAATGACCGGACCTCAGCTCTTCTATCACCATGGAAGTTGAACGTCAGAAGGCAGCTGCAAAGGTGGGTCGGATATCCACAGTGGCTTCGTTCTAGTCCAGGGCAGGGAGGGCATCAAAGACAGCTTGATTGAGCGAATGCGCACTTCAGGCGTGTTGCAGAATTCTAGCGTCCGGTCGCCTCATCTTGACTTCAACCACGCATCCACACAGTTCAACCATGCAGAATCCCATGGTCGGTGGATGTTGGGTGGCCATGATTCACACAACACTCAGCTCCGCTGTTCCAAGCTTATCAGGGCTGTGGCACTTATCAAGTTGCAGCTGCCCGGCGCGCAACAGCCGGCAGGGTGGCAGTGAAATGCCCCACAACAGACTGATCCCGGGATGGCCGCCTCCTCAGCTAAAAAAAGCGCTGGTGTTTTGCAAGCGTCATCGTAAAGTCAGCGCCTTGCGCTGGGCGGGCCCACACCGAAGCTGCGGGCTTGTGCTTCTTGGCGCTGGGCCCTGGCTACCCTTGTTTGGGGTTGCCATCTTCGCCCACGGCTTCTGTTTTACCATCGCTCAAGCTGAAGCCGTGGACCTGTCACGGTCTGAAATTTGGGGGTCTAGGCCACAACCCAAATCCTCTACCATTATAGCTAAAGCTGAAGCAGTGGACCTGCCTCTGCTTAAATGTCGTGGCCATCAGAACCAGCACCCGTTCTCGTCTAGGCGCTGCTCCCAGGTTGCTGTTGCTGCTGCGGCTTCGTTCCTGCTGGGAGGCTTGTTCTGCTGACGGTCTGCTCTTGGGCTCTTTGGGATTTTGAAAAACATGGCAGGGCTTTGAGCAAAGTGCTGCGATGCTGTGCTATCTCGCGGCGCGCCAACTCAGGTCAAAGTAACCGCGCTTAAAACTAGACTTAAAAGATGTCAGTGGAGTGGAGCTGTAAGTCAGCTCTTCAGTAACGCGTTGCTAAGAATAACTGACTGTGAGCGGACAGAACCGAACCTGCCTGTGGCGCGCTGCTTACTGTGCACTTAGTCCATTACTGCGTGAGGCTGGATTAGATCTTCCACAAAAAGGTACGAGCTGTTGTTTCTGCTCACGCTCCATCGGGGCTTCCTTGGCTGGAATGGTGTCCTATGGCGAGGTTGGTGTTGGATGAGGTCCTGGGAGGGCGCATGGTGCTTTGTGGCACTGAGTGCAGGTGGTGGGTTGAAAATTCGGGCATGCCGGTCACAACCTTGCTTTCTTTCACTTCGGAATCTGATCCAGGTTTTCTTGTCTGCTTCCTCCATCTCTTCGCGCTGCGCAGATTGCAGGGCAGTGGTCCGTTCGGTCGGTTCTTGGCCGGAACCGCTCCCGCATGGCTGCTGTGAACTTGAGCCATTTGTAGTCGAGCCGTTCCAGCACATCTGTGAATTTCATTACTTGGGCCTTCGCCTGTGTCGATTTTGGAGCTCGGAGAACTGGTGGTAGGATAATTTTCGAACCTATTTGCATGGCTGACATATGGGCCTGGAACAACTTCGGCTGCTGGCACTGGTTTGCCACCCTTGTTGGCAGTGCAGGAAATACCGGGCCTGCATCGCTGGTAGGGGCAGCTTCGGCTTGGGCGTGGATTTCCTTGTTGCCACTGTTGTCCTTGCTGTTGCCTTTGCCTTGCAGCATGCTATGCATTGACCACCCAGCAAAACATTGCCATTTTGACATCTCAGGGTTCCAGGAGTGGTGCGATTGCAGAACATGTTGGGCTGAAGCAAATCGCAAGGGTTGATGGCACATGTACCCGTGCTTGATTGGCCTAAGCAAGTGCTTAGCCTTGAAGCGTGTCCTCCGCAGTCGTCGGTGCCAAGCAGGTTCAGCGCATGGAAGGGCCGTGGCAGGTCAGCGAGTGAAAGTCGGCTGCGCGAGGGTAATGGCTGGGCAAACCCACCACCACTTAACCATAAACCCACCCTAAGCCCGCCCTAAAACCCAGCTCCCACACCAACGCTTCCCTGAACTCTATACTCACTCTTGAAACCACAAAAGGGCGGTCAACACATACGATGCGAACTCCAGATCCCGCGTGCCTGACAAATGTAGGAAAGTGTTTTTGCAATCCCAGGATATTAGCCCGGATCCAACATGTCTCAACACGCGTTCAACGTCCAACGCGTTCGAGTTTTTCCTTGAACTGTGGGATTGCCTTTGGGCCAGGTGTTGTTGGTCCAGCGTTCCTCCTGAGGAAAACTTAAACCTTCGCATTGTCGCAGCAATTCTTAGATCCACGCAGAAGCCACAGTTATGGTTCCATCCAGAAGTCAGATGTGCACCCATGGATGCATGCCTCCAAATTTGCCATGCCGGGCAAGCGTGTTCCAGTAGATGACCTATGTTGAGGTAGAACGTCAGCGCTCGGCGCTTGCATGCAGGACTGTCCAGGCTGCTCCCATCATTTCTCCTGGTCATCGCTGGAGCGAGGGCCTTGCGCTTGACAGGTTGCGGTATTTCATGCGGGTGTGTTTCAAGACTGGGGGGCCCCGGAAAAAAGTTTCCAGTGTTTTCATTTTTCAACAAACCTGAAAGTGGTAACTCCCTAGCGTAGAAACCTCGACCTTGCTCCTGCGCAGATGGCTGAGAGTTCACAAGGCGCCCACTTGTCGTGAAATTTCCTTTCTGTGTTTCACACTGGGAAAGGGAATCAGACGTACTGAAGTACCTTGGATCACATGTTTGCCCACACGTGCGCATCTTGCTGTGCCGCCGCATCGCCAAGATTTCGGGGGCCGAGTGCCCCTTGTGACATGACTGGACCTTCTACGCGCCAGGCTCTCCAACACCAGCCTTTGTGAGTGGTGCGTTCTGCACCAAGTGGCCTCTGGCAAGCAACCTTTTTCGGAAAGCGCCGGCCAACTTTTGGGTCCGACACCCTGAAGCAAGCGCGCTCCAGGACATGCGTGAGCTAGCGGCGCCTTTCGTGCCACGCGTGCGGCGCCAGAGCCTCAGGCGCGAGCGTTCTGTTGTGGCGAAGGGCTTTTATGTGGAGGGAGCAAGCAGCCTTGTCGCAAAACCAAAGCCACACGTGATGCGCGTGTGTGCTGTTTGGGTGTGCGTCCGTGTGTCTCTGTGGTTGTGTTTGCGTGCGCGTGCGTGCGCCTGCGTGCGCGTGTGCGTGCTTGCGCGTTTGCGTGTGGCTTCTTGCGCGTGCGCATGTGCATGGCGTGTGTGAGTGCGTGCTCGTGTGCGTGTTTGTGTGTCTGTGTGGATTTTGTTTTCCGTGGTTTCTTGCGCGTTGGGATGATGCGGGGTTATTTTGCGACCTGGCTTTCGCATGTGAATTCACTTCGGGCAAGCCTCGATCTTTAAGTGGCCATACGCGGAAGCCCCCTGCGAGGGGAAGACCTTCAGGTTCAAGTTCAAAGTGGTCAGCTCATCCGAAGCCATCTTGAGCTGGTGCCCGCACGCGCGAGGGCTGTCAGCCCACAACGCCTGACTGAGAGTTCAAGATTTACTGAATCCACTGTGTCGGACAAGTTCGAGGCCCTGCAACAAGATCTGAAGCAGGCCATAAAGCTGCTGACGTAGGGAAAGAACCCAAAGGGGCAAAGTTCAATTAACTCAGGCCAGTTCAACCCCTGACTGCATATGAACTTTGGCATCTGGCCTCCTGCTGCCGTCGGTGACTCGTTAGGTCGCCAAAAGCGCGATCAGAAGCAGCATCGCCGCCGCCGCCGATCTCCCTCGACCACGATCAGAGACATGACCGCCGGCAACACTCCCGATCGTCACCGCAGGCGCAAGGATCTCGCCAAACGGTCAAAGATGATGGCTCCGAGCTGTCTCTTCCCAATGGTGAAGCTGCGGGGAAAGAGGGCCAAGGCTGTCGGGGTTCCGCCTCTCGTCGCCAAAGGATTGGTAATGACCAAGAATGCGCCTGGAATAATAAAGACAACCCCAAAAATAGTACTTGCGCTTGGAACAAATTGAAAAACAGTGGCCCAAAAAAGGCGGGAGAGACGAAGGAGAGATAGGAGAAGAGAGGTAGCCAAGCCAAGACCTGGCTCTTGGACTTTTTGCACCGCTTTTTTTCAGCTCCCCCACATCCAAGAATTCCAGCTTGCCCAGATTTCCCAAACTCATGTTTTGTTACATGTCTCTTGTTTAAAAACTGTCCGCAATCAAAACCGCAAAGGGGGCCTCCCGGTTGGAATTATTTCAGGGGCCCCTAGAACACAGTCTTCTGGCCCCGAAAGAAAATAACATCTTCTTAGCTAGTTAAGTACCTAGACAGCCCTGGCGATGCTTAAGGTTTTTTGTTAGATTTGGGCCAGCTCCTGGAATCCAAAACGGTCACCTTTCCGAGCCCATTTTTCTTTTATGTGTCTCGTTTAAAACTTCAAGTTCCCTTGAAATAAGGTCTTGTTGCCTGCCCCCCTCCCCCCAAAAATCAAATATCACAAGGAAGCTCCAGCAATACTAAATCAAACGGAGATCTAGATCCCAATCTGAATGGAAACTCAATGGAAGCCAAATTGAATTGCATCTTTTTTCAGGTGTCCCATTGTTGGGGGCCGGGGAAGCTTCCAAGCCAACTCACAGCACGACGACTTGACCAGCTTCTAAGTCAACGGAGCTGCCCAAGACTCCAGCGAGCGGCCGTGGCAGTGGCCAAAACCATGTCCCTCTCAAACGCATGCCGGCCAACGCCTTCTCTGATCCAAAGTTTCGCCAGAAGCAACGGCGCGGGGAGAAGGAAGACCTGGGCGCAGTGTCGACATGCTCCTCATCGAAGGCGGGGTCTCCACGAAAGCAGGACCCGCTCCGGATCGCTGACAGCCGGCGCAGAAGCTCCAGTCATGGAGGCCAGTGAGGGGCCGAGTGTCACGAGCCACACCAAGGTTGGTGCAAACCAAGCGGGAGGTGTAGGCCTGCGCCGGCTCGCCGAGCGTGAAAAAAGTGTTGCTTGGTATTTGTTTGTCGGCTTTGCCTCTTCTTTGCTTCCTTGATTTGGATTGTTCAGCAAGCTTGGTTTCCTGGTCCTCGGCCCTGTGTCCAACGCCAGTTACCAAGTCAGCAATCCTGGCAGACGACGAAGCCGGGTTGCTCTATTACTACATGGACAATCACCTTCGACAGCCACACCTGGCCAATACGGCTTCAAGGCTCAGCCTCCAGCCCCACACCCTTTCCCGTCACACTTCCGGCTCAAACAAGATCGCTGGGTGTGACCTTCCCAGGTGCGTCACTCGCACTCGATATGCGACGTCCGGCAAGTTGCCCCTTGTCCTTTTCATGCGCAAGCAGTGACTGCGACATGTGGCCCATGGCGGCGAAATTCGGATGGTGGCGGAGTCCGTCTTCTCTCCCAAGTCCGACAACGCCACATCGATCTTGATAGGATTGCGTTGCATGTGGCCTTCCGAGCAGTGGCCATGAAGACCTGAACCGCTAAGCTCCTCAACTACCTTCTCAGTCTTGTGCCCGCCACAGGTCCAGCTTCATGTTTGAGCAACTCCAGGAAATGCGCCGACAACAATACCCCCCTCCTCAACAACCATTTAACCACTTTTCATGGGGTCATTCTGCTCAGGACCACGAAAAGCCGCTTTTCACGGCCATTGCCTTTTTTCACGGCCACTGCTTTTTCACGGCCATTTCGCGCTGCTGCGATTTCACGGCCATAGCCATTCTTCACGCCCATTTGCTCAAACGGCCAGCGACCCCAAGAAATATGGCGCGCGCTCGTCCTTGCTGGGCGGCTGGACCACTGAGCGTGCCAAGTGGGACACCCCACGCAACAGTGCCCTCCATCGCCAAGCTGGGTGCATCAGCCATCCTCCATGTCTGTCGCCCACCCCAGCTCGTTGATGTTTCTCTTCGCTCACACACTTACAGGCCAAGTCACTCCATTTTCTGTTGTGGCTGAGAGGAAGCATGATCCTCAGCGTGACGACTTGCTGGCATTGATGCGGTGGAAAGAAAGACTTGTTGGTAGAGCCAGAAAGGAGGTCGAGCTGGAATAAGGGCCGGTCGTGTGAGGCGCGGAGAATGTGGCTGTTAAGAGGCGCGGAAGGGTTGACATGTGCAACGCACGTGTCCTGTGCTCCAGAGGCTGGTATTTGTTTGTTGTGAGCGGAACACCACGCACAGTCGTGCGACATGAAAAGGAAGTCCGGCGTACGTAGAAAGCTGAAAGATCAAAATGGCGGACGGGCGAGAAAAGGAGTCATCAGGGGTCGGGAGGAGCCTGGTGGTCAATCCGCGAAAGCGGAAGGTCTCCGGAGACGCAGCTCCGTCTAGGGAGCTCAGGCAAGTGGACAGCAAGGAACCGGATTGCGTCGAAACGTCGGAGAGGGTTTGCCAAGATCACCCAGAAGTTTTCCAGTGTCAAGACGGGTAGTCAAGCGTCTTGTGGTGAAAGCACGTCGAAGTGCAACTGGCGGCGAAAAGGTCCTGTGGCACACGTTGGTGCAGACTTCGGTTGCGCTGAAAAGCTGGAAGAAGTTGTCGTGGTGCTCCCACCATCGAACGGCGTGTGCAGTGGTCCCACGCTTGGATGGTAGTGCGGGTGGCGCCAACACAGAGACACTCCAGCCACCTGGGCTGACAAAGGTATTCATAATCTCCTCCCAAGGATGTACAAGCGAAAACCCGTGTCTCTTTCAGCTTCCCGTCATCCATAAGTGGTCTGAGGCCCTGGCAGACCCGCGCAATTGCACTAGTAGGCCTACATCCTTCCTCAGAGGCAAAAGCAGTGGGCCGCTTCCAAGCCAATTGTCGGAGCATTCGTCCGGGCGCACACACACACAGCTTCTCGACACCATAATCCCCCTTGCCTGCCCGGAGCTCGCGGAGGTCTGTTTGACCTGACGCAACAACTTTGGCAATGTGTTCTGCAAGGCCACGCCATCTCTCCAGCTTTTTCACCTCCAACAATAAGGGCAGGTTCTATTGGCCTGGCAGCTACTCTCCCAGTGGTTTGGCCTTCACTGCGCAGTGGCCCTTGCCCAAACCGACACCACTGTTCGGCTCTTTAACGCGGACCTTGCCCAAACAAACACCACCATCCGGGATTCACTGGCCGCAGAAAACGGCGAACCTCTTTTCAACGCTCCGTCTGGCATGACGACATCTCGGGCGCGCGTGTCTTCAGTGTGGGCTTCCGAGCCTTTCCTCAACTTGCGCCGGAGCAGATGTGGGCAGACACCCACCCATCGGCAGGTCCGAGCATTCACAATAATGTGGCCTGAGCTCAGCAACGCTGCCGCTGAAGTCCTTTGAGACGAAGGCTTCAGGCGAGGCGAGCTCTGACACGTCGGATTTCCTTTCCTCAACCCCACTAGTGAATGAGCGCAGACTCGTCAAAGGCATCACAGACAGGGCCTTCCCAATTTGGAAAAAGCCCCTCCCAATGCGCCACGTGTATGCGTGCTTTCTTTTTTCTTGAGTTGATCGCTTGCTCAGATGGTTCTTAGCTTTGATTACTCGCCAAAAGATCGGCTATCGCTCAGCGTTTGGTTAACAACTTGGCCACCGTCATTGACATTGCCAACGACGCGAGATCCTGAGTCCTCACAACGACACGAACTCCTACATGAACCGCCGGCCGAGATGGAGGAGACCCTCACAGCCCGGCGCTGGAATTTGGAATTGGCCTTCACAGGC
>CAUJNA010002968.1:110000-227500 GCA_963377175.1 Effrenium voratum | reverse complement strand
AAAATATGTGATTTTGTCACAAGAATGGACATGGTTCGGGTCCCACCCTGGTTTGGGTGGTGAAAATCCCACGTCGCGAACCCAAATTGACCCCGGACTGCGGAACATCCTGACACGGAAGCTCGCGTTACAACTGAATGGCTCAATTGGGCGGTTCTTACATATGGTTGAAAACTTGTCAAAACTTGCGGCTGCCCAAAGCAAATTGCGATTGTCCTCGGAACGCCGGCCAAGAAGGGGTTCCTGAGATCGGTGACCCCTGTTGCTTGTTGCTTCGTTGGAAATAATCAAGAGACACGCAAATAGGGTCCAAATTTACACCCCGAAAGAAGTGTCAAAACAAGAAACTAATTGGGGTTTAAATCTAAGTCCAATCAAAACATTAAACACTGAGGTCTCAACTCAAATCAGATTTCCTTTTGGCTTAAAAAGGGCGCACTCGGAAATCCATTTTTCAATTTAACCCCGGCAAGACTGAACTGAACCCAGGGGTTCCGCTCTTGGGAAAGCAACTGCTGGGTTGAATTCTACCTTCATGGTCACTCAAAAAATGGAACGCCTGGTGTTCACTCAAATTGGGTTTCTGTTTTGGCTTGGACGGGTGTCAACTCATAGCGTGAAAACCCGGCAAAGAATGGGACCCCTTTTTCAATGTGTCAAATCCTCTTCCATACCCTCGCCTCCTTGCGGTCCCCCTTCGCCTCTGCCAGCAGCGCCGCGATCAAATTGGTGCCTGGCAGCAGCTGCGCCAGCTGAGTGATGGCGCCCTGGGTGAGGCAACAAAAAAGACCTGCGTGGAAAAATTGCGGGAGGGCGGGGGTCCGTCCCCCTGAATTTCGTCATTTTCGTCATCAATTTGCGTGACTCTTCTCCCTCCGAAACCTCAAATGACTATAGACCACTGGAATTTATTGAATGAAAGCCACTGACCAAAAAGGAGGCGTTTTTTCTTGGAGGACTTGTTTTCAAGGAATTGTGGTAACTGTAGGGCGTGGGTGTGTCCAAAAATACGCACCCAGTTTTATACACGGTTCTGAGAAAAACAAGGGGAATCCTAATTTGCGGAAACGTTCATAATTTAACCAGGGTTAGGCGAAATTGGTTCAAACTAATATACCCTGAGGACCCACGAGATCCGACACGAAAACATCTTGCTCATACAACAATAGTTTCCCCACTTATACATATATATATATATATATATGTGTGTTTCGGCCACTCTTGATCCCATGTTCAAACCAAATGTGTCAGGGTCCCAATTTCGAGTTACTCTGAGTCCTTCTCACGGCAGTTTGTGCCCCGCCTGGCGCCCCACCATGCGGTGCAAAGAAAAGGCGCGGGCCCTTTCTGCCTCCGCATCCAAGCCCCGGAACTTGTGGATACAGCAAATGGTGTCCGCCTGTGACTCTGGGGGGAAGATACAAGAGACAAAAAAGGGTGTGCTTAGTGGGTCCCCCCTGTCCCTCGAATGGAAGACACGATGATAGACTACTCGATGTTTTGCCCAAACCTAACTTGGATTTGACACGTTCGAGCTTTCGAACATCGCGCCAGGCCCGGGATATGTTCCCCGAGTTTGGTGATGTAGCCGTTGGCGCCCAGGGGGTTCTTCCGCCGCGCGCGGCGAAGGTCCTCCTGCTTGCCGCTGGCGCGATGCAGCGTCTGCATCACGTTGTTCAGGAAGGGCACGTGTTCAGCGCCCCGCGCCAAACGCCCAGAGCCCCGCAAGGGGTTAACTTTCCTCGCCCGCTGCAGTGACTCCTTGCCCCAAAAGGAAAGGGAAATGAGCCATTCACCGGATGGCGTGTGTCCAGAAATAGGCGACACCTCAAAATGGGGATGGGGGGCCTCTGCTTCTTTTTCATCCAAAAGAGGGGCCACGCATGGTGGCTTTGGTCCTCATCCCCCGTGAAATTGTGTAGCGCTTGCATGAAGTTGTTGAGCACTGGAAATCTCTCCGCTGCTCGGCATAGAAGGTTGCTGCGTCTCGGGGCTTCCGGTGATGCGTCCTCGGGGATCCGTGACTGGACCTTGGCCTTGAGTTTGTTTAAGCAAAAGCCCCTGACCAGACAGCAGCGAACGATTCTTGACTGATCATGTCAATCTTGAGAACTCTCGGCATTCTGCCATGTCAGTCCTGCGAAAGGCCACCAGAGAAGAATTCCTCTGATTCCTCATCCTCTGAGACGTCGAAGAAGTGTTCATCATGGCTCAGCATGCTGGAATGTCAGTTCAACAGCTGCTGGCACTTGCTAGCCGCTAGCTGGCCTTCTGATCTTTGTTGAACATGAGCCACGGTCGAAATGACTATGCTGCTGCGCAGAACTAACATGGGAAAATGGTCGAGTCATCCCTCAAGCGAAAGGATACCATCTTTTGCGGGGTACCCTATTCTGGAAGCTCCCAAATGGCTTTCATTGAGCTTTCAACCCGGTGACCTTGGGCCACGTGAGATGAAGCCATCAAGCGATCCCCAGGCCGGGGACTGCGATCATGCTTCCCTGGGAACTCCGGCAACTCCCTTCAGGTGGCTGGCATCGTTTCAGGTTCATTTAGCCCCCATAAGGGTTGCTCTGCCAACCTTTTTCTGCAGTGAAACGAGGCCAGACTTGGCTAGAAGAACTCCTCCAAGGCAACGAAAGAAACCGGGCGAGATGCTGAATGTACGACATATGCGGGGTGTTCCTCA
The DNA here is from genome assembly GCA_963377175.1 of Effrenium voratum. Lineage (NCBI taxonomy): Eukaryota > Dinophyceae > Suessiales > Symbiodiniaceae > Effrenium > Effrenium voratum. The sequence continues at coordinate 224,811 of CAUJNA010002968.1, read as the reverse complement.
AAGTGAGGATGTCCTGTCTATTTGGTTGGAGGATGTGATTCTACGAAAAGCAACCACATGCGGTTGTCTCCAATGAGGGAACCTTCTTTCTTGGTTCCCCTTCAAAACCAGCCCTACAAAAGGATCCAACACAACACGACAAGCACGGCCCACCAGCTCGTCCTCATCGGCGCTTGGCGTATTTCCAGCCCCGAGGATACTGCTGCGGGAGAGGATGGGCGGCGCTGCTTTGACCGGAGCTTTGGGATACCCGGCCTCAGGCAGGGACGCTTGCACACCGTCATGCCCGTGTCCTTTTCTAGGGAACCCCTGTTGGTCGTATTTAAAGGAAAACTGGACGGATTTGTTTTTCACTTAAATTGAAACAAACCTTGTTGCTTTGTTCCTCATTCCGACAACTCATTCCAGATTGATTGTATGATGGCTCCCGCAACTGGTGCGAAACGGATCCCGACGCTCTCCAACTCAAGTGGAACGCTGGTTCGCTGGGCTGCCGGCTTTTGGCTGCGCCTTGGCCTTGGCTTTCAAAGATACCTTTGTATCTGCAGTGAACACAACAATGATCAAAGGAAGTTTAGAAGGAACTTCCGTAATGGCGCTAAATGAAGGTTAGCTGTCGTTTAAAAGTAGATGAGAGCGGAAGGAGACCACAAGAGAGAAGAAGAAAAGAGAAGAGAGGCAAAAAGAAGAGGTGACAGGTGTTCAGGTTGCGTTCACAGGTGCAGCACTTTGGGATAGAAGGTGCTCAAAGTGAGCGCCCTGTACGTGTTTTGCGTGCTTTGGCAAACCACCTCTAGCGCGACGACAGTTTTTCGCGGGTTCGGAGTTCGCGTGAAGACGCACCGCTTTGGAAACCTGGTGTACAGATTGCGTGGCAGGCGCAGCACTTTGATGGATTGGCGATCAGATTTTGCGACAGGCGCAACACTTTCGCAAGGTCAGGTACAGATTTCGTGGCAGGTGCGGCACTTTCGTGGCACGCGCAGCACTTTCAGAACCTCAAATACAGATTTCGTGGCGGGCTTCAGAATCTCAAGTACAGATGGCGCTGACAGGCGCAGCACTTTCATAACCTGAGGTGCAGATGCTGTGGCAAGCGCAGCAGTTTGGCAACCTCAAACACAGTTGTGTGGTTTCTGTGCGAAGTGTACTTTTACGTACGAAAGGTGTTCAAAGTAGCGGATCTTGTCAGCGCGAAAGTACAAAGTACACTTGTCCAGCTGCGGCTCACAAAATGTAACCTTAAGTACGAGAACACGAAGTACATGTGTCTGTCCGCGGCTCGGATATCGTAACCTTTAAGTACGAAAGTCGTACGCGTAGCACAGTTTTCCAGCTGCAGCTTGAAAATCGCAAGACTTAAGTACGAAAAGTACATGAAAGTCGCAACCTTGAGCATGAAAGTAGGGGGAATAGTAGTCTGGAAGTTCCTACGCAGGGCAAGCCCGAGAGTTCATTTGCGCATGTTCCCGAACAAAGACCCCGTTGAAAGACTGGTCACAACTGGAAAAACACGCCAGTCGTCGAAACCCTATTTGTCTACGTTATCCATTTGTCAACCTTTCTATTTGTCGACAACCGGCTCTGCCAGCTCTACTGGTATGGATAAACTCATGAAACTTCACAGCATATATATATATATACCTACATATGTGCGGGGTGTTCTAAATTCCTTTCTGTCGAAACGACAGTTCTTCGCGAAAACACAAGTTACTTGCGCGAATCTTTCACGGATTCATCGCGTGCACTGTTAATTGCTCGAGTCGGAAAGTCACAATTCAGTACAAGTGTAGTACGCAAAATGCTGTTCTGCAGCTCCGGCTGGAAAGTCGCAACGTTGAGTACCAAGTCAGTAGCGAGATGCAAGACCGCAGCTCCATGTGAAAGCAGAGAGCATCTTTTCTGTTGAGCCCTCATTCCATAGTTGATTCAAATCCTTTGTTGCTTTTGCAGTTTGCACGTCTAGGTGATAATGCCTGATGAGGCTACAGTTTGATACCCTGCTTGGCTGGTAAGTGCTCCAAATGCACATGTGTGCTCTTACTCGGTGGCTCTATGAGTTTTGGCGAAAGTTCCGCGAAAGCCCGAAAGTCAGGCTTCGATTGCAAGAGGAGGTACTTTCTCAGCGCCGCACGAGTCAAGTGCACTAACTTGGTACTGAAAAGTTGCGACTTCCAGCTGGGGGTGCGGAGGTGCATTTCGGGTACTGACTTGGTACTGAACAATTGCGACTTTCCAGCCGGAGCTGTGGAAGTGCGTCTCATGTACCACCCTTGCGGTGAAAAGTTGTCACCTCCAGCTGTCACTGACTTACAAAATGACCGTTACGCAAAACTTTCGCAGAAAAAAACAAAAAAGCTTCGCAGCTCCGTCACGAATCTTTCGCGGAGGTACCTCAACCGGCAACGATGGCCATCGAATACTTAACTCCCAGACCTTTAGAATAACGCCCGATGTCTGTCTGTGCATAATCATGTAAAATATTGGACTATCTTTTTCCAGGTACCTTTCATTGCAATGCATCATCTAGACATATGTACAATCATTCTATCACACTCCCACAAACAAATATGGAAGTTGGAGGACTAGCTTCCTTTCGGAAAGGCTTCTTGAGCAGTTCGATGCTTGTCGGTGGGGGCGGGGGGGAGAGATTGTAGATGTATCTGTACCCTCTTGCGTGCTTGGGCATGGAACTCAACAGGAGACCTTTTACATGATGGTTGTCTGCCAAAGCGTGTCCAAATCCCAAATTGGTGCTTTTCTAAAGTAGGCACATTGTTTCGAGACAAACCAAATCCCGGTTGACAGAGCGGCTCCTGTGGCTCTGGCGTCGAAAAGGATGGTCTCGGCCTCCGCATCCCCCTGCGCAACGCCCACTCGGGTGCGCTTGTGCGCGTAGTGGTCGCAGAACCTGGGCTCAGGTGCCCTCTCAGGGTCCTGACGTTGCCTTTGAATGTTGCAAAAAGAACAAAGACAAATTTAAAAGACGAATTCAAAACCCAAAAACCAAGACTTAGAGGCCGCTAGCTTGCTTTGTGCCGTCCTACCTCAACCTGCAAGCTGCAAGCTGACATTCCGAGCTCCGCTCCAGTCGATGAAGGCCGTCTTGCGCTCCTGACGCCCCAGAGCCGGGCAAGCCAGCGGTTTTCTGCGACTCCACACAAGGTCCTCGAGTGAAGAGGACGTGTCGGCCTTGAGGTGCTCAATGATTGTGTCATGCGCCTGAACTGCTTCTTTCTGTGACAACTGCGTGCAATGGTGTGAACAGCCGGCCTCCATTGGCCCCTTTGTGAACTGGAGGGCAGACCTTGGATGGCAAGGCACTACAGGAGCACACAAACAAATGCGAGGCAGCAGCCCGGAAGCATTGTCGTAGACATGAAGCCTCGAAGACTCAAACAGAGCAGGTCAAAACAGCCTACGTCAAAGATTGGCTAAACACCCGACATTACCATCCACAGCATGCACGGCTGAGCTGTCCCAAGGCGGCCATGGCAAATTGAGATGGGAGCAAGCTGGTCTTGGCGCAACTCCTGGCCTTTGCCAATCCATTGGATCACTGCCAAAGCTGCAAGTCACAAGCCCCACTCCGGAACTCGGAAAGAGACCTATGCACGCCCCAAAGAAACTCACACTGAGCTGCGGGGCACGCTCAGCAAAGGCTGTAGGGTCTGAGATGAAGAGCTGCCTGGCCTGCGGTTGCACGGTTTCGTGTGCGGCTTTGCTTGGACATTGGGACACCATAGGGAAAGGGCCATCCAACTGCCTAGTGGTATGCCATCTGACCTGAGCAACGATATTTCTTAGTACATAACAGGCCATTTGAATTGTCCACCCGCCCCTTCGTGACACAATCGGGGAAGCTGGCTGAAGCGCCTCCGGATTTAAAGCAGGTCGAGAACTGCTGGCGAAGTACCTCATGTCGCTTGCGCCGTAGTTTCAGGGAGAAGGATGCAAGAATAAGCGCAAAAAACCAGACTTGGGTATGCTGTTTTCAAGGCAACCAAAAGGAAACCAACATTTTTGGGGATCCACAAATTTGGGACGCAGCCAAGTGGAGCACTCGCGTCGAAGAAACGCTCGATGCAAATGGGGCCTCCCCAGACGCAAAAGCTGTGGCATGAAGCGAAGCGAAGCGCGCCGCCAACATCAAATACAGTTTTAGAGATGCTTAGATCCAGGCAACCCACAAGAGAATGGCGGTTTCCGAAACAGCATGTCATGAACATACTTCGAGCGCCCAGCAATGCAAACGCGGCAAAGTCCCTGCCAGGTCGCCTGGCACCAATGGCTCCCATCATTGGAATCGCGCTGCATAAAATGCCCGTGCGCAAGCTTGGCGGCTTCAACAGTCATGCCAGGTGTTGTATTTCTTCTAATACTGTGCTTCCTGTCGCTTGTTGCAAGTTGACAACACGTGTAGCATGGGCACATCTCGAGCAAATGACGTTGCTGCAAATGCTGCAAAATGTACGTGATGATGTCTGCTGAAGGAGTGTCAGAACACTTGGCAAAAACAGCTATGTGGCCTGCTGTCTTTGGTAGTGGGGTACTGTGCGCCTTTGGCCATCGCTTTGTCAATTTTCTGATCTTCACAGAGTCATTGACTGCTCAAAATGCAAAAAGAGGTCTGATGCACGACACTGGCTAAATCCTGGCAGGTGCACCACTCCGGAAATAAAGACCCGAGCTCCACTTGACCAGTCTTTGGGTCAACCTGGGCTCGGCTCAAACGTCTGGCTTGATTCCAAGCCTCGCTTTTGCAAAGCCTGAGGCCGTGGCCATTGGATGGAAAACATCTGACGTAAAGTACAGGTCTCAGCTCTCATGTTGTTCGGGTGTCCCTTTGGACGCCATCCAAAAGGCAGTCCCCGATTTTAGGACATCGTCGCATGTCGCACTTGTCTGCCTCCAAAAATGCCTGAGATCGACTCCTGGGCCCTGGTCTGGGTATTCCTCTGGCAGGACCAGTCGGAACCTCAAGCGAGCTCTACATGGCACCGTCAAACAGGGGTGTTTACATGCCACCTTCAAACAAAACTAGTAATGAATCCCCCATAGAGAATCTTGTGAAATGTGCTGGGCCCGCGGCTTAAACACTGCCCCCTTGTAGAGGCCCTGTCGGACGAAGAGCGCCCCCTGCCTGGGTCACTGCCCACAGCAACCGCCCCGCGACAGTTGGGTGCCGGGCCAGGTGAGCACTGAGTCGAAGCATGGCAGGACGTACATGCCAGAGGGCAGAAGATCCTGCAATGGGCACCGCCAGCAACCCCATCCACCATACAAAGCAAACAAAAGCACAAGCCTTGCTGCAAGGACCAAGTCTTTTCTGTCGCAAGCCCGCATGCACCCGGCATTCAGGCAGCGTAGCCGCCATTCCAAGCTGACCTCTGGCCTCACGTGTCTGGACCACCTTGCGGCGACTCGAGTCAAGTGTTGCATGTTGACAGTCTGTCTTGGGAACCGCTGCAAGGCCCCAAAAGTCAGACAGATTTCGACCCAAAGGCGACACTGCCCCGTGCGAGCGTGCGAGCCACACAACTCTTGACTGCCTTCTCATCTGCAGACCTGAAGTTCCCCGTTCTGAAGAGACCCAACATTGCAGCTTCTTCAGGATGTCCATGCCCGGCGCCACCAGACTTTTAAATAACAGAAAATTCCAAATGTCTATTTTCATGACTTAACCAGGTGTTTTTTCTCAGGTATACCCCAACACATGTACAATTTCCGCCGACCCCTTCTCCCAAAGGGGAGGCGCACGGGAAGGGTTATACCAGGTGCCCTTAAGCAGCTTGAGTCTCTCAACAATACTTGACAAGGGAACCTTGAGCGCAAGCACTCCTTTTCTGCACACGGGGTAGAGCATCAAGGTAAGGAAAGGTCCTTCTCAGAAAGGGGGGACCCCAAAAGGGAGAAAAGGGTTCACACCCGAAAAGAGGGGGGTCCCCCAAGAAGGCCACAGGGGGTGAGGGCAGGCAAGCGCCCCGAACCCAAACTGAAAGGCAAGCCACATGGTGTGGCACGCGTAGCCAATAAGCTACTTGGTATGGCAGGCATAGCCACTCACTCGTCCAACCTGGGTGGGTGGGTGGGAGAAAATCTAAGGCCCTGAAATTGGAAGGAAAGGAAAGGTTTGAGCCTCAAGCTGCAACTCAACAGTTAAGGGCACCCGTATAACGCCGCGAGTGCAAGCACTAGCAATCCTTATACCAGGTGCCCTTAAGCAGCTTGAGTCTCTCAACAATACTTGACAAGGGAACCTTGAGCGCAAGCACTCCTTTTCAGCACACGGGGTAGAGCATCAAGGTAAGGAAAGGTCCTTCTCAGAAAGGGGGGACACACCCGAAAAGAGGGGGGTCCCCCAAGAAGGCCACAGGGGGTGAGGGCAGGCAAGCGCCCCATGTCGAGAACTCGCACGCACCCCCTGTAAACTGAGCGCTCGACCGTGTGAAGTGACCTGAGGCGGCACAAACGGACGGAAACGGCAAACGAATACGTGTGAATAAAGGCATGAAAGGACACTATGTGCACTTCATGCGTAGGGAAAGAAACGGTACAAGAGCAAGCAAATTTTACAGCTGCAGCTCGCTCCATAGACTGTTCCAAATGCTTGGTGTAACGTGGGACTTCTGGGATCGAAAGAAAAGTAACTGAGTTTCATCGCCTCGACTGGGGGCATCGGCAACATTCACCTCGGTAGGGACCCGGTGGATCCATGTGTCGAAGGTCATCCGTTGCTCAAGGCGTAGGAAGTGTTGGACAAGCTGGTCGGCCGCATGGTTGTCGCATGACATGCGAATGAGAGAATGAAGTGCAGCTTCGTTGTCCACATGAAAGAAAATGGCCGTGCCTGAGAGCAGGTCTGGCCAGAGGTGAAGTGCCACCAAAATGGGAAGGATCTCGAGGTGCAAAATGCAGTGAGATCCAAAGGTCGCAAGAACTGAAAGAGCCGGGGGCTCAAAAGAAAAGTGAAAGCGGGGTTGCCCAAAGAAGTCCACGAGGACGCCTCCTATGGAGGGCTTGGAAGCCTCCAAGGCACCATCTGTAAAAAGATGCCAAACGAGGCGGTCCTTGCTGCTGACTGCTCTTGGCATGGAATTGACAAGAGACTGCAAACAGCGCTGCAAAATCCTCACAAGCGACGTAGGGGCGCGAGAGCCTGGTGCCAGGGCAGAAAGCTCATGTAGTGATGAGAGGCATCGTGAATGGTATCGTCCCGATAATTGACCGTGCGCAAATTGCATGCGGCCTCTCAATCTGCGAGCCTCCTTGGGTGAGAGGGAATGGCTTGTCAAAAGCTCTTGCAAGCTAGAAGCCAGGAGATGGATTCGGGCCTCGGTGTTCGCCACTTCGAAAACCCCGGAAACTGCTCGCGTGAGGTTGAAGGCAACCCCAAGCGCCTGAAACACGGCTGCAAACGGCGGGTTCTTGGAGGGCTTGTCACTGACCTGGAAACCCAACAATGTGAACAAGGACTTGATCAGGTGCGTGGCTGCGTTGGCGAGTGGCTCGGGCACCACGGTCGGGAAATCGTCATAGAAGCAAGTCCAGGGCAGGCGAAAAAGGCGAGCGCCAAGCGCATGAATGGCTAAGCTAGTGCGCAAAAAGGCGTAAACCGAGGCCGAGCTGCCAAATGGCATAGTCAGCATACGGTAGCACCTCGGACCATGCATGGGCTCGTACACGCAAATGAACGAGTGTGTTCGGTGCGCAGGCGCAATCGCCAGCTGACGGTATGCGTCCAGGTCGAAGGCTCGTCCACGCCAGGGCACTTTATTGTAACTGCAACACCGCTTGAGCAAGGCAGCGATAAAATCAGTGTCATGCAGGACGACCTTGTTGGCTGAACCGACGGCTGAGTTCAAAAGATTGAACGTAAAGTCGTCAATAGGCCTGCATTTGTCAGACTGCAAAACATAGAAACGCGGGCTGATGACGGAAGTGCTTGGCACGTCCGGGGCCAAAAAGGGGCCATCTAGCCAGCCCTGCTGCAATTCCGTCAGTGTAGTGTCAAAAAGTGTCTGGTCAGCTGCTGGATCATCTGTAGGCTGACAACGTGCCAAGGCGCGGGCCTGCAACGCTGGGGCCATGCGCTCTAAGGAGGCAATGTCCACCGCAGGTGGCTGTGGATGCCTGGGCAGCTCCATTGACTCAGGAAGCCATCCAAACAAAGGGAAACCGGCAGCTAGCTCGTCAGCGATGGCAGTGTCCTGATAGCCAACTGTCTGCAAGACGTGCTTGAGCAGCAAAGTGCGCTTCTTGGCGTTGATGCGCGCAACATGAGCATCGCACGAGGCGAGCAACCGCTTCTGACGCGGAGCAAACTCTTCGGCCAGCTGAAGCAAGGATTTGAGCCTCTCTGCCCACAAGAACAGGGCATCATGCGTGGGACATGTTGCAACGAAGTCGACGGCCTCCTCCAGAAATCGGCCAAGAGGGGGCAACATGTTGGCTGGGTGCTGCACTCCACTCATGGAATGCATGTGCTGCACAGGGTCCTTAGGGCAGGCAACCCAAAACTGACCTTGAGCAGCCTCTGGCGGGTGCAAAGGCAGCACGGAGCCTTTTGGCCAAGGGCCTGCCGGTAGCCGCTTGCCGCGAAGCCATGCTGTGTCGAAAAGGCTTTGTGGGAACAACTGCAAATCAAAGGGAGACGGCAAATTTGGAAATACCCACGAACGAGGCTGAAACTTCACTGCAGCTCGAAGGAATAATGCATCATCCCTCCAGTGTGGCAGTGTCTGGCCTAGAAACACCAGCCGGGGGCGGCTGTGCGGAGGCAAGGAGTCCCTCAAACATAGGCAAATGGCTTGGCAAAAGGGCAGTGGGTAAGCGGCTTCCTCGGCGGTGTGAATGCCCCAGGAATCTTTCCACGGGGCGTGGGAATGATTGCCGTCGCATGTGCGGCAAAGAGTCTGCAACCAGGCCTTCAGGACAGTGCGTTTGCGGCGAGCACCCCCATAGGCGCAAAAGTGGACCCCGGTCTGCGAATGCACAGGGAGTGTGCTCATCATGGAAGTGTCCCACATATAACTGCGAGCAGGGTTCTCAATAATCCACGGTATGCCGTGCTGGCTGCACATACCTGCGACAACGGCTGTGAACGCGTAAAGGCTGTTGGCACTGGTCACCCTAGCGAGGTCAAGGCCTCGAAGCGAAGGCAAACCGTCTGGATGCTGACCCGAACGGAGCGGGTTCGCAATACGCTTCCCATTGCTGTAAGCTGGAATATCCCTCGCTCGGGAGGCTGTGCCGCACGGGGGTGCAAGCACCACTAGGTCCGGCTGCAAGCACCTGAGCGTGCTGAGCAGCAACTGCTGGGCGCCAGGTTCGCGCAAGTCCAACTGCAAAACATGCCACCGCTTGGCTGGGACATGATCCACTGCCACTGACTGAAAACCCATGGAGACGGCTGTGGAAGAAAAGTTGCACGAACCTGCAAAGATCTCTACCACACAGGGTGCGCGGCCCTCAGGGCTGCGGGCAGGCGCGGAAACAGAGGGACTGGCCGAGGAAGCGAGATCCTCGGAAAGGCCGGAGGCCGAAGGAAAGGCATGGTCACTGGCAGGGCAGGGCCTGGTGAAAGGTTGGGCACAGGGCGCTGGAGTCAATGCGCCCGAAGCATGACCGTGCCAAGAAAGAGCGGCCGGATGAACGGCGGGGTGCACCCACCACGCACAGGTGCCAAGGGAAAGGCACCCGGAAGGGGATCACTGGGCCGCACAGGGGCAAACCCAGAAGGCACAGGGGCCTTGGGAAGAGCTTCTCGGGGAGAAGCGCTGGGTCGCGCAGGGGCAGACCCAGCAGGCACAGGGGCCTTGGGAAGAGCTTCTCGGGGAGAAGCGCTGGGTAGCACAGGGGCGAACCCAGCAGGCACAGGGGCCTGGAAAACCTCACTAGGTGAGGTGGTAGGATGCACAGGGGCATGCCTACGCGGCGTAGGAGCCGGTTCGTTGGAAAAGGGAAAAGAGGGGGCGGCTGGCTGACTTGGGAAAGAAAATGGCGGTGTTGGCAAAAAGGGCTCTGCAGCGGAACAGCCGAAACTGAATGACCCACTGTTAGCCAAAGCATTAGCGGAATTGGCCGGCTCGTGCTCGGGTCACAAGACTGTGCACAAGGTATAGGGGTGAGGCCCAAAGCACTTCATGCACTGATGCTTCAACTGGCACGGCTTCTTCTGGCATGGCCTCTCCATGTTGTAATTCCAGCAGAGCAACTCTCCCTGCAAGTTGCGGCCCTTCAACCCTTTGCCTTGCAAGGGTGCCGGAAAACTGGGCTGGGCCTTGCCACGGCCCTTGGACTTGGCGGGGGACTTGCCACGCCCTTTGGGTGAACCCTTGGGAGGTCCTGGCCGATTGACGCGCTCAGGGACGGCGCGCGAGGGCCGAGGGAGCAGCTGCATCGCAACGGGCGGCGTGAGCATGAGCTCCTGGATGGCTTGGTCCACAGGGAAATCATGATCACTCGGCAGGGAGGCACCCACCTTGTGGGATACGCCCATCCAGAGCTCCTTGTCTGCCGCCGTGAGCTGCTCCAAAGCAACTGGTGTGAAGCCTTGTGGAGGCTGTTGTGTAAGAGTATTGAGGAGGTAAGTGTGCCACTTCTGCAAGGCGTCGAAGGTGGCGATGCCGGCGATTTCAGCCGCTGCTGCACGTCTGGACATGGCTTGCTGGACTCGCAGGCCGTCCGAAACGTTGGCATGGCGTGAGGCCTGACCCTCCTTCAAGGAAAGCTTGCCATCCTGGCTTTGCATGACTTGGAGTTCCTTATTGTACGAGCGAGCCGACAGCTCTTGCTCGCGGCTGGTGCACTTGTGAAACGGCACCCAACGCACGGAGCGGGCCTCCAACATGGCGCTGAAAGCGTCCACCAACTCGTAGGACGGTTCTTGATGGCGTGTAAGGTCAATGCCAGGAAGCTTCTCTCGAAGCTTGGTGAGGCGTGCCTCCCGTTCAACTGGCGGGAGCTTCCTCACCACATCGGCCGCTGAGCTTGCACGGGCCACTTCCTCTTTGAGGGAGGCAATGATCAAGGTATGTGCAGTGAAAAGCAAGCGCCGAAGCGCAATTTCCTGGCCGAGTGGTACTGAGAGACTGCCAAGCGTCTCGCTGGCCCAAGCCCGCAGCGAGGTCTCATCTGTGGTGCCTGGGGTACCCGCCGCAAAGCCCAGCTGGGCCAATGAGGCGATGCCCTTGTCGTTAAGGGCCTGCACAACGTCTTCCACGAGACCAACCTGTTGGGCACGGCTGTCAAACTCTGACTTGCTATCAAGCAAGCTCATGGCAACTATGAAATGATAATCTGAAACTCGAGCCGACAGCTGGAGAAGTGGGGTCTGCACATGACATGCACAAACTGAACACAGGAAGGCTGCGCTAAGGTCGGAGCCTTTGGCATGTGCCTGTGCGGGCGCACATGCGTGAGTGCGTAGGCCGTCTCTTTGCACGGCACCATGCAAGACATGCTGGAGTTTGATGGGTGAGCACAGCACCTATCCTTTGTTCCTTCAGCATTCGTCGTGCTTGCCAGAGGCATGAAAGCACTGCTTACACTTAGGAAAGGGTTGGTGAACCACTTGGCCAACACTCAAGAATCGGTCAGTATTGGCTCTTCCGCAGAGAAGGCGCTCTTCAGAGTCGCCTCCGGCGATATGTATTGTCCGCAACTTCTGGTGCTGAACCAACAAAAATGGAGGTTGAACGGAAAAGAACGGCTGCTTGAAGGCGGCAAGAGCCGCAGCTGGGCTCTCATCGGGGTCACCGAGGTCCTCTTCGGTGCTCTCAGGCACAGCGTCGTCTAAAGACGACGAGTCGGAGTCGCTGGTGCGCGGCGACTGGGGGCTTGTCGGTCCCAGCGCTGAATCTGCTGTCACTGCGGTAGTGTCTGCAGACACACTTACAGAGGGTGGTTGAGGAAAAACTGCGGAAACGGCGTCATTGCCGTCCTGCGTGCCGGGATCATTGAATGCAAAGTACCCGGAGCGTGTGGTGTCAGGGGAGAAGGCCCCCGAGGCTATCAACGACAGAACCCGGACCAATTCCCTCAAAGGTGGTGCCAGAAGGTCGCGAGAGTAGGTGTTCACTGACAGCTCTGTTGCGTCCACATGGTAGCCCAACAGCTTGCGCAAGGAGGGAGATACTCCCGCTTTGGCTACCCAGCTGAGGCAAGTGGCTTTGAGGGACCGACTGGTGGGTACGGGTTCTCCTGGTTTGGCAATCTTAGCGAGGATGGCGTTCACCTCTGACGTATTGAAAGGCCGTGGTGTGTCTCCTTGGGCACCCACTGAGCGAATCAGTGGTGGGGTGATAGCTCCCTGGACTGGAAGGCCAAGGCGATCCCTCGCAGCCAACCAGTTCTGGAACCAATGGCATCCACTCAAAGAGAAAATAGGCAAGGTGAGCGGTAGGATGAGGCGGCTCTTGCCTCCGCTTTTGGAGGTCTTATATTCACTTGTGTTGAGCTGGTAAAAGGTGTTCCCGACGTAAGTGACCCCTTCCGGGGCATCGAGCTCGAGGCTGGAGGCCCGCTGCAAATCCATCCAGCGAGACCTGGAGTAGAGGGCAACGAGGATGCCCCCAACAATGTTCACCAAGGCTGGCTCGTCCGAGTCTGTGAGCAACTCCAACCGCTTGACTTGGCTGGCCGGCTTCTGCCGAAGCGGGGGGGCGGCCTGCAAGGAGTGAGTTGCCGAACCCTTCAAAAGTGGGCTGGAGAAGAAGTCGGCATCAGCAGCGCATTGAAACATGTGAGCAAACCACCTCAGGGACTGATAGCCTGAAGTGGGGGCCGAGGGTGAGGCATCTTTGAGTGCCTGCATCCACTTCCATGTAGCGGAAACTGTCAGAGGAACCCAGGGCAATCTGTGGTCACTGCACCACGCAAAGTAGCGCTCAAGGTAGCCGAGGCGCGCTTTCAAAGTGGACTCACTGCGGCCGGAGACAACATCTGAAACAAGCTGCCATCCCATCCACGGGTCCTCATCGGCAAGTGCTAGAATGGGACAGGAGTCGCCTGCAGCCTTCAAAAGAATGAGGAGCCGGCTCACTAGTGCGTGCCGTAGGGTGCTCTGACGCAAGGAGGCAACGGCAGGCTTGCGAATGAGCTGGAACGAAGGGAGCCCCTCCAGAAGGTCAAGCTTGCGCTTGGATGTTGTGCGCGGGAATGCCTCATCCAATAGCTCGGCAGCACTGGGCCCCAGTATGCCCTCATGAGAGGGCGGCTGGAGTGACTGAATCGACGGAACTGCTTGCAGCTCGATGGCACGTTGAGCAAAAATTGGAGCAAAGGCCGGAGCCTCCCAAGGAAAGGTGAGGTCCATGTGGCTGAGGGCACGGACTAAACATGGAGACTGAGCCCATGGCAAAGGGAGATCAACTGGAACGCTTCTGCAGGCGCGTTGGCTGAAACTGAGTCTGGGGCAGGCTTGGAATGGTGAGCGGCCTTGGCACGAAGGGCGCAAAAGAAGGCAAATGGATTGTGCAAATGGCCGCACTGAGAGGGACCAACTGGATCAGGAGGGAAGGGCAAGGAGACCGAAACACCGCACTGGAAAGTGAAGGTTGCAATTCTGGAGCGGCATCCATTTGGCTCGGAAAATTTGGCTCGCGCGCACTGAGGCGGGCACAACTGGAGACCTGAACGTGAGAGAGCGCTGCTTTGGTATGTCAGAGCGACCAGGTAAAAGATTGCTGAAGCGGCATCCACTTGGGCAGGAAAAATTGGCTCGAACGGCTGAGGCTGGCACAAACGGAGACCTGAGCGTGGAGGAGCGCGGAACTGGGATGCCAGAGCTATAAAGCTGCAAAGCTGAGCAAAAGGAGAACTTCTGAAGCGGCATCCATTTGCGTAAGAAAATTTTGGCTCACGCGGACTGAGGATGGCACAAATGGACACCGGATCGACCTGAGTTTGCGAGAGAGCTGTATGGAACGCCAAAGCTACAAGCAGAAATGGGGGGGTGCAAGTCTGAAGCGGCATCCATTTAGGTCGGAAAATTTTGGCTCGCACGGACTGAGGCAGGCACACGTGGAGACCTGAGCGTGCAAGAGCGCTGCACTAGAATGACAGAGGCACAGGAGCAAGGTGCACTTGTGAAAGGGGATCCGTTTGGGGTGGAAAAAAAAACTAGTGCATGTGGACTGAGGATGGAACTCTGGAGGCCTGGGCGTGAAAGGCAAATGCATGGGAATGCTAGTATTGGAAGCTGCATCCATTAGGGGTGGAAAAATTGGTTGAAACGGGCGATGTGGGAACCACGGCGGTCTCTCCTTCTGAGAAAGCGGGAGGCTATGAAGGGAGCCTGGTGGACGCTGTGGGAGGTGCTGCGAGGCAACTGAACTGTCCGAGGCCGGGACCGCGGGAAAGGCATAACCTGGGCGAACGGCAGTGAGCATGAGCTGTGCAAAACAAGGGCAATGAATGAGACGGCAAGCATCCCTCATGAAGTGCACCTGCAAGGAAAAGAAAGGAAATGCGCAGGGCGGCAGCTCACTTGTACCCGCTTCGCGTGTCACTCAGGTGACGCATCAGCGCCTCCTCGGGGCGTGCGTGCGCCTCGACGAGCCTGGCTTCGGAACAGGTTGAGGATAGCCAGCAGCAGGTGCAGGAGGCGCAGCTGCTGCGGAGTGCTTGGGCGGCACGGCGGCGGGAAGGGCCTTGGGCGGAACAGGGAAGAAGAGCGTCAATGGACGACCTTGCCCAATGACGCGGCTCGGGGCAGGCGGTGCCTGGGCCGGTGCAGCTGGTTGCTGCTTGACCTGATCGGCAGCCGGGCCGCGCGTAGACCTGGTTCTGGTGCGGTCTGTGCCCCAACTGGCCGGAGTCGGACCACTGATGTAAGTGTAGCCCTGAGTGGAGGGTTTCGGGAAAACCCGGGCTGCGTTCGGATGAGGGATCCGAGGCAAGGGCGGCCAGGTCCGAATCTTGGGGCGGGCCTTAATTTGAGGCCGGGCCTTGATCGTGGTACCCAACTCGGCGCGGGGCGAAGCGGCCGCATGGATGGCCTGAATGGCCAACTCCCTTGGGTCCTCACGACCCATCACAGCGAGCTCGAGGGCCTCTCTGGCCGCATCCTGCAAACGCTGCTCATTGATCAGGCGGTGCACCTCCACATCCGCCTCCGGATCCGAGACACCCACGAGGCTGGGGGCGGCTGATGCTGGATTCAGCAAAGGCTGCTCCGTTTCCTCTCCACTGGAGGCATAGCAGTACAAGCAATCCAAAGGACCACCAGAAAAGACCTGATCTGGAGGGAGAGTGATGTCATTGCCGGAGATCACGGCGCTGCCTCCTCATCGCTGGAAATGTAGCCGGAAAGGGCGGAAGCCATGAGCAGTAATGGAGGCAAAACACACGAAAAGGGGGCTGAACTGAAGACTGAATGCGGAGCCAAGGGCTAAAGGGAAGGCATGTGGTGGCTGACGCAAGCAAAGCTGAGACCGAGCACAGGCTGAGGCTGGGGTGCGGACGGATACCTGGCGGCAATGAACAGAGGCAGAGGCAACCTGAGGGCGGAGCGAGGGGCACTGAGAAACTGGAACCGGACCTTGGGAACCTGACACAACGGGGCCTGACAAAGCAAAGGCGGGTTTCAGGGAGCGGGCGAGACGAAACTGCCAGGCAAGGCCACGAAAAAGAAAGGAACTGTGCACTGAGTTCCAAGGCCCGAGCGGAAAGTGAAGTCGGGGACCTGGCGGGACGCGAAGCACACGCACAAGGGAAAACAGCCCCGGAAAAAGAAAGGGGGGGGCAAAGCCAAGTCACCTTAAGGGCCTGACAAACATGCACCTGAGCACGGACGTGAGCAGTGAAGAAAAGGCTGCGGAAATTCAACTCACAAAACAGGCAAAATCCGTGGAAGAAAATCTAAGGCCCTGAAATTGGAAGGAAAGGAAAGGTTTGAGCCTCAAGCTGCAACTCAACAGTTAAGGGCACCCGTATAACGCCGCGAGTGCAAGCACTAGCAATCCTGATCATCATCATCGGCATCATCGAGCTGGGGATCAAGGCATGACTCGTCCTTTCAAGTCCTGCGCCAAGTTGCTTACTTGGGGTCTAGGATCTAGGGTCTGGCGCAAGAATATCGATCTTGCCCTACCTAGACCCTAGACCTTAGACTCAGAGCTAGCCCAAACTAGCGCAGATTGCTTCAAATCTTAGTGACCCAAATGGCATCTGAGGCGGGGTGCCGTTTCGATAGTGGCTAGGAATCAAGGTGGTCACGAGATCCTGTAGAGTCCGCTTGACATGCAAGTGATGCGTAGTCATGATTATGATCATCGCTGCTGGAGATGGTTGGGGATGCGTAGTGATGATTACCCTCATGACTGCCAGAGATGCTGCGAATGATGCGTAGTGATAATTATCATCAAGGCAGGACTCCAAATCTCAAGGACCCAAATGGCATCTGAGGCGAGGTGCCGTTTCGATAGTGACGCGTAGTCGTGATCATCGCTAGGGATGCTACGATGATAGTGATGATCATGACAGTCATCCGCAGCTTTGGTAATGCAGAGGATGCTACAATGATAGTTATCATAAGAGTCATCATCCTTATCATCTTCATGATGATTGTCATCCTAGTCATCGCCTTCATCATCGTCATCATGATATTCTTCTGTCTTTCTTCTATATGCATTCCAAATGTGGCGTTGGGCATCCTTGGTAATGCAGAGTCATCCGCAGCTTTGGTAATGCAGAGGATGCCACGATGATAGTGATCATAAGAGTCATCATCCTTATCATCTTCATGATGATTGTCATCATAGTCATCACCTTCATCATCGTCATCATGATATTCTTCTGTCTTTCTTCTATACACATTCCAAATGTGGCGTTGGGCATCCTTGGTAATGCAGAGTCATCCGCAGCTTTGGTAATGCAGAGGATGCCACGATGATAGTGATCATAAGAGTCATCATCCTTATCATCTTCATGATGGTTGTCATCATAGTCATCACCTTCATCATCGTCATCATGATTGTCATCATCAGCATCATCTCTTTCTTCTTTCTTCTATATACAGTTGAAATGTGGCGTTAGGCACCCTTGGGAATGGGACTGCTGGACAATTACCATCACAGTCATCATCCTTGTCACCCTCGTCATCAATCTCAGTATCATCATCATCATCATCATCGTAGTCATCACCATCTCTTTCTATACTTCTATATTCTATACTATATATTTCAAGTGTGGCGTTAGAGAGCATTGGCGATGCAGAGGATGCGTCGTCATGATTATCATGACTACTCGTGATGCTGAGGATGCGTCACGATGATTATCATGCGACTTAAGATGCAAAAGGTGCGTGGACATGATTATCATGATGATGACTGCTGGTGATGCTGAGGATGCGTCATGATGACTATCAGCCGATTTGAAACGCAAAAGATGTGTGGACATGATTATCATGATGATGACTGCTGGTGATGCTGAGGATGCGTCATGATGACTATCAGCCGAGTTGAAATGCAAGAGATGCGTGGACATGGTTATCATGAGGGTTGCTGGACGGTTACATGGTTATCATGATGACTGCTGGACAATGGTGCCGTTTCGATAGTGGCTAGGAATCAAGGTGGTCACGAGATCCTGTAGAGTCCGCTTGACATGCAAGTGATGCGTAGTCATGATTATAATCATCGCTGCTGGAGATGCTGGGGATGCGTAGTGATGATTACCCTCATGACTGCCAGAGATGCTGCGAATGATGCGTAGTGATAATTATCATCCAGGCAGGACTCCAAATGTCAAGGACCCAAATGGCATTTGAGGCGAGGTGCCGTTTCGATAGTGACGCGTAGTCGTGATCATCGCTAGGGATGCTACGATGATAGTGATCATGACAGTCATCCGCAGCTTTGGTAATGCAGAGGATGCTACAATGATAGTTATCGTAAGAGTCATCATCCTTATCATCTTCATGATGATTGTCATCATAGTCATCGCCTTCATCATCGTCATCGTGATATTCTTCTGTCTTTCTTCTATACACATTCCAAATGTGGCGTTGGGCATCCTTGGTAATGCAGAGTCATCCGCAGCTTTGGTAATGCAGAGGATGCCACGATGATAGTGATCATAAGAGTCATCCTTATCATCTTCATAATGATTGTCATCATAGTCATCACCTTCATCATGATTGTCATCATCAGCATCATCTCTTTCTTCTACCTTTCTTCTATATGCATTTCAACTGTGGCGTTAGGCACCCTTGGGAATGCAGAGGATGCTACGATGATAGTTATCATGACAGTCATCCGCAGCTTTGGTAATGCAGAAGATGCTACGATGATAGTTATCATGACAGTCATCCGCGTTCGACAGCACTGGTGATGCAGAAGATGTTACGATGATAGTTAGCATCACAGCCGTTAGCGAGCCGAGGTCGAATGTGGGACTGCTGGACAATTACCATCACAGTCATCAGCCTTGTCACCCTCGTCATCAATCTCAGTATCATCATCATCATCATCATCGTAGTCATCACTATCTCTTTCTATACTTCTATATTCTTTACTATACATTTCAAGCGTGGCGTGAGAGAGCGTTGGCGACGCAGAGGATGCGTCCTCATGATTATCATCATGACTACTCGTGATGCTGAGGATGCGTCATGATGATTATCATGCGACTTAAGATGCAAAAGGTGCGTGGACATGATTATCATGATGATGACTGCTGGTGCTGCTGAGGATGCGTCATGATGACTATCAGCCGAGTTGAAACGCAAAAGATGCGTGGACATGATTATCATGATGATGACTGCTGGTGATGCTGAGGATGCGTCATGATGACTATCAGCCGAGTTGAAATGCAAGAGATGCGAGGACATGATTATCATGAGGATTGCTGGACGGTTACATGGTTATCATGATGACTGCTGGACAATTATCATTACAGTCATCATCCTTGTCACCCTCTTCATCAATATCATCGTCATCATCATCGTAGTCATCACCATCTCTTTCTATACTTTTCCATTCTATACTACACATTTCAAGTGTGGCGTTAGAGGGCACTGGTGATGCGGAGGATGCGTCCTCATGATTATCATCATGACTACTGGTGATGCGGAGGATGCGTCATGACGATTCTCATGCGACTTGAGATGCAAAAGGTGTGTGGACATGATTATCATGATGACTGCTGGTGATGCTGAGGATGACCGTCGTCATCAATATCACCGTCATCATCATCGTAGTCATCCCCATCTCTTTCTATACTTTTACATTCTATACTATACATTTGAAGTGTGGCGTTAGAGAGCATTTGCGATGCAGAGGATGCGTCGTCATGATTATCATCATGACTACTGGCGATGCTGAGGATGCGTCATGATGATTATCATGCGACTTAAGACTGTACTATACATTTCAAGTGTGGCGTTAGAGGGCACTGGTGATGCGGAGGATGCTTCCTCATGATTATCATCATGACTAGGTGATGCAGAGGATGCGTCACGACGATTATCATGCGACTTGAAATGCAAAAGATGCGTGGACATGATTATCATGATGACTGCTGGTGATGCTGAGGATGACCGTCGTCTTCAATATCATCGTCATCATCATCGTAGTCATCACCATCTCTTTTTATACTTGTATATTCTATACTACACATTTCAAGCGTTAGAGAGCATTGGTGATGCAGAGGATGCGTCCTCATGATTATCATCATGACTACTGGTGATGCGGAGGACGCGTCATGACGATTCTCATGTGACTTGAGACGCAAAAGGTGCGTGGACATGGTTATCATGATGACTGCTCGTGATGCTGAGGATGACCGTCGTCATCAATATCACCGTCATCATCATCGTAGTCATCACCATCTCTTTCTATACTTTTACATTCTATACTATACATTCCAAGTGTGGCGTTAGAGAGCATTGGCGATGCAGAGGATGCTTCCTCATGATTATCATCATGACTACTGGTGATGATGACTATCATGCGACTGAAGATGCAAAAGATGCGTGGACATGAGTATCATGATGATGACTGCTGGTGATGCTGAGGATGCGTCATGATGACTATCAGCCGATTTGCAATGCAAGAGATGCGTGGAAATGCAAGACATGCGTGGACATGCTTATCATGAGGGTTGCTGGACGGTTACATCATCATCATCATCATCATCGTAGTCATCACCATCTCTTTCTATACTTCTATATTCTATACTACACATTTCAAGTGTGGCGTTAGAGGGCATTGGCGACGCAGAGGATGCGTCCTCATGATTATCATCATGACTACTGGTGATGCTGAGGATGCGTCATGATGATTTTCGCGCGAATTAAGATGCAAAAGATGCGTGGACGTGATTATCATGATGACTGCTGGTGATGCTGAGGATGACCGTCGTCATCAATATCATCGTCATCATCATCGTAGTCATCACCATCTCTTTCTATACTTTTACATTCTACACTGTACGTTTCAAGTGTGGCGTTAGAAAGCATTGGCGATGCAAAGGATGCGTCGTCATGATTATCATCATGACTACTGGTGATGATAATTTTCATGCGACTGAAGATGCAAAAGATGCGTGGACGTGAGTATCATGATGATGACTGCTGGTGATGCTGAGGATGCGTCATGATGACTATCAGCCGATTTGCAACGCAAGAGATGCGTGGACATGACTATCATGATGACTGCTGGTGATGCTGAGGATGCGTCATGATGACTATCAGCCGAATTGAAATGCAAGACATGCGTGGACATGCTTATCATGAGGGTTGCTGGACGGTTACATGGCTATCATGATGACTGCTGGACGATTAGCATCATAGTCATCATCCTTGTCACCCTCGTCATCAATCTCATCATCATCATCATCATCATCGTAGTCATCACCATCTCTTTCTATACTTCTATATTCAATACTATACATTTCAAGTGTGGCGTTAGAGGGCATTGGCGACGCAGAGGATGCATCCTCATGATTATCATCATGACTACTGGTGATGCTGAGGATGCGTCATGATGATTATCATGCGAATTGAGATGCAAAAGATGCGTGGACGTGATTATCATGGTGACTGCTGGTGATGCTGAGGATGACCGTTACCATCGTCATCATTATCGTAGTCATCACCATCTCTTTCTATACTTTTACATTCTATACTATACATTTGAAGTGTGGCGTTAGAGAGCCTTGGCGATGCAAAGGATGCGTCGTCATGATTATCATCATGACTACTGGTGATGCTGAGGATGCGTCATGATGCCTATCATGCGACTTAAGATGCAAAAGATGCGTGGACATGATTATCATGATGATGACTCCTGGTGATGCTGAGGATGCGTCATGATGACTATCAGCCGAGTTGAAATGCAAGAGATGCGTGGACATGATTATGAGGATGCGTCGTGATGACTATCAGCCGGTTTGAAATGCAAGAGATGCGTGGACATGATTATCATGAGGGTTGCTGGACGCTTACATCCTTGTCATCATTATCATCATGGTCATCATCATGATCATCCTTACCATCATCATGATGACGGCCGTCATCATCATCATCATCGCTCTTCTCATCATCATCACAGCCCTCATCCTTGTCATCCTCATCCTTATCATCACTCTCATCATGGTCACCATCATCTCTTACTAGCCGGCGCTGGTGATGCCGAGGATGCTACGATGATAGTTATCATCACAGTCCCCATCCTTGTCGTCATTATCATCATGGTCATCATCGTCTCTTATTAGCCGGCACTGGTGATGCCGAGGATGCTACGATGACACTTATCATCACAGTCCTCACCCCTGTCATCATTATCATCATGGTCATCATCATCTCTTACTAGCCGGCACTGGTGATGCCGAGGATGCTACAATGATATTTATCATCACAGTCCTCATCCTTATCATCACTATCATCATGGTCGCCATCATCTCAAAAAAGCCGGCACTGGTGATGCCGAGGATGCTACGATGATAGTTGTCATCACAGTCCTCATCCTTGTCATCAGTATCATCACGGTCATCATCATGATCATCCTTACCGTCATCATGATGACGGTCGTCATCATCATCATCATCGCTCTTCTCATGATCATCATGAGGATCATCATCACTTCTTTCTTGTTCTCATAAGCATTTCAAAAGTACCGTTAGACACCCCTGGCAATGCAGAGGATGCTACAACGATAGTTATCATCACAGCCCTCATCCTTATCATCACTATCATCATGGTCATCATCATCTCTTATGAGCCGGCACTGGTGATGCCGAGGATGCTACGATGATATTTATCATCACACTCCTCACCCTTATCATCATTATCATCATGGTCATCATCGTCTCTTATTAGCCGGCACTGGTGCTGCCGAGGGTACTACGATGATATTTACCATCACAGCCTCATCCTTGTCATCATTATCATCACGGTCATCATCATCTCTTCTTAGCCGGCACTGGTGATGCCAAGGATGCTACAATGATATTTATCATCACAGTCCTCATCCTTGTCATCAGTATCATCACGGTCATCATCATGATCATCCTTACCGTCATCATGATGACGGTCGTCATCATCATCATCGCTCTTCTCATGATCATCATGAGGATCATCATCACTTCTTTCTTGTTCTTATATGCATTTCAAAAGTAACGTTAGACACCATTGGCAATGCAGAGGATGCTACAACGATAGTTGTCATCACAGTCCTCATCCTTATCATCACTATCATCATGGTCATCATCATCTCTTATTAGCCGGCACTGGTGATGCCGAGGATGCTACGATGCTATTTATCCTCACACTCCTCATCCTTGTCATCATTATCATCATGGTCATCATCGTCTCTTATTAGCCGGCTGGTGATGCCGAGGATGCTACGATGATATTTATCATCACAGCCCTCATCCTTGTCATCATTATCATCATGGTCATCATCATCTCTTAATAGCTGGGACTGGTGATGCCGAGGATGCTGCGATGATAGTTATCATCACAGTCCTCATCCTTGTCATCTTTATCATCACGATCATCATCATCTCTTGTTAGCCGGCACTGGTGATGCCGAGGATGCTACGATCATCATCATCCTCATCCTTGTCATCATCATCACCTCTTTCTTGTTCTTATTGTTCTTATATGCATTTCAAAAGTAACGTTAGACACCATTGGCAATGCAGAGGATGCTACGACGATAGTTATCATCAGAGTCCTCATCCTTATCATCACTATCATCATGGTCATCATCATCTCTTATGAGCCGGCACTGGTGATGCCGAGGATGCTACGATGATATTTATCATCACACTCCTCATCCTTATCATCATTATCATCATGGTCATCATCGTCTCTTATTAGCCGGCACTGGTGCTGCCGAGGGTACTACGATGATATTTATCATCACAGCCTCATCCTTGTCATCATTATCATCACGGTCATCATCATCTCTTCTTAGCCGGCACTGGTGATGCCAAGGATGCTACAATGATATTTATCATCACAGTCCTCATCCTTGTCATCACTATCATCATGGTCGCCATCATCTCTTATTAGCCGGCACTGGTGATGCCGAGGATACTACGATGATAGTTGTCATCATAATCCTCATCCTTGTCATCATTATCATCACGGTCATCCTCATGATCATCCTTACCATCATCATGATGACGGTCGTCATCATCATCATCATCATCGCTCTTCTCATGACAATCATGAGGATCATCATCACTTCTTTCTTGTTCTTATATGCATTTCAAAAGTAACGTTAGACACCATTGGCAATGCAGAGGATGCTACAACGATAGTTATCATCACAGCCCTCATCCTTATCATCACTATCATCATGGTCATCATCATCTCTTTTTAGCCGGCACTGGTGATGCCGAGGATGCTACGATGCTATTTATCCTCACACTCCTCATCCTTGTCATCATTATCATCATGGTCATCATCGTCTCTTATTAGCCGGCACTGGTGATGCCGAGGATGCTACAATGATATTTATCATCACAGCCCTCATCCTTGTCATCATTATCATCATTGTCATCATCATCTCTTAATAGCTGGGACTGGTGATGCCGAGGATGCTGCGATGATAGTTATCATCACAGTCCTCATCCTTGTCATCTTTATCATCACGATCATCATCATCTCTTGTTAGCCGGCACTGGTGATGCCGAGGATGCTACGATCATCATCATCATCATCATCATCGCTTTTCTCATTATCATCATGATGATCATCATCATCTCTTTCTTGTTCTTATTGTTCTTATATGCATTTCAAAAGTAACGTTAGACACCGTTGGCAATGCAGAGGATGCTACGACGATAGTTATCATCAGAGTCCTCATCCTTATCATCACTATCATCATGGTCATCATCATCGCTTATGAGCCGGCACTGGTGATGCCGAGGATGCTACGATGATATTTGTCATCACACTCCTCATCCTTATCATCATTATCACCATTGGCTACGCATTTCAAAAGTAAGCGTAGTCGAGGCCACCCGGCTTACTTTTTTTTTGGGGGGGGTCTGGTGATGGGGATGCGACATGATGATTGTCAGCCGATTTGATGTCAACATCATCGGCTTCTTCAGCATCCTTGTCACCATCGTAATCAATATCATCGTATCATCACAGTCATCGTCGTCGTCACTATTGTCATCAATGTCATCATGATAGTCATCATCATCATCATCATCATCACCATCATGGTGGCCATAACCGCTGCTAGGGCTACCATAAGCGCCGTCGAGGCCGCCCGGCGGGCTTTTTTTTGGGGGGTCTGATGCTACGGATGCGTCATGATGCTTATCAGCCGATTTGATGTCAACATCATCGGTTTCTGCAGCATCCTTTTCACAATCGTAATCAATACCATCGTATCATCACAGTCATCGTCCTCGTCACCATCGTCATCAATGTCATCATCATGATAGTCATCATCATCATCATCATCGTCATAATCATCATCATCATCATCATCATCATCATCATCATCATCATCTTCATCTTCATCATCATGGTGGCTATGAGCGTTGTTAGGGCCACCTAACCCATAAGCTCGGGTCTTGGCAGGCCAAGGCCAAAGGAATGATCACTTGGACTGTGTGGGGTCGGCGGCACTGGGCGGCCCTTAAATCCGGCCGTGATCGGGCCGCAGGCCAAGCCCGCAGGGCTTACCTTCAGGTATAAGGCCGTGCGCCCCATGCCGCCGACCATGCGCGGACCATGCGCATACGTTTTGTGCTGGGCCCGCCGAAGGATTCGCGGATGGTTTAGGCGATTTTTGTAGCATCTCCCCGCAGCGCCAAAAAACGAGTATTTTTGGGGGTGCCTAAAACTGGACAACACCCCCAGCATTGCAAGCATCATCCTGGATGATGCGGATGATGTTGTGCACGCTGGCGATGCGACACAATGGGCTAAAGGGGAAATGCAAGGAACCAGGAGTGACCAAATGGAAAGTCAAAGGAATTGCACGAAAATGAAGAGGGCAATGGAGAGAAACCGAGATGCAGGAAAATGCAAGGGCAGAACGTGAAGGAACCGGACAGCGGGAACGAAAAGGGACAGGAATGCGAACAAAGGAGTCTTCAAGGAAATGAAGGGAGCTGAAGCGGCAGTGAAGTGGAAGGAAGTGAAGGGACATGCCAGGAAACTGTCAGGGAAGACCTGCAAAGAAAGTGAAGTTCAAATTATCCCGAGAAGTAACAGGACTTAGAGGGAAAGGAAATGAAAGAACGGGAAGGGGCCGTGTCGCGTCAGCGTGTAAATCCGGCCACCGGACGTGATCGGGCCGCAGGCCAAGCCCGGAGGGCTTACCTTCAGGTATAAGGCCGCGCGCCCCACGCCGCCGACCATGAAAGGACCATGCAGGCGATTTTCGAGGATTTTTGTAGCATCTCCCCGCAGAGTCACAAAACGAGCGCTTTTTGTGGGGTGCCTAGTACTGGACAACACCCCCAGCATTACCAGCATCATCCCGGATGATCCGAATGATGCTATGCATGCTGGCGATGCAAAACTGGAAATTGCAGAAAAGAAGTGACTGGAAGTGAGCAAAATGCAAGTGCAGAACGCGAAGGGAACCGGAGAACGGGAACGAAAACAAACTGATTGGAATTATGGGAAACGAAGAGACATTGAAGAGAAATGAAGGGATGTGCAGGAAAGTGACGTGAAATGGGAAGCGAGGTTGAAGTCGCGGGAACTACAATGAACTAAGGGAAAGGGTGCGAATGAAGGGGCGTTCAAGGAAATGAAGGGAGCTGAAACGGACATGAAGCGAAAGGAAGTGAAGGGAAATGCCAGGAAGGGAAGACATGCAAAGGAAGCAAAGTTCACATCCCGGAAGCTAACGGGAATTCAAGGAAAAGGAAATACAAGAACGCGAAGGGCGAGTTGCCCGGTGGCCGGCTGTGTCGCGTCAGCGTGTAAATCCGGGCGCCCACAGGCGAGCCCGTGATTTCTTCGAGGCCTTCGGTTCCCTCTAACCGAAGGTTATAAGGCTCGCGCCCCCTGCCGCCGACCCACTCTAGGTTCACTCTAGGTTCACTCTAGGTTCACTCTAGCCCCACTCTAGGTTCACTCCACGTTCACTCCGTGTCGAACGGAGGCTGCATTCACTGCTAAGGGGCGAAGGATTTGTGAATTTGTTCAGGCGATTTTTGACGACTTGTTGAGCATATCACCTGCATCGTCCGCATCCATGGCGGACATTGATGCGGATAAGGCCGGTGATGCGGGGGATGCTGGGGATGTTGTCCCCTGAGTCGGGCCAATTTTGCCGAGAACGTGCAAAAACACAGTGTTTTTGAAGGTTTTTGGCGGCGGCCGAACTCGATTTTTGGTAGGCTTTTCGGTGAACCGCAGAAAAAACACTGTGTTTTCGAGAGTTTTGTATGCATTCAAGGCCGGGCGCAAACGTGGAAAATCTGGAAACCTGCTTAGCAGGCAGGGCTCACCTCTCCCCGGCCGAACCCGATTTCTGGCAGCGCTGTTGGCGAACCAGTAGAAAAACCGAGTGTTTTTGCTGGTTTTGTATGGGTTCCAGGCCGCGCGGTTGCGAAAATCATGACAGCACGTGGAACACTGACGCTTTTCGGGGCGCCCGGCTGTCAGGCGTAAGCCCTTAAATCCGGGCGCCCCAAGCCCGTGGTTTCCCCGGAGGCCTTCGGTTCCCTCTAACTTAAGGTTATAAGGCTCGCGCCCCCGCCGCCGACCCACTCTAGGTTCACTCTAGGTTCACTCTAGGTTCACTCTAGCCCCACTCTAGGTTCACTCCAAGTTCACTCCGTGTCGAACGGAGGCTGCATTCACTGCTAAGGGGCGAAAGATTTGTGAATTTGTTCAAGCGATTTTTGACGACTTGTTGAGCATATCACCTGCATCGTCCGCATCCATGGCGGACATTGATGCGGATAAGGCCGGTGATGCGGGGGATGCTGGGGATGTTGTCCACTGAGTCGGGCCAATTTTGCCGAGAACGTGCAAAAACACAGTGTTTTTGAAGGTTTTTGGCGGGCGCAAACGTGGAAAATATGGAAACCTGCTTAGCAGACAGGCTTCAACGGTCCCAGCCGAACTCGATTTTTGGTAGGCTTTTCGGTGAACCGCAGAAAAAACACTGTGTTTTCGAGAGTTTTGTATGCATTCAAGGCCGGGCGCAAACGTGGAAAATGTGGAAACCTGCTTAGCAGGCAGGGCTCACCTCTCCCCGGCCGAACCCGATTTCTGGCAGCGTTTTTGGCGAACCAGTAGAAAAACCGAGTGTTTTTGCTGGTTTTGTATGGGTTCCAGGCCGCGCGGTTGCGAAAATCATGACAGCAATTAGCCTGCTAGCTTTAGCTATAGAAGGCCTCGCCACTTGGTCGTGATGCGCGGCCTAAATCCGGCACCTCTGCATCACCAGCTCGGGCTTGCGGTTTTGCTTGCCTGTGGGAAACCCTCGCAAAACATCGCGTATATGCAGGGTTTAGGCGATGTGGCTGACATCATCAGGGTCTGGGGTTGGGCCTGGGTGATGCTTCAGCGGGGCTTGGTCTGCATCATCCACACTTCCTTCCGAAGGTATCGGAGGGATATAAGCGAGGCTCATTTTCGCGCATTTTGGCGCCAAGCGCTGCCGGGCATGCCGGCGATGCTGGGCCCTCGCTCTACAAAACGCTGTAAATACCGTCAAAAACTGCTGTGCTGAGCGGTGCGCTGTTGTTCTGTCCGTTTTGCTTTTGCTGTGGCTGGCTCGCGTGCTGCGCGGTCCTTGTTTTTTTCGCGTTGGTTTTCGGGCCTTTTGGCGCGCGCGCGCGCGACCCCAGCCACAAACTGCTATGTACGGTGTTTTGTGGCTTTTGCGTTTCCGGGCTGGCTTGCGGGCTGTTCTTTTTGGGCTGCTGTTTCGGCGGCCTCTGGCGCGCGCGCGCGCGACCCCATGTGAGCCTTCTGGTTTGGGTCCCGGCTAGGGCCCAGAAAGCTGGCATCCCCGGCATCATCTGAGCATTGTTTTTTTTAGAGGTTCAGGGCTTATACACTGCTGGGGAGGCTACGCGGGGGGCTTCGCGGGGCCAGAATTTGTGGAAGGGTTGGCTTCGCGAGGCTTCGCGGCAAGACTGTGGCTTCGCGGAGTGGCTTCGCCGGGCTTCGCGGATGTTTGTTCCACAAACATCTCTCACATTTGCGCCCCCATGTTGTTGAATCAAGTTGAGTCCATGCGAAAGGGTTCGATGAAAGGCGGCAAGAGAGGCATTGAGCTTCAGGACTAGGGGACATGGCTGGGCCTCAAAGGGGCGGAGCATGGCAGTTGGACCGCGGTGGCTTCGCGGAGGCTTCGCGGGGGCTTCGCGGGGGCTTCGCAGAGGCTTTGCGAAAACGTTCCATCGTTTCTAGCAAAACCGAGTCTGAAACGCACAGTGCTCTTCCGGTCGTCTTCCCGTAATCTTCCTGTAATCTTGTCGTAGCCTGCTGACTCTAAACATCAACCTTTGGAATACTACTGCCATGAAAGCGCACAACACACTTGCCATGAAAGCACGCAGTACGCTCAAACGACGAAGTGGCTTCGCGAAGTGGCTTCGCCTGTGTCAATGTTACCGGGCTACGCGAAGTGGCTTCGCGGGGCTTCGCGGTACACAATGTATCGCACAAGTGCCTTCGCGGAGCTTTTTGGAGTTCCCCACGAAGCTAAAATCCATCATCTGAGAAAAAAACGCTGCTCATCTGGGGTTGGGGTGGGCAACATGCATAACCTAACCAGCCATATCATAGCACAGGATACGTTTCTCATACAAAAAACATGACATGACATGGTATAACTTCAAAGAGGCGTAGCCGGCTAGAGGCCGCAGGCCCAGAAATAAGCACAATATTGCAGAGAGTGCTCCCAAAGACAACCAAGGGTGTCAAGGGCTTCCGCTTCAACTTAGACCCTGGTTGAGCCCCCAAATCCCCCCCTCCCCCCCCCAAACACGCCCCAAAAATAGTCAGAAAATTGCTCAAATGTTGGCGGGTCACTTGGTTAACAGCGCGGTATTTGCTGATTTCCAGGTGACCCCAAAACTTTGGAACCCTTGGGAGGTCATCTTGGGCAAGACTTGCAAGTGAGACGAAGCAAACCAAGAACACTGTATGTACAAACCAGCTGAGAAAGATTGCCGAATATAGTGGCTATTGCGTGGTGTCTAAAATATAGTGGCTATGTTTAGCAATATAGTGGCTATATTTAGTAATATATTTGCAGCTTTTGTGGATTTTCATGGAGGATCTGTGTTGCTACATGTCCTACACATTTATTGTCGTGTTCAAATTTGGCCCTAGCTTTGTTTGGTGCCTTTTCTCTTTCCAAACCATCTCACGAGGGGGGGTCACTTTGAGACAACCCCATACGCACATTGGGACTGACCCGCGAGTCTCAGCTGCCGCCCCCTTCATGGATGGTTTCCAATGGGCAACCAAAGGGAAAGCAAGCATTTTCAAGAGTCTCCCTTTGCGCAGCCCCACATTGGCACACCGAGACAGTCTGTGTTTTACGCTCACCATTGAGCGCATGTTCACGTCGCTGAGGGCTGCTTGTCATCGGCGACAAGAGCCACCGGGCTGGGGGCGAATAATCTGCCTGCACCTCAGGCACGCCTGAAGCAGGGAAAATTATGGGTTGTTCAACATGAGGGGATCCCTGTTCCTTATCTGTAACCTGCGCTTTGACACCACTACAACATAAACATACTACCTGGAACAAGGATTCAGGATCCTTTTGAACAACCCGGAAAGCAAAGAAATTCGACGCGGACGTAGGCCGCGGGCATGTTCGAACTTAAATTGACGGAGCATAGGCCGTGTATATGTTCGATCAGTTCACAGAATCTTGCCGTCACAACCAGGGTAGGCGGCAGGTTCAGGATGGGTATGACTTTTCACTGGGGCACCCTTTGGCGGTGAGTATCATATACATGAAGATACGTGTCCGCCACCCATGTTTGAGGGTGTTCCCCAATAAACAATCATAGCCAAATGAACAAGGTACCAGTGCGTGCACGAGTTGAATTAGCTCCCGCCGGGAATGCCTCCCATATCTTGGAGCGTTTGCGGAGGGTCTATACATGCACTGGTCCAAGCAGAAAATCAACCAAGGCCTCCTGCTGCAAGCACACCTTGCAACTGCGTCAGCTCCGTCCTAGACAAGTGGTCTGACAAACCATGGCCCTACAGCCCGCCGTCGCTCATGTTGGGGCCAGACAAGAGAGGCAAACTTCGCATGAGGTGAGATGAAGAGATACTCGCGCCATCACTGGCCAGTCTGCCCGCAGGCAGATTTTGAGCTGCTGGTTGTGCAAGGCTTCCAGGAAGTTCGCGGCAACTCCGCAAGAGAAGCGGCCCTGGAATTGCAGAACCCGCCCGCGCTGAGACACGTCCATGCGGAGCCTTGTCACCGAGCATAGCTCCATGCCACGCGTGTCAAGGCAGGCCAATTCAGCCCACATCCACCTTCGATTAGGTCGGGTCGGTGCTTCGCCGCTGCCATACTCCACAGCAAGGACTGCTTCCAAGGAAACAACTCGTCCGGGCAAACCCAGCACTCCTGACAGAGCAGCAAAACAAGGCTCCAGTGCTGTACCATTCTGAAATGCCCTATCCTACTCTCTACAGGAAGACATTGGGCCGGATGCTCAACTAAGCCCGGCACGGAAGTTTGCATATTCAACCTCTGCCACGTTGATACGGATCAACTCTGCCTCAAAGTCACTCACGATGCGGGATAGTACAGGCAACTGGCCCTCTGCAAAAGCCAAGACTTCTGCCGTAGCGGCTCTGACCTGTTCGGAGAAGGCATGCACGGTGGCCAAACGGCCAGTCTCAATGTCAGAGTGAACTTGCTGCAAACGTCGCACGGGCTCCGAGCTGACATGGCTTTGGGCTTCCATAAGTTTTGCGGTCAGTCGTCCGAGCAGAACCAAGCAGCGAAGAAGCACTCCTGCCACTTTCGGCTCCGGCAACTCGGGTGACTGCTCTGCCTGACGACTCGCCTCTTGCGGTGAACTCAAGGCAAAGCCATTCAAAGGGTCTGAAGCCATGAGAAGGTCCCGGGAGCTGAAGGACACCTTTCTCAGAGCGCCAACTGCTGCAAGAGTGTCCCTGCAAAGCAGCCGCAAGGGCAATGCATCAGCTGCTCCCAAGCTTGCAGTGGCACGACGCACTGCTAGCAAAGATAGCGAGCGGGTAGCTGCGCAGCATGATTGCATGGCGATGTGCCGGATGTGCAAGTTCACTTGCTTTGTTTCTGGTGGCTTAGTGCTGGAGCAATGTCGGATGTGCCACCTGGCAAGGTGTGTAAGCTTCTTCGCCTGCGATGTTTTACTTCGATATTTCGCTCAGGGCGGGAGGCCGCAAAGTTGATGGCCTCGTGGAGCCAAACACGGCTGCAAGGCGCTATTCACAAGCAGCCGAGAGTTCAGGGTCTGTTCTTCTCCATGCAACAAGAGCTGGGTCTTCCTCCTAGACGAGCCCTAAACGAGCAAACATAGAGATCTTTTGCAGCTTGCAGCTGGAAAATCCAAAGCTACTCCCATGGCAAGTCTGCCGTCCGCAGCGAACTCGAAGACACGCCTCGCTTCCGGCCGGTAGCAACTGCCTGCGGGCTCCCAATGGAAAATGGAGGTGAAAAGGCAAAATATTTTTGCTTTGTGGGCGGATTGGCCTCGCTGACAGGCAAAGCACAACCCTTGCTTGTAACTGGGAAGATGTGCCTGAATAATTTTGGGTCGTCTCTTCGCACATCCACTGTGCGCACAAATTGATGCTGGTATAAAGCCTTGAATCTTCTGAAGCATCATTGAGGGCAAATTGAGGGGGTGCTAACTTTGGATTCTTGTTTGGATGCTTGAAAGGAAGCAAACAGGACACCGACCACACAGAAGTAGCCTTAGTTGTCTCGCGCCTGGTGCGTTGCCACAAGACCCAGTGGAGTTTGCCTCACAGGCATTTTCTGTCGATGTGACGCCTCTCGGCGCTCTCCCAGCAAATACAGCGGCATTTTCCGACGCAAATCATGGGGAGGGCAAAGCCTTAAACAGTCAGTCATAGGTTACAGGACTCGCAAAAACGCCCCAGTCGCATCAAGGCAGCGAAGCCAAGGTCTTGTGACATGCGCCGATGAATTCGCATAGCTCGGGCCTTGGCAGAATGCGTTTGCTCCAGCTCAAGGCAATGTCCAGCACAAGGGGGCGTTTTCTTTATTGCGGGGTAAGCCCACCTTCGGGATAGTGTACAAAGGGAAGTGAACAGAAAATCCAACACGTGCAGGGGTCTCTCTGTCAGGAAACTAGCTAAATGTCACCAGCAAGAAAGCCAGATCGCCAGGCGGCTGCGCGGATATCTTCTTGTCCAGCCACTTGGATGGATCGCCCTTGGCCTTTCCTTCATCTGTGGCTTGCCTCACCATGACACACATATTGATCACAGAATATACTGTCTATTCAGGACAATCTTTTGAGGAGACCATTGAAGCCAAGAGTCAGATACTTTGAAAGGAAGGAGGCAGATAGGCGGAAGGTCTCTCCGGCAAGCGTGCCTCACGAAACACAGAATCTCTGGTCATTAACTCTTGCTCCATGAGCGTGCCTGCCAAATGCGCTGCCGCCACAAAGCCACACCGATACTTCAACAGGCGTGTCGCGTCAGTGGAGAAGCGGTATGGTCTCGTGCAGAACCTTGGGAAACGGCAGGATATCTTAGCAAGGTCGCTAGAAAATACTAGAAAGCTGCTCAAGACTGAAACGCACACAAGGCCGCAGCTCAACGGGTCGGCCCTGCCTTAGATCACACACACACATCACATGAAGTAATGCTAACCACAAACCCAAATAAGAAAGTGAGTTGCTGCCTGGAGCCATTGCCTTGGCTCTCCTTGGTTCTCCTTTGCTCTTTGCTCCAAGGCTCATGTGGGTCTTGGGCCCGGCGTCCTCGCTGCGGAGCACGAGGCCTACCCGCGCGGCCGTGTGCACTGGCCGCGTCCGGGGCACCGCTGCCGGGGTCAGGCGAAGGCCCTCTGTGGCCACCGCCGACAGCTCCGCAGCCTCGATGGCCGCGCCGCCAAGCGCGTTGCACGCGTTGCACGCGTTGCACGCGTTGCACTTGTGTGAGTTTGGGGGGAGTCCGAAGAATCCCACGGGTTCTTGTGCTCTTGCCTGCCACGAATCAGTCGTCCTTTCTCCGAGCAACCGACCGCCCGGCGGCAAACTCCGCAATGGACTTCTTGCCTGACAGCTCAGACCTCTGCCCAAATTGCAAAGTTTTGACAACAAAACGCGCCTGTTGTTACGATTAAGTACTCAATGAGAGCTACTCACAACTTTGACTGCTAGCAGCAATCATCCTGTCCCTGTCAGACAAGATCCCTGGCACAAATTTCCAGTGCCGTTGAGCGAACTCCAGGTGCACTCAGGGTGAATCCTAACCGAAGCTGGTATCAAATAAACCATGTAGGAATCTTCAAAGGTAGCATCACCTGTTTCATGTTTCCCCACTCGTTGATTTTGGCTCAGGTGCCGTTCAATTCCAAGATCTTGTCAACGACCATGCAAGGCCCCTCCACCAATTTGTCCACCGAGTCTGCGATGGATCGCAGCAGCAGCCCTGCGAAGACGTCGTGGTCTTTGTCCCCACAGGCCAGGTCCATCCCTTTGAAGGTGCCGTTTTTGTATGTCCCACCTTTCCGGTGGAAATACCACACTCCGCAGGTGGACTGCCTTGCGAGGCAAGACTTGGTAGCCGAGAAAGTCGTCAAGCTTGCAACATTTGGGTATGATTCTTAATTGGGCACCCGCTCAAAGGGTTTCCCTTTGAGATTCATAGCCAATTGACGGCACTCAGATAGACTCAATCAAGGAGCCCCTCATCTCCATGTGCATATGGATCCGCATGGGCAGGGCTGTGCACGTAAGCCTCCACTTCGGAAATGCGAAAGCGGTTCCCAGCAATCCTCGTCATGCCAACCGCTGATCTCTGATCCAGAAAATCAAGAACGAGATGGGAAACCTTGCAACTCTCGATCTACCAGGGCACCAGAGATCCCAGTTGTTCATGAGGTCCCTAGCTGCAGATTCCAGCGCTGCCAGCGATGAGGCATAGCTCCCATCCAACCCTGACCTGCCAGGTGCCGCAATGCACTGCCCGAATGTACTCAAGAAGCTTCAGCAGCTCTCCCTCGTTCTCTCCGTTCCCTCTCTCTCTGCCCGGCCTCAGGCTCCCAAGCCTTGGAAGCAGGAGTACTCTGAGAACATGGGCGTCCAGTGAAATGACTTGCCCGGTCGGTGACTTTGCCACGCTCTGTGGCTATACTCGGCAACACATTCAGCAAAGGTATGCTTGGTCTGTGTTTCCACTGCATGAATGCCCGGACATGCCTGGCGTTGACACATGGCACCCCACATACCTATTTCAGGTCTGATGACGGCAACTCTAAGCTGCCAGCTTCTCAAAGTGCTATGGAGAAAAAGAAGAAGAAAAAACACGCATTAATGGCAACAAGAAGGGTCCAATGGAGACAAACAAACAACAGGAATGGCACTTGAACTCAACAGGTCCAAGCAACGTCTCTTGCAGCTTCGAGAATGCATCGTCTCGGATGTCCTCTCCTTCAGCTTTCGGCTTCTCCTTTACATCTGCTGTTTTCGTAGCGTCCACTGTGCGCTTTGCAGCTGCGTCCGTTGTCTTTTCAGAGGCGTCCTCTGTCTTGGAAGTGCCTTTGTCCACCTTCTTCTTTGCAGCGCCACCATCTACGCTGGAAGGCCGTTTCAAGGCACCTTTGGGCGGCATGATGCCGGAGACTCAGTCTTACAAGGGAATGACTTCTCAGATAGAAAGCCTATGCCGTTTACTTTGCAATTCGGCTACGCATCTGAGATATGCTGCGCCACATCCCGGATCCACTGCCAGTCAATGTCTGACAGAGTAGAAGACAAGCAGACAGGAATCTGCCAAGCATAGAAGCGTGGCTCAAGCTCCAATCAAAGCCATTCGTGCTGGAAAGATTGAGCCCATCACGGCACGCACAAGAATGGGTGTGTCCCAAAATCGGAAAAGGACTCAAACTTTGTCGATTCCAGGAAGCCCACACAAAATTTAAGCGTGCCTGCAGGAAAACACCCATGTCAAGCACCTTCAAGTTTGGAGCAGCAACCTGCCAATTCCTCTGTGTGACACTTGGCAGTCGTGGGGACCCACCAATTTTGAATGAGAGAGGGGGTCAAAAACGGGCCCATTCTTCTGGTAAGTAAGTCATTGAGAAGGTGTGCGCATTCTCGCATACACAGACAAGGGGGCGTTGCGGACCCCACAACAAGTTCAATCCTTCTGACCAAGATCGGTCTCTCCAGCCAGATATTCTCAGGCTCTTGTTCTCACAGTTTTGATGCGTGTCCTTTCCGTTTGTGAAGCGTCTTGTACTCTTTCAGGTTGCACTGCTCTCCCAGTGTCACACCTCGCAGTCTTTTGCTGGCAGCTCGTGCTTGAGGCTCAGAGGCTTTATATCGGACTCGAGGCCCATCCTGAGATCAACGAGCGAGGCTTCAGCTCGAGGGGCTCACTGTCCAAGCGCTCACTGTCCAAGACACCCCATTGGTGTTGAAAGCCAAATGGAAAGGAAATCCACCATTAGGAACCAACAAATATATTATGGACAGTTTTCATGTCAAAGTGATTTAAGGCTCAGAGGATCGAAGACCAATTCAAACGACGACCGCATTCACCTCCAGCTTGCGCATCCGACACCTGCAGGGCTAAGCCACCCCGATCCGTCTCACGACGAAAAAGTATCATCCAACGAGCCCAGGTGGGTCTCGTGGTTGGAACCCAAAGAGTTGGATGGTTTTCAACGGGAAAAGAAACGGACCCACATTAGTCCAAGTCGGTTGGGGAAACACCCAGAAGTTATCAACAAGGGTTTTGAGTGCCTTGAAAAGGGGAGAGCCTTGAAACAAATCTGAGCCCGTGGCAGAAGAGTGCCGTGAGGATCCACGACTTCGAAGCCTTCCTCCGGGAAGACCCCGGTGACCCGCACCTGTCGCTGGGTCCACAAATCCCGGACCTCCGCGGCAGCGCCAGGCCAGCCCAACAAGCCCAGGTCCTCAATTGAGAAAAGAACATAGGAAGGCGAAAACCTTTTTGGGAGTCCTGTAGGGAGTCCTTTAGAGAGAACTTTGGAAAATCCTGCAGTTTGGGAAACACGAACGAACCGTGATCCTTTCTATTCTTTGTGTGTCTTTCTTTTACAATGGATTGGACAATTCTGCGGCAGCATCATGGATAGCAGCTGGCAAACAAGAACGGAAACCAAAATCTGGCAAGCAAGTGTCGAGGCTTATCCTTGCTTCCACGTCTGACGGGTTGTAGAACGCAACAGCCACGGAGCCATCAGTCAAGTTCCTGCCATAAATCTTCCAATCACCGTCCCTCAGCAAACGCCCCGCGGGGGTGTCATCCTGATTCACTGCAATGACGTCTCGATTCAATAAAATCTCGCTTTGCAGCGCAGTCAGGGAGGGTACGCAGCGGCCAGGCGTAAAGTTGCCCGCGATCTGATCCGTCTCCGAGCAATTAAGTATGGGCGTTGTAACAATCATTGATGATGCAAGAATTGCCCACATGCTGAACTCTGTCTTGTATTCGGTGCTCGTCATGTTTCCAGTTCTGCCATTGGCATGTGCTGCCTGTTTGTAATTGCCGGTCTCCAACATGTCCATGTCATTCCAGGCATACGGGCCACCAGCCTGGGACACCGGAATCCGAGTCCTTTCCTCTATGATCTGTTTGGTGTCCTCCCAAATGGGCGTGTGGTCTGGTGTGGCTCGCCAGGATTGAGCCACCTTTGGGCCCCAGGTCCAGGGAGCCTTCTTGCCCCACTCGCACATGTTGAAGTGGATGTGCCGCCCAGTCGCATTCAAAAGCCGCGAGAACTCGGTGTAGGTCGCCTCAGGCTCCATGCCATCGGTGAAGCACCAGTCCATCTTCACCACATCCACCTCCAACTCCGCAAAGACCGCGGCATCCTGGGCGAAGTGGTCCTTGGACCCCGGGCGTTTGCCCACGCAAGTGTAGGTGCCAGCGCAAGTGTAGAGACCGAAAGTCAAGTTTTTGGCGTGAGCGTAGTCCACAATGACCTTCATGCCGTTGGGAAAGTGACTCCTATCGGCCTGCAAGTAGCCAGAGGCGTTCCGCTCTCTGTCTGCCCAGCAGTCATCCAGGTGGAAGTGCCGATAGCCGGCATCGTACAAGCCCACCTGGCAGAACAATTCCAGCTCATACCCGACAACACACACGATTGAGATCTCAATGCCGTGCCTCATGGAAGGCATCAATCGCCAGTTTCACGCTGGTCTCGTCGCAGAAGTCGAAGATGGGGGGTTGTGCCTCCGGGCCCGGCCAGGCAGGGCCCAACGCCACCCAGCTGGACCAACCCAGCGGCGGCCGCCGTGAGAAGGGGCTGCCGTTGTCGTAGCCCCAGGCAACCGCCAGCGCTCCGAGCGAAACCCAAGCCATCGCCATGGTCGAGGCACGCGCGCGCTAACGCGTCGGGAAGCCCGTTAACCCGCCCACAGGCAGGCCTCTGGCCGCCGAAGGCGAAATGCAGCGTGGGAGTGGCAACTTTCCAAAACCAACTCACAACTCAGTGAAATCGAAATG
Source organism: Effrenium voratum (assembly GCA_963377175.1). NCBI lineage: Eukaryota > Dinophyceae > Suessiales > Symbiodiniaceae > Effrenium > Effrenium voratum. The sequence goes on along the minus strand of CAUJNA010002968.1, from coordinate 186,662 downwards.
AACTCAATGCCAAGCCATTAAGTTGACTTTTCACATCCCGGTCAAAATACATTGCGTCGGCTCATTGTTTCTCTTTAGTCGCAGCTCAATGCGCTGCTTTCCAGGCCTCAGAGAGCAAGATCCTGCAGCACCTCCGGCCTGGAGCGGCCATCAAGCACACACGAATTCAGCACCTTTCATGCTTTGGACGAGATCTCTTACATCCCCTTAAAAACATCGCCCCAAAAAGAGCTCCTCACGTTCAGTTGGCCAAAAAGAGATGTGTCAACCACCCCAAAAAAAGGACATAGGACCCGTCTTGGAGGTGGCACCCAAGGCCCCCAGGATGAAAGCTCCAGCCCAGAATCCCTTCCATGGATAACAAAGCGATGTCGAACTTTGGGCAGGTGGTAACTAAACCAAAGTGGGTGGTTCTGTGCACGAACCTTGAAATGAGTACTGTCAGAAAAGACATGCCAGTAACCCATATGTCCCATGATTGAAAATGCCTGCATGCCATTCCACTCCTCCAGTCACGCTTTCGGCAGTGCAGCACCATGGCTCCTGGCGCAAATACAAATGGTACGTGGACTCTTCAAATTGGAGAGTGATGCGAGAAAGCTTGGCCCATAAACCACGTCAGGTATCCAAGAACACTTGCAAAAAGCATAAGCCCCAGCTTCTCGCTAAGACTTGCTTTCCGCTTGGCCCCTTGGCCGAGCCTTTGCAGCATGCATTGAATTCTGCACCGTGTTGGCGCAACAGCAATGAGTGCCGGAGAGAGCCTCGGCCATGGACATGAAACAAAAATGTGAGGCAAGACTGCCAAGGTGCTATCAGAAAAGCGTTGTTTGAGGCGCGTTCAAGCACTGTCCATCGGCCAATCTCAAGTTGGATGCTTGCTTTGAGGGTACCACTTTGGGGCTGGTGTCACAGAAAAACCAAAGAAAAACACACCAGGTTGGGGTTCCTATTTTGAGACACGCCCAGTTGAACAAGCAAATAGTGCACACAAGGCTTCCTCTGGCTTGCAAGTAGCGATGAGAATACCACACCCAAACAAAGGCAGCGTATCACAAACACAAACACACACACACACACACACAATGGGATGACGCCCGCAAAAATGCCGGTGATAGAGTTCCCGCGGAACAGCCTTCTCCATTTGACAAATTGTGAGAGCACTGAGAGCCATCATTGCTCATCCTAGCCAGAACAATCTTAAGCGGAGATGAGAGTCCGAATAGCAATCAACTCAAGTAAAAGCAAACATGTAGGCTCCCATACACAAACCAGCAGCTAGACAAGAAACAAGGATTCATCTATCTTCCTTTTGAGCCGAAGCTCGGGCTAAGAACTCAGAAGTGACCGGTGCGTAAAAGCCTGTGAATCTCCAGTGCTTGCTCTTTAGGCGTGTTGGGCGTTGGTGCGCAGCATGGGCTAGACATAAAGAGAATCTAGAATTGATAGATGCATTACTTGGATTCCTGCGAGGTGTCAGTCGGCCTGCTCAAACATATCTGCATAATATCTACACTTTGTAACATAATATATTAATATTTGTATACACATTGCGTGTACACATAGTGTGAATTTAAGTCACTAGTGCAGGGTCTGATGAGCTCGCCGTTGAAACTTGCAGGCCTGTGTGTGTGAATATTCAAGCGAATACAAAAGTGAATACGAAAGTGAAAGTACATGCGAACATGACTGTGATTGTGCAGTGGATGTAAATTGAGAAAGTGAATGTGAGTATGGAAGCGAAAGTGAAAAACGCGTGCTTTGTGCGCGTGTGCTTGCATGATGTCTGCATCTCTGGCATTGACTGGATGCAAAGCAGGGATGCATCCGGCCGCCTGAACTGTGGCCCAAGCCATCACTGGCGAAACGCCAGAGCTGCGGCCACTTCCTGGAGGCTGTCCGCCACCTGCCAATTTGAGCCTTTACTAGCAAACTTCAGCTTTTGTCTCAACCTATCCTTGACATGGGGACAGCAATAAGTCCCTTTCCCGCAGCAGATGCCTCCTCGTCGGATGGTGGATGACCGCAGCCAAACGCATGCGGTAGATGTATTTGCCCCAGGTCTGGCATACGCAAAGCCTGCCGTTCAAAACAACGAAAAGAGCTGGTGTGTGTGTGTGTGACTGTCTGAAGAACATTGGAGTTCAGAGGACAAAGGAAGATCCCTCTCGATCACGGACACCCAGACTGATCAGAAAACAACAAGCGTGCCTGTGCAAGAAGCTGCATGGGAGTGCCGCCTTCGGGGCAGTCCTCCATCGCACCAAAATGGTCTATATCATGTTTCCAGAAGGCAGCTTAAAAACCAAAGCAAACGCTAACCATGAAAGGTCCTTCAAGTTGAGGTTGAGGTCTCCGTTCAGGCACACGATCGTGGGCCTTCATTTGGCCGGGGAGATTCGGGATGCGAACATTTCAGCTGGGGACCGCGCAGGAGCATGCGCAGCAGGTCTAATCGGAGTGTCAGCTCGCTGACCTTCGGCACCTCAGAACGGAGCTGAAGAGCTGCGTATTCAAATCAATGAGCTGTTTGCAAAAGATGGGATGCAACAAGTCTAAGAATTCAGAACTTCGTCCGAGGCCCGCACTTCTGGCAGAAGAAGCGATTTGACTTGAGGTTCGTGCAGTCCACAGGCCCGGATTCCGAGCTCTTGAACCGCAGAATGCTCGTACTCCATGTCTCCAAAGTTGATGATGTTCCTCCGAGCTTCCCGACCGCCGAAAAAGCGCTTGAACTCCTTCCGCATGGCATGATACTTTGCAGCCGTCATAGCCACGTGCTTGGATTGCTGCATGTCCTCATCGTCAAAATACACATCTACATACCGAGCTGGGATAGTCGTCTCGTCGTGCTGCCACACTCTCTTACGCTGCCTAAGAGACTGCAGAGCTTCCTTTGCATAGGCAATTGTGAGACCTCCCCCGTGTAACAGATGCAGCAACTCGGGAGCGAAGCGTTGCAAGCATTGCTCCACCCAGAAAGTTTGCGCATTCGTGACGATGACGCAGTGACCCGAGAACTCGATAATTGTCTTGAGAAACCTCTGGAGCGCCTCCCGCCATCGATGAAGCAAAGCCTGCTGCTCGCAATCCGGAGATCTCTGGCGGAGGCCCCAGCGATCAAAAAGCTCCGTGGACGGGAACAAAGTGTCGTCCCAGTCAACAAAAACTAAAGTCGACGATGTGTCCAAAATGGGCGAAGCAATTCCAGCGCAGCTCGAAGCTTTCGAAGCTGAACTCTGTTCACTGCCCGCAGCAGTGGTGTCCAGGCTCGCACCACGTGAAACGCTGTTGAATGCTTTCAAGGAGCTGCTGGGACGCCGCGGAACATCTGTTACCTGTGCCATTGCCTGCCGCAAAGCTATCTGCAAATGCTCAAGCACCATGTTCAGCTTGGCTCTGTATCAAACACTGACTGCAGAACCTCCTGTCTACTGGACTGGCCCCCACATCTCAATTCCCAACGACTGCCCTAAGCCACAGACTGCGGCATGCATTGCACTTGCTTCATGCAACTCTAAAGGATACCACATCTGCCCTCACATCGTAAAGCAAAGCAAAACTCGTGACAGTAACAAACAAAAGTCGTGTAAAAATCGTGCACCCACCAATCCACCCACCCACCCACCCACCCACCCACCCACCCACCCACGCACGCACGCACACGCACACCCACACCCACACCCACACCCGCACCCACACCCACACCCACACACACACACACAGAGGCACACACACGCGCGCACACGCACACACGCGCACACGCACACACGCACACACGCACACACGCACACGCACACGCGCACACACACACACACACACACACCCACCCACACACCCACACACACACACACACCCGCGTGCGCCCGCGCGTGCCAGGAAGCTGTCCTGTCAACCTCCGCACTGAGCGGCCGCCTAGGATAGGTCTGGTTTCTCTCCCATGACAAGTCAGCACACTAATCTAAGTCTGCAACTCGCTTGATTGCCGTGTTCGACCATTTGCAGCCCAGTCTACTACCGTCCGAACAGCTACCGTGAAAAACAATGTCCGATCTATTTCCTTGAGCCAGGCACTGCAACATGCAATCAAATTCACCTTCACTCCTTGGGGGCAGCTCAACTCAAAAGGCATCTCAACTGTCCTGCATTCTCTCGTATTCCAGGAGAACGCCATATTGCTGCAACAACCCGCCGATCTCCTCATCCTGGTCCTCTCACAAACCGGGCCGCTTGCCCAGAGGGAAGAAGCTGACAGGCCTCCTCCAAGAGGAAAGGGTCCTCCTCTTTACCCTTTGGGTCAGAACGAACAGGTTCCTGCAGCCACGGAAGCGAGGATCCGAAAGTCCAAGCATGATCCAATCCGTGGCACCTGCTTCGAGTGCTCCTTCAGCCATGTGTTGAACTTCTTAAGCCTCGAATCGTTCGAGCTTCAACGAGATCTCAACGTCGCAATGGAGTTGCACTGCGAACTTCTAGTATCACTGGTCAAAGTGGATGATGATCGCTTGTGGCATGCTAATGCAGTGTCTAGGAACAAGGCTGATCCATGTCAGCACCTCACTTGCACAAGCCTTCCATTATGCCTTCACCCGCTCTACCATCACTGGCAGTGCGGCGGAAAAATATATGCGTGCACGTGTACGAAATGAGCTCATGATGCTCGTTGGGGTTGCTAGAGTGCCTAGCTGCTTGCAACTTGGCAAGCTACTTGTGGGTTCCTCCGCTGAATGCCGCCTCTCTGTGCTGTCCTTGTAAGTTGCATCCTTGAGCCTTGTAAGAAGCGCTAAATCATTTGAGCTGCATTTGGCAACAGGCAATTGTCGGCTGTCTGTAAAAGCCAAACTTTCCTGCCATTGGCTGGTTCCCTTGTCCTTCAAAACCGCCCCAAATAGGTTGCCTAGTTTCACCACACAGACAGTTGATACATGCCAGTCAAGCACGTCTGCAAAGTCGTTGGCCTTTTCACTTTTTGCCCCTTTGCTCCCAAGCAGCTGCATAGACCCAACGCCCCGCTTGGTGAGAGCCCGAAGAGGTGTTGCAGCATGAATCGTCGCATGTGCCACTGTCAGAACAAGTGCAGGTGATAGTCATGAATCTTTGCGGAGATCCTTGTAATGCAGAGGATCTCAACGATCTGTATCAGCCCCAAACAACCAGGTCTTCTGACCTGGAGATTGTCACCTACATGAGCTCCCGTCGCAATCCGTGGTAAGGGCAAAGGACATCCATCCCTGTATTTAAAATACCCTTCTCCGACATTGTGAATCTGGATCAACGGGCCCATGTTGATCCTATGTCAAAATGTCAAGCCCCATGTGGCGGGTCTCAAAATGGTGCAAATGAAACAATCGGGAAGGAGGCCTCGCAACGAACAGCCATGAATTGACAGGAGCTCGCATGCACATCTCTAGGGAGTGCTTCCCCATTCAACCATCGTTCTCGCAAAAATCCCGTCGTTTCTGTTGTGTTAGAAAGAAGGATCCCTGGGCCTGGGAAAGCTTTTCCTGGACGGTCGTATTCTTCCCGTGCATTGAAACCAGCGCGTACTGCGGCCAGAGACAAGCTGCGAGTCCCTAACTCACTGAGTTGCCCAGGACCTCACCGGCGCACCGCCTCGGCCATCCACAAGGATGGGAGGGTGAAGACGGGGTCTCTAAATTGATAAAGGACCTGCCCTAAGGACTCCGTTTGAACAAAACATCGTCGCCCCAAACAATGACGCGGCTGGAAATTTACAGGCCCCCCACTTGACACCCTGGAACAACAGGGGTTTTTCGGGTTCCTCGTTTGCCAACAACGTCGCTCGAGGCGGCGTCTTGTCTCCGTCCGCTTGGCCCCGGACTCGCTTGAGCGCGTCCGCGACGCCATAGGTGATCCGCGAGGCCTGGACGGCAGGTGACCCCGCATTCTAGGGTCAATAAGGGGTGCTTCCCCAAGTGAGGGTCAATTCCGACTCGGCTGTGTCCCTTCTTGTTTGTGAGTGGCAATGAGAGGAAACTGGCAGTCTAATTTTGGGACCCCCTCAATCTTTATCACACAAGCAGCCCTTGGGCGACAGCCTTCGACCGGCTGTTCTCCGGCGCATCGCTCCTGGAAGCCTCGGCGGAGCCTCGGCCCAAGTCTCGCAAAATCCCATGGGGCACCGATGGCAATGCAATCGCAATGGCAAAAGAAGCCATGAGAAAAAGCCCCGTGGAAGCTGCGTGTAGTGAAATCCATTGCGCGCTCAAAGCCGCGGGCTTGGAATCTCCTCAGTGCCAGCCTGACCATAGAACCTTGGTCAAAACACTGAAGAGATCAGGGGTTTGGTCGAAATTGAAAGCCGTTTTGGACTCAAGCCGCAAAGAGGCTGTGGGCACATCGCCGAATGCTTGCTTCAGAGCGACTTCATGAGCTCCTCAGCCGCCTTGTCTGGGTGGTCCTGAATAGCGAAGCAATGCAAACAGTCTAATTAAGAGCCATCCCTTGCACCCAAAAAACACATCCCTGAAGGCAAAGCCCAGCAACCCCCCAACATAGCCGCGCCAAAGGTGCCAATGGGGCCTCACTCAATGAAAGCTTCCCTCAAAGGGGCGTTGTGGCTTTGGGGTATATAGGCCATATAGGTAAACCGCTTGAAACAGGGGGCAAGCTATTTCGGAGCAGTCCTCGCGTTCTGTGGCCACCAAGGGCAAATCATCTGGTGCAGGGGGCTCACAAGAGTCCTGGCGCATTTAGCAGCTGAGTTCATTTGCGTGGGCGGCAGCTTGGCTGCGAAATCTGCAGGTCAATGACCTCCAGCGCATTGTTTGGGACTCTGCCAGGCATCACCTGCATCATCTTTGAGTTGCGTGGGCATCTGCAGGTCAATGACCTGCAGCGAATTGCTTGGGACTCTGCCAGGCGTGGGAGGCAGCTTGGCTGGGAAATCTGCAGGTCAATGACCTGCAGCGCATTATTTGGGACTCTGCCAAGCATCACCTGCATGTTTGGAACTCTGCCAGGCATCACCTGCATCATCTTTGAGTTGCGTGGGCGGGCCAGGCATCACCTGCTTTGGGCGGCAGCTTGGCGAAAAAATCTGCAGGTCAATCACCTGCAGCGCATTGTTTGGGACTCTGCCAGGCATCACCTGCATCATCTTTGGCACCTTGGCTGGAAAATCTGCAGGTCAATGACCTGCAGCGCATGGTTTGGAACTGTGCCAGGCATCACCTGCATCATCTTTGAGTTGCGTGGGTGGCAGCTTGGCTGGGAAATCTGCAGGTCAATGACCTGCAGCGCATTGTTTGGGACTCTGCCAGGCATCACCTGCATCATCTTTGAGTCCAGGCATCACCTGCATCATCTTTGAGTTGCGTGGGCGGCAGCTTGGCTGGGATTTCTGCAGGTCAATGACCTGCAGCGGCATTGTTTGGGACTCTGCCAGGCATCACCTGCATCATCTTTGAGTTGCGTTGGCGGCAGCTTGGCTGGGAAATCTGCAGGTCAATGACCTGCAGCGTCATTGTTTGGATCTCTGCCAGGCATCACCTGCATCATCTTTGAGTTGCGTGGCGGCATGGCTGGGAAATCTGCAGGTCAATGACCTGCAGCGCATTGTTTGGGACTCTGCCAGGCATCACCTGCATCATCTTTGAGTTGCGTAGGCGGCAGCTTGGCAAGGAAATCTGCAGCTCAATAACAATGACCTGCAGCGAATTGTTTGGGACTCTGCCAGGCATCACCTGCATCATCTTTGAGTTGCGTGGGTGGCAGCTTGGCTGGGAAATCTGCAGGTCAATGACCTGCAGCGCATTGTTTGGGACTCTGCCAGGCATCACCTGCATCATCTTTGAGTTGCGTGGCGGCATGGCTGGGAAATCTGCAGGTCAATGACCTGCAGCGCATTGTTTGGGACTCTGCCAGGCATCACCTGCATCATCTTTGAGTTGCGTGGCGGCATGGCTGGGAAATCTCCAGGTCAATGACCTGCAGCGCATTGTTTGGGACTCTGCCAGGCATCACCTGCATCATCTTTGAGTTGCGTAGGCGGCAGCTTGGCCGGGAAATCTGCAGGTCAATGACCTGCAGCGCATTGTTTGGGACTCTGCCAGGCATCACCTGCATCATCTTTGAGTTGCGTGGGCAGGCAGCTATGTGCAGGTCAATGACCTGCGGCGCATTGGGACTCTGTCAGCAGGTCACTGATCTGCAGATTGTTTGGGGTTCTGCCAGGCATCATCTGCATCTTCTGAGAGTTGCGTGGGCGGCAGCTTGGCTGGGAAATCTGTCTTTGAGTTGCGTGGGTAACAGCTGGGCTGGAAAATGTGCAAGTAACTGGCCTGCAGCTCATTGTTTGGGAATCTGCCAGGCAACCCACATCATCTTTCAGTTGTGTGGCAGCTTGGCTGGAAAATCTGGTCACTGACCTGCAGTGCATTGTTTGGGACAGCATTGCGTGGGCGGCAGCTTGGCTGGAAAAATCTGTAGGTCACTAACCTGCAGCGCAGTGTTTGGGACTCAGCGAATTGTCGTGGGACTCTGCCAGGCATCACCTGCATCATCTTTGGCAGCTTGGCTGGAAAATATCCTGGTCACTGACCTGCAGCGCATTTTCTGGGACTCTGCCAGGCATCACCTGCATCATCTTTCAGTTGTGGGCAGCAGCTTGGCTGGAACATGTTCAGGTCACTGCACTTTGGCTGAGACTCTGCCAGGCATCACCGGCACCATCTGAATCTGTATTCGTGGTCAGTTGTGTGGGCGGCAGCTGGGCTGGAAAATCCCTGAGACTATTTTGCCAGGAATCGCATCATCCGCTCTGGTAGCTCAATTGCGTGGGCGCGTGGGCAGAAGCTCAGCTGGAAAATCTGCTGACCTGCAGCACTTTGCTTGAGACTCTGTGAGTGGGTCTGAGACTCTACCAGGCATGATTTGAACAGGGGTGTTGGCCGCCAGCATTTTTAGTCATTCAACTGCCAACACTGCACTACTCTTTGCAAGCTCGATCGCCCTCACAGACAAAAAGCGTCTGAAGAGAACTTTCGCGGCCAAACATGACCCGACATGTGCTAGGTAGCCCTCACATGCCTTGGCAGCTGATATAGCTGCATCTATTCTGCGCGAGTTCTGGGCTTAAGCGGCCAACAGGCGGATGCGTTTGCCAGTCCTCAATCTCCAGCTTCGTTCGGACGCCTCTGAAGCCAGGAGTTCCAGCCAGGCGTTTGTGACCCCGGCGACCTGGAGGAAAACGTGCAGACGATGCCGTGGGGGCCACTGCATTCGTTTTCTTTTCTCGAGCAAAAGCGTTCGTTCATTTGGAAACATAATACAAATATACAACTGCAGCCTCCCCGCCAAATGATTGCTTCCTTCCTGCGCTCTGAACGCGTCAGGCCATGCTGCCTGTGCACTCCAGCACGGTGCTAGCGATCGAGCGCACCTAAGAGGGCGAGCACTTGACTCGTCTGCACAGCGGCTCTGAAGACCCTCCATGGGGCGCCATCTCTGGGATGTTGCGCTGGAAGTTCTCCTGGATTTCGGACAAGACCTAGCAGAACAGGAGGTCACTTTATGAAAAAATGAGAAGCATGAGTTCAGTGTCCACCAAAGTGTGCCCAGGCCCTATGGAAATGTACTCCTATGACTCACATCCATGAAGAGTGGTGCCTGCCTCTGCCTTCGCCTCGGCATGCGCTGCGCGTGCTTGAGCTTGAGCCACCTCCAATTGCAGAGCCTGGGCAAAGAACTCAACGGATATGTGGGTCTCCAAAAGGGAAGCAGTAGTACCTCGGCCCGTGCAGCACGCTCGCGAAGCTCCTGGGAGCAAGTTCCCAGTGCATCGCACCCAGCACCAAATGACCAGTACACACCCTATGACGCTGAAGCCACGCTGCATTGAGTTGTGCCAAGCACCAAACAATTGAAGACCCTGCAGTGCCAAAAATAATTGCCACACAGGCCAAAGACAGCTTGTGAACCCTCCTACCCTCCTTCACGCAAGCTTCAGCCACAGCAGCCCGCTTCTGCGCCTGGAGCCAAGAGACGCAGAGCCATGTGCCGGTCATCCCGTCATCCCGTCAGCCCGTGCCAGGCCCGTCAGCCCAGGCCCGCGCCTCCTCCGCCTTGCGCCGCTCGGCCTCCGCCCGGGACTCCAAGTGCTGAGCCTGGCCCATCTCGGCTGATCGATCGAACCGAAACCCGAAGCGGACCGGGCCTTCTGCAGGGCGGACTCCAGCTGCGCCTTCGGACACTGTGGACGAATGGATGCCACGTTGGGGTGATTTTTTTGCGAAATTTTGGCAAACTATTTTTTTGTCCGGCCTCTCGCTGTATGAACGCCTCACGCAACACCTGGCTGACCAGCAGGCAGAAGCGCCCCATCCCCACGCGAATGTTTTTCTCATGCCAGGTGTCCTCTGCATCCACAGCTCTCGAGGGTGCCATGCCAACCTGCAAGAGCAAAGTTGTCTCAGGACTCAGGCTTGCTTACCGCCCACCTCCCGCTGTTGGCTCTTTCCCCTCGTGGAGCAAAAACGCACCCAACCCTCCAAGCAAAATCCGCACGCATCTCACGCCTGGCCTGGCAGGCGGCTGACCTTTGGCATTTGACTTCGCAGCTGGCTTCGGAGCCGGCTTCGGGGCTGTCTTTGCTTTGGCCTTCGCTTTGGCCTTGCCTCCAAAGCACAGGAGCCAGGGAAAAGCCACTCTTACGCCTTCCCTTTCTTGCAGAGAGCATCACACTGGTCATGCTTTGGTGTCTCAAAATGGGCGCCCTCATTCTGTTGATATCGTCTTTACTTACCTCAAGGCAATCCGCAGAAAAGAGACCCAGCGGCTAAGTGTGATTACGGTGTTCGCACGCAAGCAGCGCCTTTTGGCTGTGGTTTGGCACATGTGTCCCGCTTGGGCGGCATCTGGAAGCTCTGCCTCAGGGGCAGGTACTGAACATTTTTGAGAGGTCATTTCTAGCAGCCCCAGGGAATGGTTGGTGTCAGTCCATCAGTCCGTTTCCCTAGATGGGCAAATGGACCAGCTTTCGGAGAAGCCAGTCTCTGCACAGGCCCCTTGTGCCTCGGAAAGCTGCGGGGCAATCTGGCGAGCTTGATCCCAAAAGCTCGCGCGTGTCCCATGCATTCATAGGTGTCGAGGGAGTGTGTTGTTTGGGGTCTACCCTCCTTTGGATTGCTTTTAAGCCGGTATGGCTGCACATGGAGGACCAAAGGGGGAGCCCGCGATTGGGCATCCCCCATGTAGAAACACACCCACATTGATGGTGGTTGGCTATGCAAGCATGCAACATGCCTGTGCAGCTCTCCCCGTCATCCGAGCTTGTCTTTTTGCTAGGGGCCTTGAGATTGGTTTGAGTGTGTCTGTACAAGCAGGCACCGCAGCATACGTGTAAGAAACGGGAGGAAACACTACCCAAGCACTAGCAGAAACAGAATACATACGCGTAGAGAAGCCAGAAGAATCCGGTTGACGATCAATGAATAGTGTCACGAGCATGCCGCTTCACGGCTGCAAGCTAAGTTCCGATGTAGCGGACTATCCGGCCAAAGCCAATTTAGCCGAGGGTTCACAGCTGCCGGAGTCATACCATTCATGACTGTACACGCTCAGCTCGCACTGGAATCAGGAGGGTCGAGCTGTCCCTCCTAGGCTGCAACCAAGGCCCTGAGAAAGAGCAACTGAGCCATCATCACAACCTAGCCTGGCACTACAGTGGTCTACCCAAAGCCGTGTGTGTGTGTACATAGAGAATTAGAAGGGCCGCGCCTCATGATGGGTGGAGGTGTCCCCACTTGAGCCCCGGCCTGCGACTCGGGAGCAGCCCGGTGATAGTTTTGCAGCTCGGTGGAGATCTCAGGATAGCGGTGATCAACAGAAGGTTCTGCTGAGAATCGCTTGCAATCTCAAATCTCATACCTTTCAGCCGTATCGAGAAACGAGCCGCAAAGAGATGGGCCCTGAGCTGCTCGCCAGGTATTTGCTGTCGAAGATTTGTTGACGCACCTCTACCAGTCATTCACACACGAGGCATGATCACACCAGCACATCAGCATGTTTCTTTGTGTCTTCAAAGACGTTGCCGTGCCAACGACTTCACTGTGTGTGGTTGTGTTTGTGTGAGTGTGTCATCTACAGTGCTCCGAAGAGAGGAACATCCGCCAGGCAACTGTTCGAACCTCTAGATCTCGGGCTCATGGGTCCCTTGATCTTGAAACTATTCACGGGAGACTGCAATTACTTGTCCTCCCGACTAACAAAGAAGTTAGACAAACAATACCGATCAACCAGTTGGATGAGAGCGGGACATGCCATCCTCTACACCGGGTGACTTCTTGGATAGTGGCCATCTTGGCTGCCTTGAAACCCATGGGGTGCCCAACTTGGGTACATCCTACATCCAAGGTTGCATGGCCTCATGGAGCCAAGTGCGTGCTCTGGGCAGGGCAGACAGCCTCAGTGGGATACGGCTGCGGAACCGGCGTTCAAGGAAACCAACATGACAGCAATCATTTGAAGGGGTGATTTATGCCTTTCCAAGGAATTCTCACATGCGCATGTGGCCTGGGAAACAAGGCATGTGGCAGCGGCGGGATGGATACTGACAACACGGATTGCAACGCAAAAACGTGCTTGTCACATGGGTCTTTTGCGCCAAGCGCCTGTAGACAAGAGCTGGCTGTCTTCTAAGCCTCAATGAGTGCCGCACATCAGCCTCAACATCAGAACCACGTGGTAACAGTACATGAGGAGCGCAGCCTTGAAGTATTCCTCGCGGCAAGGCAGCGCAAAGCTGCACAATGAATGAGACTTGAGGCTCAAACTGATTGATCCACTTCTGCCACCCAGGCACAAAAGGGAAGATAGGAAAGCAAGTAAGAAGCACGCTTCAAGGGAACAGGCACTGCATCAAGGCCCGTGACAAAGAATCTGCCTTCCCGAGATCTCGGGCCACGGCTTGGCCCGACCCCACGAATTGCAGCAGGGTCAGAGCTGCCTGAACCACTTTCATCCGCGTGCAGGCAACACCCTGCAACGCTGAGACGCTGAGCTTGCAACTGTACGCGGGAAAACCAGGTGAAACACAATGGCCTGCGCGGAATGCTGAACAAACATCCCAAGGCCCACCTTGGCAGGGCCTCCAGCATGGGTAGCACTGAAGTCCTCACGGGTTTCAACCAACAAGGTCATTTTGAGAGTGCATGAGACACCTGACATTGGCCAGTGCTCCTCCAGATTCGCCAATGCGAGCGGAGGTTGAAGAAGATGTATGTCAGCGAACCTGCGCAAGATCGCCCCGCTCTTGACCCCACTAACTAGATTGGCAAGCCAGCTCATGTTGCGGGACATCTCGAAGGGAGCCAAACAACCAAGAACACGTCATTGCCTGGGTTGCAGTCGTCATGTGCGCGCCGCGCCTTGAGCTTCAGTCCAAACTGCCACGATCCTGGAATGTCAAGCTTAAACAACGCAAACTAACTCCCTGCCAATCAAGCTCCAAGCAACTGCCCCAAGCAACTGCCCCAAGCAACTGGCCCAAGCAACTGCCCCAAGCAATTGCCTCAAGCAACTGCCGAATGCTGAGAGCTGCACTCTTGGTGTAAGCTGTGCATGATCATGTCAGTTTGCACCAAGCGCCACAAGACCTCCACTTACATCAAAATCGGGACCTCTTTGCCATGATCAGGGAATCAACACGAAAGGGTGGACCACCGCGCCTTCGTCACTACAAGGCCCAGGCTCCAGCAGTCGGTGACAATGAAAAGGATGGGCACCTATGCCAATCATCCCATCATTCAGCTCAGGAAACTCGAGCCCTCAGGACAAGGGGACGCTACCTTTTTGCCCACAAGCGCGCTGGGGCTTGTCAGAGCCGTGGCCGCTAAGCCATAATGGCCATAACGACCATCACAGGGCGGAGTCGTCGGTGCCGATGCTGTGCTGAGGCTGATGAGCCATGCAATAGACGGCGCCCCTCCAAGCCGACCAATGCGTGTCAGGTCTGAAGACCAGCCGGTCCATTTGGCTGCAACCGCAGTGACACACTCGGCATCTACTCTGCGTTCACCATCTCGATCTTGTGGACTGCTCAAAATCCTCACAACACACCAGCATTAAGCATCCGCAAGCGTTGTGTGCGCTATTTGCCTGCAAGCGGCCCTGGCACATTGGACACGCACACGCTCCCGTCGAATCATGGGGCGCTGCTGTAAAGCAAAGACCTAAGTGGTACCCATTCAAATTGAACCCCAAGAATGTGGCCACCTCCCCCAGAGCATGGTAAAATGGTAAAGTCTGAGATGGCAAAGCAGCAACTAATCGATGCTCACAGCTGAGGCGCTGCCCAACAAGAGCAGCAGCCTGGGCTTGGCTCCAAGCACATCAGACATGAGAGTGGAGAGAGTGGGGCACTGGCCAATGTCCAATACACAGCACACACTTTGCCCAATGTCCAAGTCCAAAAGATGCTGGATTTGGATTGACCCACGACGAAGCGCAATAACAAGTGTCATGTGCCGTATACGCTCGAAAACAAACGGCATGTTGCTTCCCTTATCTGCTGATCTCTCTCTTGCAGGTGGGACCCTTTTCAAATAGTTGGTTCTTCGAGACAGCTCCCAGTCAAAACGCCGAGATGCATGCCATGGGGGAGGCGGCGTACAACTTGCCAGGGTGCACAGGCCAACCAAGCAGCTCTGGCCTGTGGCTAAATTGTGGATGCCTTTTGGCTTGTTTATCCTGAAACTAGCAAACGTCTGTCTGAAGCCGTACGCTTTACTGCTTGGTTCATGCCATAAATTAATCTTCTCTTCGCAACTGACCGTGGCATGCCCTCCTGGCCTGTTTGCGAAACTGGCAAACCAACATCACGGAAAGTCCAGCGGCGAATAGCCTAAAGCAAGGGAAACTATGCCTTTGCATACATGCCATGCTCAGGTGCTCAGCTGACATCGTGGCCAACCACCGCCGACCAGGCATAGAATGCAAAGCGCTGCAACTTGAAGCGGCCTGCCATCTCAGCCAACTCGTTCATCGCCGGGCGCACTGCCAATCGCAACAACTCCATGGAAAGCAGTGCAAACTCAAGTGGCGTTCACTCAAGTGCCTGAGTTGAGTTTAAGAGGATGGTCCGGTTGAGCAGCCAGTCATTGCGAATGGCGCGCGCCTCCAGGCAAGCCATCCCAAAGCTGAATGCTCCGCCTGAAAGCAGCCAGACAAGCAGCGCCATGGCCAAATACACAAGCACCCTCTCTCATGATTGCATGGAAATACAAGACTCTCCTTTCAGCAATCTCTCTGCTTTGGCATTGGACTAAGAACAACTCAAACGCAAACAGGCCTTGTGAGTCACACTGTGGTCGCAGCTGCAATTTGCGGAATGCTTGCATGCCATAGCGACACCTTAAAGGGACAGCCCATCCAGCTATCCAGCTGAGGACCTCTCACTGGAGCTGGGAGAGACCCAAGGTCAGCCCACTCGAGGCTTGAGTTTGATGTTGCCATGTGCGGCCCAAACCATGTCTTGTGCCATGTGGCCAGGTCTTCCAGCGTTCATTCGCTTGATTCCCAAAACGGCTGCAGGACTGGTGGCTCCACACCCGCGGTGCCGATCACAGCGACGCGGCTCAGCAGTCGGGGCCTGGAAAACGGACTGGACCTTCAGCGGCAGCAGCAGCCTGCAGCCACTTGGCGAGGACATAAGTCGCCAAATTTCAGAGATCCCTCTATGCCCCAAAAAAAATGGCGCAATGTAATGGTGATGGCGTGACCTGCTCTTGTCACATACATATGTATGCACATATATATACATACGCTGCATACGTACATTATATATATATATATGGTACCCTTGCATGGACCCTGGTTTGGTGAGCTTGAGGTGTTTGTCCAGTGTGTTATGCTGTTTTTGCCTGTTTATATTTTTTGCAAAACTGGCTGGGGGGGTGCCATAGGTATGTATATATATATATATGGTACCCCCCCCCCCCCCCATCATGGACCCTGGTTTGGTGCGGTTGACCTGTATTTTCCAGTGTTTTATGCTTCTTTTTGCTTCTTGGATTTGTGTCAAAATTGGGGGGAGGGTCGTACATGTATATGATACGCATGCATGCATACAGATGTGATAAAAGCAATGACATCAGCACCTGCAATCTGAAAGAGTTTGAATGCATCCAAGAATACACGAACAACTCAGACAGTTTTAAAAAGTATCAAAAATTCTGGGATTCAAGATTCAAGATTCAAGAATGTGAGAAAATATTTTCTGGGAATCTTGAATCGTGAATCCCATAATTTTTAAAAAGTTTTAAAAATTCCGGAATTGTCCCAATACTCTCAATGTTCAATAAGATTATCGGAAAAGTTTTCCGTGAAATAGTTCAATCCAGTGGTAACGGATGTTCGAGGTGATAGAACAACTTGAACATTTTAGGGGTTGACCAGGATGGATGAGTCTCAGGAAAGTGGTGGTTTGTGGGCTCCTCAATATTGAATCCTCAATCCAGTGGTAAAGCACTTTCAAGTGTTAGAAGAACTTGAATGCTATTTGGGTTTGGCCAGGATTGACAATTCTCAGGAAAGTGTTCTGTGTAATCTTCAATATTGAATCTTCCATCCGATAGTAGCAAATTTTCAAGTGCTTAGCGATCCAGTGGACACACTTCAAGTTATTGGTTAGACAAACTTTCAAGTGCTTTTGGTGAGCTTCATGTCAGCTATGCTCATGTTGACCCCTTTCCAGGAGGTAAACAAAGGCAGGTGCAACGCTCAAAAACACTACATTTTCCAGTATTTTATGAGGAGGCGCAGGATCATTGGGGGTACTATATATGTGTGTATGTATGTGTATATATATATATATAGATATACATATGTATGTACGTTCACACACCGTCCCCCACCCTCTTCAACTACCTGTCCACATTTGCTCATCTACTACCTCCACCTTTTGAGATAGAATTAACTTTCCTGCGCAAATAGAACTTTAAATACAACGGTTTAGCTAGAATCCCTGCTTCGAGATAGTCTTAGATTTTGAACCTCTCTTCCCTTGAAAATTCCCTTTGGAACACCGTCTAACAAGTTCAATGTCGGACCTTTCTTATGCTACAAAAGGGCCAGAATGTAAACAACACAAATCCCATTTTTAATTTCCAAATGTATAGCCATATTTAATATGAATTATATTTGAGATGTAGTCTCTATTCACTTGATATTATCAAAAGCAAATTGAGTTGTGTTCGTCTTAGATTATATTTACCACTTGGATTATATTTGGGAAAAAGCTTCCATCTAACTTCTTGTGTTATAGATTAGTTGGAGTTTAGCCGAAAATATATATTTACATTTTCATGTAGCTGCTATTTGGAAAGGATTTGCTTGTTTTAAGCTGTAATTGAACATAAACACATGTTTGAAAACTATATCCATACTAAACTATATTCAAAATTCCAATTCTAGTTGAAGTAACATCTTATCTGCAAAGGGTATCATACTGGGCCATTGTGGAGGACTCCGGGCTCCAAATTATCACGCTTTGGGGACCCACAATTGGAAATTTCGAGAATATAAATTTGGAAATTCTAGATTTGCCATCCCCAAAAGGCAGTAAAACCAGGGTCCATGGGGGGGGTTGCATATATATATATATACCCATTATGTACATACATATGGAATGTAAGCAATGATATCAACATCTACAATCTGACAGAGTCTGCATGCATCCAAGAGTATTGGGACAACACTGGATTTTTTGCGTTATTTTAACAATTATGGGATTCAAGATTCAAGATTCAAGAATCTGAGAAAATTATGTCTGGGAATCTTGATTCCTGTATCTTGAGGTCCCATATGTTTTTTTCCGTTGTTTTGCTTACGTTGACCCCTTTCCAGGAGGTAAACAAAGGCAGGTGCAACGCTTTTTGAATCATGTAATCTATGCTCATGGTGGCCCTTGTCCAGGGAGTAAACAAAGGGACGTGTAATGCTCAAACACACTGTAGTTTTACAGTATGTTATGAAGAGGCACAGGATCATGAGGTGTACTATGTGTGTGTATGTAAATATAAATAATATGGATATGTATGTATGTATGTATGTATGTATGTATGTATGTATGTATGTATGTATGTATGTATGTATGTATGTATGTATGTATGTATGTATGTATGTATGTAATGTATGTATGTATGTCAAATGTATGTATGTGGGTATGTGGTATGTATGTATGTATGTATGTATGTATGTATGTATGTATGTATGTATGTATGTATGTATGTATGTATGTATGTATGTATGTATGTATGTATGTATGTATGTGTATGTATGTATGTATGTATGTATGTATGTATGTATGTATGTATGTATGTATGTATGTATGTATGTATGTATGTATGTATGTATGTATGTATGTATGTATGTATGTATGTATGTATGTATGTATGTATGTATGTATGTATGTATGTATGTATGTATGTATGTATGTATGTATGTATGTATGTATGTATGTATGTATGTATGTATGTATGTATGTATGTATGTATGTATGTATGTATGTATGTATGTATGTATGTATGTATGTATGTATGTATGTATGTATGGTATGTATGTATGTATGTATGTATGTATGTATGTATGTATGTATGTATGTATGTATGTATGTATGTATGTATGTATGTATGTATGTATGTATGTCTAATGTATGTATGTGGGTATGTATGTATGTATGTATGTATGTATGTAGGTAGGTAGGTAGGTAGGTAGGTAGGTGGGCAGGCAGGTAGGTAGGTAGGTAGGTAGGTATGTATGTAGGTAGGCAGGTAGGTATGTATGTATGTATGTATGTATGTTCACGCACCGTCAACCCTCCCCCCTTTGAACTACCTGCTCACATCTGCTCATATACTACCTCTGCCTTTTGAAATAGAATGAATTATGTTTTCCTGTCAACTGATGTAGCTAGAACCCCTCTTTCGAGATAGTTCTAGAATTTGAACCTCTAATCCATTGAAACTTGCATTGGTGGAACACCGTCAAAGATGTTCAATTTCGGACCTTTCTTATGCTACAGAAGGGCCAGAATGCAAATAACACAAATCCTATTTCGAACTTCCTTGTAGTTGAGAACCAAGGCAATCTAAGTACTATTATCAAAGGCCACTTGATTTTTGATCGTGTTATATTGAACTAAAAACGTTCATCATGTTGGGGAATAAGTTAGTATTTAAAATGTGTTATTCAAGATTAGTTGAATTTTTACCCGAAATTATAATTTACATTGCAGTTTAAACCCTATTTGGAAAGGATTGTTTATTTAAAGTCGAATTGAACATAAAACGAACTTGGAAAACTGTATCCTAACTAAATCCTTTTCAAGAATCCAAATCTATTTGAAGTAAAATATTATTTGGAAAGGATATAATATTGGGACATTTCGGAGGACTCCGGGCTCCAAATTATGAGGCTTTAATTTGCCCAAAATGGGAAAGTTCGAGGATGAATATCTCTAGATTCTAGATGCATCATCCCCAAAAGGCACTGTAGCCAGGGTCCATGGGGGGCGGGGCATATATATATATATATTAGTATCGCTATATCAAGTCATATAAGAAGAAACAAAATGTCATGGCGCCTCAAAAAAAGCGTGCCAAATCCCAGCGGCAGCACCAGCAGCCTCGGAGCACGAGTCACTGGGCAAAAGCTCACCGGAACGGTTGGGAACATCGTGGCAGAACCGGCCATCGCTCCATTTTGTCACTAAGCGCTGGAGTGTGATAG
Organism: Effrenium voratum; assembly: GCA_963377175.1. Lineage (NCBI taxonomy): Eukaryota > Dinophyceae > Suessiales > Symbiodiniaceae > Effrenium > Effrenium voratum. The sequence continues at coordinate 166,913 of CAUJNA010002968.1, read as the reverse complement.
CCTTGGACAGGCCATGCCAACTGCAGCCCACTCAAAGAAACGATTCAGTCACAGCACGACCTGTTGACTCTTTCAGTGCAAGTGGCTCCATCATAGCATCCAAGGGCACTTCATGTGCAGCAAATGCAGGATCACCGGGGCAAAGCTCCCGAATCACATCCAGTGTCTGAACCACAGAGCCTGCCAAATGCGAATGGGATGCGGATGCATTTCATTTCCCAAAGCATTGTGTGCAAATCTGCTTGTCAAGCCGGCCTCTTCTCAGCATGCCTAGCAAGCCACAGGTCTTTCCTGGTGAGAAACAACAAGGAACAGGGGCCACCTCGAAGACGCGTGCCAGCTTTGGCGTTGAAGGGATCTGATTGAAATCCTTGTCGCCAAACATGCGCTGCAAGCGCCTCGAGCACACGGCAAGCTCCCTCACACATGGCAAGTCGAAAAAGCTCCAGCCCCGGCCATCCCCCATTCTTGATCAAAAACCGTGGACTCCTGAAGTTCCTGATATTGCGCAGTTGCATCCTGCACTTTACGTCGAATGTTGCAGGGAGGCACTCTGTTGAAGAGGTAGCAGTAGTAGGAGCCGCCATAGTGCACCAGGTGGTCAAACCGTGATGGCGAGGCAAGCCCCAACCTCTAGAGAATCTTGGCAGCTTCCAACAATCAAGCCAAATGGCCTATGTGCTAGTGAGCGCCAACTACGGAAATCGCACGAAAAGAGACATGGATATGCACAACTTGTTTGTGCACTTGCAAAAAAAAATCTGCACAGCGTCAAGCTTGAGCTTCCAGTAAGCGCCCGGCAATTCAACTAGAGATCCGTTGAAAGGACCGTCCTCGTCGAGTGCACGCATGCATTTGGAACTCACTCTCGACGCCAAAGCAAAAATCAGCCAAGCAACCAGCTCGAACTTGGAAAACCTTAGCTCTTTAGGCATGCAATTCCTTCAACAAGCCACAGCTGGTGACTAGCATTCCAGGCAAGCAGCGAGTCGCGCAAATGTTGCTGCACTGCTGCAACTTGTGCTTCTGGTTTTCCAACTGGGTGGTAAGTATAAAAGGCCTGATCCACCACAGCCTTACTGTGTGCATGCTCTTTCCGAACTTGGTTACTGCAACAGTGTTGGGAGCAGGAACAGAATATCAGCGTGGTGGTGCTGAGAAATGTCCATCCCTTCGCATGGAACAAATACACTCAGCGCAATACTCACTCAGCTGCACAGTTGCGTCAGACATGTGAGAAGCTGGACAAGATATGCTGCTTCTGAGTGGCGTATAGCAGCTGCTGCACTGCTTCAATTTGACTGAAAGGACGTTGGCGGTGAGCTCTTTGCAGTTCCAATGGAAGTGACTTTCCTGACCGCCAAGACCGTTGGACGCTCGAGAAGTCCATCAGCTAAACAACAAGCAAAGACAAGTATATAAAGCGATTTGCAAGGCCCGTCACACTTCGCCGAACAAGAGCCCGTGGCTTAACCACTTGAACAAGCACTATCCAGTGTGCATCTTGGGTTCGGGGTAGAGGTGTTGGGTTTCTTACTAGAGCTGGTTGCTCACTGGCGCTGGTTGTTCTTAGGGCCGGCAACATCCAGCACACCAGCACCCTCGCCAAACAAGCACCGCCAGCAACCACCACATCGCCTCCAGCACACAAAACAGGACCCTGACCAGCACTCACAACAGCAACCTGGTCCGAACTCACTGAGAAGCCTGCCCCTCTTTAAAGGTCAGAATCCCTATAGCTTTCAGCCCATCTGGGGAAGAACACCTCTTCCTTGGTTTCGTGCAGTAAGGGGCTGATCAACAAAGGGGGTCCTCTCCCGCCCAAGCAAAGACAAAGAGCTTTGCCGCGCCTGCTCCCGACACGGCGTAGGATGCCAGGCACTCCGGGTCCGACACAAAGTGCTCGAACAAGTGAGATGGAAACTCCTGAACTGAGGGGTGACAACGACGCAAGAGTGTCACGTCCATCGACTGCAAGCAACCCACGTGCTTTGACATGCCAATAGGCCGAGCGAGCCAGCTTCACACACGAGGCTCCACAAAGTCAATAGTGCCACGGGTGCCGGACAGGTGCTGAAAGTGGGTCTCTGAGAGCAGCGAGTGCACGGCATGCCCGATCTCGTGCATAAAGGTCAGCGCAAAGCTCGGGGTCAGATTGTGCACTCCCTGCGGCAGCGCATAGACCAAGGACGTCTTCGGGGTTTGCCGTGTCCCGTCCGAGAGCACTTTCGAGCCCTGGAGTGTGAACTGCGCCGATTGCACCTGGGCTGCCAAAATTTGGATCCCCTTGTGACTGGTGCTTGAAGGAAAAACCACAAGGAAATGATTGCCTATTTCAATACCCCAATTTCGGCAACCAGAAGCCAAGACCAGTGGCATTTGAAATTTGAGGTCCGCTTCCTTTTCGACATCCCCACCTTCTTGCCGGCGCGCTGGAAGGGATCCAGGTACAGCACGCCCAACAAGTTATTGTTGTCGTCGCGGAGCCCGAACTTCTGCACCGAGGGGTGCCACAGCTCTCCGGGTGCCGGCTCCTCCGGCGTTTGCAATCTGTGTTGCCATGCCCATGTTACGTTCAAGAAACAGACCACGCGGAATGGGCAGTCCTTATAAAACTGTTTCCCAATCCCTTTCAAAGCCACAAGGAAGAGTTGAACATCGGCCCTTCCTTTTGAAAAACATTGGGTTTCGGATAGGAGGGTCACCTCACCAGTCCTCCTGCGTGAACTCCAGGCCAAGGAGCCGAGACAGAATCAGGCGCACCCCATTCAGCAGGGACTCATAGGTGAGATACTGCGAGATCTGGTCGGCCGTTTGGTGCTTTTGCTTGCACCGGTGCAGCAAGAAGGGCAAATCCCAGCCTTCCAACTTGGAAGGGTCGCCCAAGGAGCTCTTCTCCTCTGCCAGGATCTGCAGCTCTGCCAACAGCCCCGGCCGGAGCCGGTGCCACGCGGCCTGACAGGCGGGACCGGCCATGTTCAAGGGTCATCAATAGTGTCCACTTGTCATTTATTCCCTGGCCATCAATTTGATGCTGCTTCCAGCGGGAATACTTTCTTGCTTTCACTGCAGCTTCCTTCAAACTACAGAAGGCACAAGAGCCATTCTGTTTGCCATCCGACTCAGTACTTTCGTGGAGAAACAGTCACACTCATCCTGCCACACCATCCCATCACCCTCCCAGTTCCCCACACACCCCCCACACACCCCAAGCACCCGTCTCCGTCCTCCAAGAAGTGCTCCACGTGCTGCGGGCTCTGCAGCAGCGAGTCCCGCTGCGCGTAGTGCGCCCAGCTCTCGTAGCCCCGCAGCTTGGCCAGGTGCTGTCGCACCGCCAGCAGCGACACCATGCCCTCCTCGTCCAACGAGTCCCAACGAGTCCCAAATGAGTCGAATTGAGTCAACCCAGAAAATAAACCCAGAAAATCAAACCCAGAATGAGTTGAATGAGTCAACCCAGAAATTCACACCTTGTTGTCCATGCCTTATGGGCATTCCATCCGTATCAAAGACGCACCAAGCCCGTGGTGAAGAAACGCCATGCTGACTTTTTTGCAGGCCTTACTACAACCACCCTTGATGACACACGGTAGTAGCACCACCTACAACAATGGTTGTGGAAAATGGGCCTTTTCTGCGAAACAGCCGCATGACCGTGCTGTCACTTCGCATAACTTATCACTGCAAATGTACCAAACACTACTACGTGTCAACAGCAGGGGACCCCAAAAAATGGTTCGGCTTCCTTTTGAACTTTGCCCAAAGAGAACCCTCAAAACAACACCAATGCTGCCCCCGCCTCCTGGGGCCAGGGACACCCTCAAAAGCACAATACTCCAAAGAAGGTGGTTGTGGTGGCAAAATAGACCCTCAGTGCCTGTCCCTTGTCCATCCCCGCCATCCCCGCCATCCCCGGCCTCCGCATCACCCCCGGTGACAGCCTCATGGATGCGGCGCCGCGCCTCCGCGCTGGGCGAGGTCTTCAGCACCTGGTCCGCCAGCGCGGAGTGCCGCGGAAGCAGCACCTCGCGCGTCCAACCAGCTCGCTAGGCTGCATTGTGAAATTGTGGTTTGGATTGGTGGTTTGGGGGATTTGAACCCCTGCTTCTTGTAGAAATGGGAAGCCAATCAACCATCACACCACCAATCCGAACCTCTAAGACTCTAAAACTTTCTCCTCGCCTTGAAAAAATGATCCAGCTGTTGTGCAAGTCTTGGCCCCACTCCCGCTGAAAAAATAACCCCAATTGCGGGAATTGCAATAACATGTTGTTGGCTCCTGGACCATTTTGGGGTCAAATCCCAAGATGTCTTCAAAAACAGGGGCGCTAACATGGTTGGCTTCTTGTTGCCTTCGATTCAAAGGTCCCGGTTCTAACAAACACCTATATGGCTGTCCAAGCCAAGGTGTCCCCTGTAAAAGCAAACGACAAGGACATCACACCCTTTCGGGGACAGCTTCAAAAGGGAAGCAAAAATGCCTTCCCCAGTTTTGACACACATACCAGTTTACTCAAAACAGTGTCTAAGGAATGATAAGAGTGGCTTACTCTGTTCAACGCTGGAAATGTCCTGTTGCTTATATTGTCTGTACATTGCTTTGTCTCGGCTGACTACAGGGTTGGGCAACTTGAAAAGGAACCCTGGAGCACCTGCCTTGACTACTTGCATCTGGGAAGAATCCTGTTTGAGGGAAGCTTAGGAGGGACCATAGTGAGATGTTGTGTCGGTTCCAGCCATCTTGGCAATATTGGTCCCGCAATTTGTCTGCCTGGTGCATTAACAGGCTCTGAGCGTGACTTCTTTCCGCGCGCCTCGTCGTTCTTCTGCGGCAGGCCCCGCGCGTGGGCGCTCAAAGCCCCGAGGCTGGACAGCGGCACCCAGGCACCAGAGGCCGAGGCCTCCGAGCGCTCCTGGCGCTCCAAGATCTTGAAGGAGAGCTGCTGCTCCGCGTCCAGAAGTTGGATGCACTGTTCCTCGGGGCTCAAATCGAAGGTAGGGGAAACCGGGAAAGCTCACGGGTTCGTCTGACAGCGCGGCAGCGCGGGTCCTTGGCATCCTCTGGTAAATGTATGCCCTCATGCTCCATCGACACACGCATGTGGTGCAGCACTGTCTGGGCTTCCAGTGAGATGTTGCCAAAGTGCTCCGACGATTCGGCCACCTTCATGGAGTTGTACAAGTCGCTGTCCAGGTTCACCTCGCTCATAAAGTTGGCCACCTCCTGCACCGCCGCGGAGGCCTGCTGAACGTAGGCCTCCTCCGTTCTCTCTCAAGATGAACGAATGAATATAGAATATGGATTGTTTTAACACGAACTGATTTAGCAACTGGTTTTGGCAAAAACAATCCTCAAGAAAACCCGAAAACCCGAAAACCCCTCCTCCGGGTGCACGTTCCTTACCAGCTCTGCGGCATCCGCAATCTGGCAGAGCTCGTTGGAGACGCCGTCCAGCAGTTCCACCAGCTCCAGCGGCTCTTGGCTCGAGACGCCGAGCCGCTCGCGGGAGGCGCGCACCGCATCCCCCGCCAAGGCCGGGAAGTCCTGCCAGGATTCGCTCAAAAGATGGGCCCCATTTGTCGTGGGACCCAGACATATTTTAGTGCCTTGAAAAACGGAGCCAAAAAGGGGGTCCATGAAGTTCGGCATGAGATTTTGGTGATGGGTCAAATTCTGACCGGGCGCATCGGCGATCAAGAACAAGACATGGAGGCTTATTTGCCGAAGGCCCAGCAGCGCAGCAAGGGTGTGCGGCTGGGAAACCCTCAGTGGCTTTGCAGTAGGGGAGACTGGTCGGAGACTCTGAAACTGCGCCAAGTATGTGTTTGGGAGCAAGGTCATGAGGCAGGGCTTGCCTGGCTTCATCAGACACAACTTCAGAGGGAAGCGATGGTCTGCTCTGAACCAGCAAAAACAATTGTGTAAAACATCCCGAACGTGGGAGTTAGTGTACGAAGTCGCGGGGCAACCTCTTCCCGGAGGATTTGCAGGTCCGGTCAGCCGAAAAATACTACCAATTTTGGGGAGTTGTTCTTCGAGCACTTACTGCCACCGCAAGGCTGGATTTGGTGTTTGTCCAGCTTTGTTGCCGACGCTGCCGATCGTGTATGGCCTTTTCGGCTGGGGCCCTCGCGGGCCAAAAGGCATGCCAATTTTACATCAGTTTACTTTCCGGTCCCGGCCTCGCCGGACTTGGGCGCATAAGGTGTGCCGGGGATGCTGGGGATGTTGCGGGATAAAATGCGTTTATGTTTTTGGAATTTGTGGGAGCCGGGGATGCTGGGCGAAGCACTTTTTGTCACCGCGCGGCTTGTGGTGGCTTGCGGTGATTAGCCATGTGCTTTTCACGGACCCAACGGGGTCCTATGTAAGGCCCAGCCCCCACTATGTCTTAGGAGTACTCCTGTCAGACCGTCCGGGAAAAGAAAGTTGGCTTTTTTGGCCGCCTTTTTTGGGCTTTCCTGTATGACCTGCCCGCCCAGCCTTTTCTTTGTGTGCCAGAGAAGTTCAGCAGTGCTCAGCATCTTTCAGTACTGCACACATGAAAGAGAAAACTAAACAAAAACAAGAGGCAAACCAAAGGCAAATCAAAAGCAAACCAAATGCAAGCCAAAAGCAGAACAAAAACAAACCGAAGTTAAACCACAAGCAAACAAAAGGTAGTCCAAAGGCAAAGGCAAAGACAAACCAAGAGCAAACCAAACACAAACCAAAAGCGAACCAAAGGCAAACCAAAAGTAAACCCACAGCAAACCCAAACTAAACCAAAAGCAAACCAAAAGCAAAGCAAAGGAAAACCAAAGGTAAGCGAAAGCAAACCAAATACAAACCAAAGGCAAACCAAAGGCAAACAAAAGGTTAAACAAACGCCAACCAAAGGCAAACCCAGAGAAAACCAATGGCAAATCAAAAGCAATCCAAAAGCAAACCAAAAGCAAACCAAAAGCAAACCAAACGCAAACCAAAGGCAAAACAAAATCAAACCGAAGTTACACTAAAAGCAAACCGAAGTTACACCAAAAGCAAACAAAAGGTAGTCCAAAGGCAAAGGCAAAGACAAACCAAGAGCAAAACAACAAACCAAATGCGAACCAAAAGCAAACCAAAGGCAAACCAAAAGCAAACCAAAGGCAAACCAAAAGCAAACCAAAGGCAAACAAAAGGCAAACCAAAAAGCAAACGAAAAGCAAACCAAAAGCAAGCTAAAAGCAAGTCAACGACAAACCAAAGGTTAACCAAAAGTTAACCAAACGCAAACCGAGGGCAACCCAAAGCAAACCCAGGGCAATCCAAAAGGTGAAGCAAAGGCAAACCAAAGGTAAACCGAAGAAAACCAAAAGCTGACCAAAAGCAAACCAAAAGCAAACCAAGGGCAAACCGAAAGCAATCCAAAAGCAAACCAAAAGCAAGTCAAATACAAGCCAAAGGCAAACCAAAGGCAAAACAAAGGTTGACCAAACGCAAACCGAGGGCAACCCAAAGCAAACCAAGCGCAAACCAAAAGGTGACCAAAAGCAAACCACAAGCAAGCTGAAGCAAACCAAAAGCTGACCAAAAGCAAACCAAAATCAAACTGAAGCAAACCAAAAGACCAAAGGCAAACCAAAAGCAATCCAAAAGCAAACCAAAGTCAAACCAAAGGTAAACCGCAAGCAGACCAAAGGCAAACCAAAGGTAAACCAATAGCAAACCTAAGGCAAACCCAAACCAATTCAAACCCAAAGCAAAAGCAAAGCAACAAAAATCCAAAAGCAAACCAATGGCGAACCAAAGATAGAGCAAAACGAAACCAAAGGAAGGCCAAAAGCAAAACAATGGTAAATCAATAGCAAGCCAAAGGCAAACCAATAGCAAACCAAAGGCAAACCAAACACAAGCCAAAGGAAAACCAAAAGGAAACCAAAGGCAAAGCCAAAGTAAGCCAAAGGCAAACAACAAGCAAACCATAGGCAAACCAGAAGCATACCAATGCCAAACCAAAAGCAAACCAAATGTAAGCCACGGGCAAACAAAAGGTCAACCCAAAGCAAGCCAAGGGGAAACATACGGTAAACAAACAGCAATCCAAAGGCAAATAAAAGGCAAACCAAATGAAAACGGGTCGAGATTTAATTTGGGAATTGCTTTTTGTTTTATTTTTGGATTTTTTGTTTTCCGTCCTGGCTATTAAAAAGCTGTAATTTACAGCATTTTCTCGCGATATGTACGTATTTTACGCTAGTCCGTCAACATCATCAGCATCGTTTTCAGCATCCCCCGCATGTCCAGCCAACATCCCCAGCATCACCAGCAAATTGGCTTCCCGCATCTAATGGGAAAAGTGAGGATTCAAATACGGGCAAACTAATCCCTGTAAAACACCTAAAACGTGGCGGCAGCCCCGATTGAAAAAGTGACGACGGCAGCAAAGCTGTGGGGGGGTCATCAGTTCCTCTGCGGCAAGGCCTCATGGTACAAGTGAGGATTCAAATACGGTCAAACTAATTCCTGTAGATCGAAACAGTGATGATTCAATCAGGGGCAAAAAGTCTAAAAAAATAGCGGGGGGGTTGGGGGGGGGGGCGGCCCCCCCCATGATGATCGAAAAAATACGGGCAAAGAATCTACAAAGTAGCGGTCGCATGATGATCGAAGAAGTGATGATTCAATTAGGGGCAAAAAGTCCAAAAGATAGCGGGGGGGTTGGGGGGGGCGGCAGCCCCCCCATGATAGTGATGATTCAAAAAGGGCCAAAAAATACAAAAAAATCAGCGGGGGGGGGTTCATTCAGTTCCTCTGCGGCAAAGCCTCATGGTACAAGTGAGGATTCAAACACGGGCAAACTAATCCCTGTAAAGCACCTAAAACGTAGCGGGGGGGGGGGAGGGGGGGGGCGGCAATTCCCCCCGTGATGATTGAAAAAGCGATGATTCAATTGTATTGCGCGGGGGGGTTGGGGGGAGCGGCAGCCCCCCCCCATGATGATCGAAAAAGTGATGATTCAATCAGGGGCAAGAAGTCTAAAAAATAGCGGGGGGGTTGGGGGGGCGGCAGCCCCCCCCATGATGATCGAAAAATTAAGGGCAAAGAATCTACTACCCCGGCGCGAGACCCCAAACAGTGATAGGCGGCGGTCACACGCTGCAGAGTATTGTGCGGGCAGCGCCGCAAAACGGCGGTTGTTGTCAGGAAGCTGCAACATCATTTTGCGGCATTTGCGTGCACATTCGCAAAGACAAGGGCCTGGAACAGACACGCGGTTCGTTGTTGTTGTTCAGAGTACCATCGAGACGCCGTCGCAGCACAGAAGCACCATCCAAGCATGCCCAAAGAAAGGGAAACAAGCTCGCCGGAAACTCGTGCCGCCGAACCACGAGACAAAACCCCCACGGTCCCCGGAGCCCGGAGCCGCCAAAAAAGAAAAGCAAAAAAATCGAGATTGTGACAAGCCTGCGCAGTCGAAACGCACTTCAACATCAAGCAAAAGCAAGAATCTGCGGTAAATACCACGCGAAACGCTCGCGGACAGAAGTCGACACCTCACTTTGTGCGAGCCTGCGCAGTCGAAACGCATTAGCAAAAGCAAGAATCTGCAGTAAATACCACGCGAAACGCTCGCGGACAGAAGTCGACACCTCACTTTGTGCGAGCCTGCGCAGTCGAAACGCTTTTCAACATCAAGCAAAAGCAAGAATCTGCGGTAAATACCACGCGAAACGCTTGCGGACAGAAGTCGACACCTCACTTTGTGCGAGCCTGCGCAGTCGAAACGCATTTCAACATCAAGCAAAAGCACGAATCTGCGGTAAATACCACGCGAAACGCTCGCGGACAGAAGTCGACACCTCACTTTGCGCGAGCCTGCGCAGTCGAAACGCACTTCGACATCAAGCAAGAGCACGAATCTGCGGTAGATACCACGCAAAACGCTCGCGGACAGAGCGGGCACCTTAATCTGGCACCAAGGCCTTTTCTCTTACCGTAAGAACCACTGTTTGGGGAAAAAAGGAGCGGTCGCATGATGATCGAAAAAGTGATGATTCAATCAGGGGCAAAAAGTCGGGGGGGGATGATGATTGAAAAAGTGATGATTCAATGGGCCCAAAAAAACAACAGCGGGGGGGCACCAGTGCCTCTGTGGCAAGGCCTCATGTAAAAGTGAGGATTCAAGGGCAGAAAGCCGCCAAAAGCCAAAAAGCAAAAAAACCACCTGCCGCAGCGGAACTGGCAATGCAGAGGATGCGAAAAGAGAGGAACTGTGAATGCAGATGATGCGAAATGAAAAGCCACAAAAGCCACAAAAACCCACGTAAAAGCCACAAAAGCAAAAAAAGCCGAAAAGCCACCGACCCTGAAAAACACCAAATCCTTAAAAACATCCTAAAAACATGGCCCTCCAAACTAATCCCTGTAAAACACCTAAAACGTAGCGGGGGGGGGGGGGCGCCTATCCCAGAACGGTACCCTGTGGTAGTAGAGGTCGATGATTTGGTCCCTGGATCTATTCCGGAGAGAGTCCAATATGCCAATATGGAGGATTGGAGGATGGATTGTCCCTCATGGCTTGGATTGACTGTTGTACCTGTAAAGCGGTCTGCAAGCCTTTTCTCAATGTACCATGTGTCGAATGACTGTACGATTGAAGTAGAAGGGCCTTGGGCCAAATGTTGCAGGAGATCAAGCGTTCAACAAACCAAACACAAAACAGACACAAATTTCTGTTGATCTCCAGCACTAGATATGAGATATCTTTGGCTTCATGGCCTTTGGCCGTAGCCTTGATTTATGCCGTAGCCATGTGTATTGAAATACTGGATTCATCCTGTTTTCTGCGCGGGTGAAATGTCTTGACTTGCAAAATGGGAAACAGTCTGTACTGATTCTGTGAGATACCTAGATGTATCTAAAAGATGATGTACAACGCTATGTACATGCGGGACGGATGTGAAACTACTGATCTCTCACTGAATAGTCTTGTTGGCGGTGAGGATCAATTCGGTTGAAATTCGTAGCGCCGATCTCGGGTGTTCTCTCAGTCGAGCTTCAGAAAAACTTCTTTCCTTGGCGGATCACTCAGACCAGGGGAGGTCGGATGGATGCCAAAGGTGGCAGCTTCATCAGATAGTCAACGGTACCACCGATAGCTGCTGTCGGATTGACTGTCGTAGTCTCCACAATCATGCCAGGTCGAGTCGCCGTAGTCTTTCCACTGCTTCGGATTGCCCCAGTACTGCTTGTTGTACTCCTTGTACTCTTGCTGAGTCCAGGACTGCTTCTTCTTGAGGAGCTCCTTGGATCGCTCAAAGTTGCGCTGCCTGGTGGCAGATCTGCTGCGGATGTAGACCATCAGCGGACTGTGCGAATCGGAATCTTGAGAGCCATTCATGAACATCTCGTTGTTCACGTGCTTGAAGCGTTCCGCGGATGAGACCTGATAGTCGAAAATGGCAGACGTAGGATCGTTCCGCATGGTTTCCAGTTGATCATCTTTCATTGCGATCATCTCTTCCTTCCGGAAAACCTGCTGGATATTTGTTTTGCCCCATCCAAATACGAAAGTCATCATAACATCTGGGAATGTTCGATCATACCCGGATCCAGTCTTCATGTATAGGTGACGACGGACGATGGATTTTAGGGCGCAGGAAGTCTCCATTGCATATTCATCCTGTCCACGAGTGGCAAGTTCTCCGTTTTGTTCCACAATTTCTGATATGCCTTCATGAGGACATTCATGAGACCGTTGGCCGGATTGTAGACGTGTTGGAGTTTGCTGTAGGTGTTCGCGGACTTGTTGGCGTCTCCGGTGATCGCATCGCAGTGGTACAATGTGACGAGCGGCATGATTTCGTTCTGAAAATCTTCCCGTGCTGCTCCATGGCTGATTGATGGATGGATGTGAAAAACTCCAATGGTAGCAAACGGGAGATCTGCCCTCGTTACGTGGCGGCTGTCAAATTCGAGGAGTGAGTCGTTGGATGATTTTGGAAACATACCACGACACTCATCACTCTGCTCGATGTGGAGGACGGCAATCTCCTTGTTACGCCCATGTCCTTGGACAGTGGTGCGTGGCGGCAACCTCGGTCCAATGTACTTCTTGGATTCAATGAACATGGATGTTCCTGTAGTTGCCAGGCAGTCAGAGGTCGGGATGTCGTATTCGGGATCAGTGCAATTGTTCTCGGTTCCGAAGAAGCATCTGAACATCCCGAATGTAGTTCCCCAATTTTGACTCCTTGTGGAAATGTGCCGCGCCAATAGTTCCACTCTTGCGGAAGGCCCGCCGCGGACAAAGCATGCGATTGGTCTGGATGACCATTGCTTGATAACTATGCCCTTGTATCCAAACCGGATGAACGTCTTGATGAGTTCCCTGGATTTCTCATCTTGAGGACTGAGGAATGCGTCTGCTTCATTTAGGCATATGATGCGCGCGCTGTTCTGCATCATCATTTTCACGATTGGTCGATCCTTCATGGCCATGTTATTCACCTCCTTGCTGTCCAGCTTTGGATTCCTCGCAAGGTTTCCGTGGTTCATGGTGAGCATCATGTTGATCGTCAGGGATGAGGTGAACTCATGTGCCTTTAGATGGTCCACAGGGGAACGGTCAGTTGGCTGCATCAGCGATCCCAGGCTATTAGCAAATGCTTGGATGACTTCTGGTTTGTCATATGCTCTGAGTTTCTTCAATCCAATCGGAAGCTTGATCGGATATCCTGATACTGGCTCTGCCTTCCTGAACTCTTCCATGGTTGGACATTTCCTCGATGGTGGAAATAGAGCTCTTCTTCCTCGAGGTTGACATTTGGATCGACATGCGCCAATGAGGCTTGTTTGCACTCTCTTTGGATCCTTGTTGTACAAGTTCCTTTTGGTCTCCTTGAGCTCTTCCTCGGCGTCCTTCTTGTTCATGTCTATTTCAAGGTATATCTCCTTGAATTCCTTGATGAACTCTTCTAGGTTCTCGAATTGCGATACTCCATGGTGACCTTCGGCTTGACGGATCTCTCCCCGGAGGGTTCCATGTTCTCCTCTTCAATTTCGTCCTGATCGGTGGAGCGCCGTCGCTTCTTGGCCTCTGTGGATGTATCTTTTTCGGATTTTTCCCTGCTTTGTTGGTCGTTATTCACATGTTTGAAGAAGGCATCGGCGAATTCCTGGATCTTGCTGTTGTACATCTCAACGTCTTCACGACCGAGATTTTTCTTCATGATCCAGTTGTTGCTCATCATGATGTTCCCCTCGGGATCAAATGCTGCAACAATATTCTTCGCCTCGATGGTTTGTTCTGTCAGTGCTGTTCGCTCTTCGGAGAGTCGGATGTCGTAGTCCTGGTCCTTGAGGAATGCCAGGATCAGCAACGCATCTCTTCCTGTTGGCACATGTGTCAATGCTGCTTCTGACGCGTCGTCGTCGAGGATAACGTCGTCGATGCATGCCATGTGGATGTGCACTCTCCCCGAAGGGTTTGACTGGGATCTCCCAGATTTTAGCCCGTTCTCCATGATGCTGATCAGCTGCTCTCCATATGTTGCATGGAACATGAACGTGATGGGCTTCTTCGCGAACGGCTTGATCCTTCTCTCTTCTTCAATAGATGGTGGCGCCGGCCTTCGCATTCTGTATTTTGCCTGAGCTGTGCCTTCGTCTTCATGGGGCGCGTCGGATCTTGAAGGATGCGGACTTGGAGGAATGGGTTCTGTTGGAAGATCGTAGTCCGGTTCTTCTTGGCGAGGTTCACTCTTCTGTCCAGAGTAAAGGGGGCGTCCAAAAGATTGGAGATCGACTTGTCGAGTATGACCGCTGTTGCATCTCACGTAGAACTCCATCTCTGGATCATTGAGGAATTCTCTGCCATTAGGCCTGAGTGCATCATATGCGGATCTGGATGTGAGAGGTTGTCGGTCCATCGATTCCTTGGAACAATGCATCCCCTTGCCTTGCGCTCATTGTATGGCCCGTCCACGGGTGGATACACGAACGCAATCTCGAAACGTGCCTTTCCATAATTCGGGAACATAGCCATCAGGAGAAGTCCTGGCTTATTGCTCATGAAGTTCTTCGCATGTGTGATGCATCCCAACGCATCGTAGAGCTCAACGGGTCCGTCAGGACCCATATCCACTGGTCGTCGGCATTCTCTGCGGTGGCCTTGTTTTGGATCATGTCGAAAACATCCCGAAAACAATCTGCTCAATCGCTCGACTCGGTAGAGGATGAGGTCGGTGATCTGTTTTGCCTTGGATGGAGCCATGTTGAAATATTTGCAAACCTGCTCAACATTCTGGACGGTCTTTTCAAGATCAATCTGGCGGTTGTGGCATACCATCGGAATGATGTCGGTTCCGAAAACTTCTGGCTGAGCATTGGTAGTGCAGCAGATACTGTAGACTTTCTTGATGAAGTCCATGTATTGTTTCTCTGCATGTTGGCCATCACCTTGAAGTGTTGGCAGCCAGGAATCATTGAATCTGGCTCTCAACCAGAATACCTTGGCTCCATGTTCTCGTTCATGCTCAGGAATGAAGTGGAAGTCCGGATTCATTTCGAACACGAAGTTGTGGAATCAAGAATTCCCGAAAGGTCCTGGATGTACGGATGCCCTCTGGAGGCAGATGTCGGTATCGGATCCTTCTGGTACATACCACCGATCGTTGGATGTGAGTTGGCCGCATCGCTGGTTGCCTTTGAAGCGCAGGTCGTTCACCAGGATTATTGTCGGATTCTGTATCCCCATCCAATATGTTCTTTGGCGCTGGCTTAACCTTTGACACAAGCCTCAATGTCGGCGGTGGTGACTTCGGAATCAGTTTTGGAGGTGGCATCGCCTTCGGCATTGGATTTCCTGCGGGAGGTTGCTCTTCGTCATCCAGGTCATCATCGTTGTCGGTATCTCGATCATAATCTACCTGCTCCATGTTGACATTATCTGGTTGTTGAGAGGCGGATGGATTCTCATCGACGACCTGCTCCACGGGGCAGTCGGATGAGGAAGATGATCACGAGAAGGGGATTCATTCAAAGGAGATGCCCGTCTCTTCACTAGCGGCTTCGGCGAAGGAGCCGCAGTGCTGGATTGTCCAAAGATCATGTTGAGAATCGGCATGTCTCCGAGGTGATCAAGCATACACGATTGCAAAGGTCGGAATGGTTATAAACCGAAAGTGGCTGCGGATGCAGACACATATTTCTTGAGATTCACAATGGGTCAAGTGCAAAAACACGCATCACGGAATTGAGGAATTGAAAATGTGCAAAATGGAAAAACTCATGTGTCAGAATTCGTGGACATGCGGATCATGCCCAGGTTCCCCAGTAAGCAAACATGGAGTCTGCTACACCGACTCCGGCAAAGGCACTGATGTCGGGTCCGTGCTTCGTATTTTGTGCTAGCCACTCAACCAAAAATGCCTTGTTCTGCAACATGGTACGGAAAGGTGGATGTGCATCAACATTCAAGAGATTGCCGGTGAGGACGGCCTTGATGAGCTCGTCTGCTTTAGCTGAATGCTTGGTCAGCAAATCTGCCAGGCAATCTTCACTTCGTACGTGTGCAAGGTCATGCATCTGTCCGCTGTTGCTTTCTTTTCTCAATAATTGGATCAACTGCATTGTTTCTTTCTGTTCCGGTTGATGTGTTGTGGATGCTGTGGTGACAAGATTATTCGCATCAGTGCGGATGTGTACATCTGCGATTTCGCCTGTTATGTCTGACCAGAGACCGCGAAGAAATAATGCCGAACCGTAACAACGCATCAGTCCGTGCAATTCTGCAACAGTAGTGGACATTGTTGTGGCGGTGATCTTGTGCGTCTCATAGTCGATCAATGAGCCTCTCGAGTTCGATGAGCCCTGGCGAAGACCTCTTTGTTCTGCAAGGAATATAACATGCGCACGTTGGGATGACTGATCTTCATTGTTGCGATAGGATGCATCTGGATAACCAACTATGCGTGTCTTGCCACGAAGGGGCCAGAATCTCATACTAAGCGGAATGCTTGTGATGGTTCTGACTGTCTTATTAATGGCGCGAACGTCCTCAATGGTCGGAGATGATGCCTTGGATGCGCACCTGGAGAATTGATAACCAATGTGGAATTGCGTTCGCGATTGTAACCAATTGATCTGACCTAGGACACTTCTGTATGCAGTATGCATTTGTGGAGTGAGAGGAGTGTCGTCCTTCAGGCATTTGTCAAACGTTCTGATGGACATTGATGTACCAGCCACGCTTGTCGTCTTGCTTCCATTGGATGCGTTGTCCTACGAAGAGGCAAACATTTTTGTCTTCGGAACCAACTTGAAAATCTTTACGAAGTCGTCCCATGATTTCCTTCTCGAACACATCATCACCCGTCATAAGAAGATCATCAACATGAAGAGAAAGTGCTTGTTACCGGAAATGGGATCCATGAGGTAACCAACTGCTCCTTCGAGATCGAAAGTATTGGATGACTTCTTTTCACTCACCAATGCGGGTTTCGGAAGCTGCTTGCCGTAGTAGACATATGTACAACGGTCTGCCCTGGTTGGCACCAGTCCGTAAGAACGGAGTGCCGAATCAAGGATGTTCCACCATCTGCGGGGTGCATCATTTAGCCCGTAGGCAGGCTTCTTCATGCGCGCTCCAATGTGTGGTGGATATCCCATTTCAGGAGGGATCTGACAAATGATGTCACGAGTCTGATCGTATGCTTCGCCTTGGAGGAACGCTGTCTTCAAATCCATATATTCCAGCCTTTATTTGCGGCTGCTTGGATTGCAAGGCGGAAACCACTCCTGGATGCAGCAGGACTGTCTGTCTGCTGATCGTTCTTCTGCTTGTCTTGGAAGCCCCGAAGGACCCAGCAAGCCTTGGTCTTTAGGAAGTTACCATCCTTGTCTCGCTTTAGGGTAAGGACCCAGCGATCGGTGACCCAGTTCCTGACATGAATCTTGCGTGTGTCGACCAGGTCGAACACTTCGTTGTCAAGCCAAGATTTGCACTCAAGAAGCTTAGCTTCATGGAATTGCTTCTGATAAGCTCTTGTCTCAGTGGCTGTGGCTTCCTTCCGCTTCTTGCCAATGAGTGCGGATGTGGATGAAGCCTTCAAGGATTCTTGCTTGGATGAGTACAAAACTTAGAGTGCACGGTCATCGTCGGTCATGTTCTTGCATAACTGGTCAACATGTTTCTTATCTGTGTTTTTCTGATGAGAGAATCCGCATCGGGGCGATGGGTTGAAGGTCCCTTTCACACATCCAAGAAGGACAGGGTTGCCTTCAATATCTCTCGGAACCGTAAAGGATCCGGTATTCGCACAGATCTTCTGCTCGGCTGTCATGAATGACCAGTGTGCCTCATCAAGAACGAGATCAGCTTGGTGATCATCGTAAGCTCTGGTCCTCTGAGAGTCTTCTGATTCTCCATCTTCTTGGTCAGTATATCTCATGGTTCTCTCTGAACTTCCAGTGCCGGATGAGGTTGGAAACATGAGGGGTCAGTTCTTCCTCACTTTCATGTTGCACCGGCAAGTTTGCTGGATTGTTCGGATTGAAATTGGATGAAGATGCAGGTTCATTTCTGGGAGAATGCTCAGGTGACTCATCATTGTCATCTGGCTTCTTCTTCTTCTTCCCAGTTTTCTGCTTCTTGGATGGACTGCCAGTTGTTTCTTCTTGCTCAAGTGTCGGCAGTTCAAGATCTTCATCATGGTCTTCTGCTTCGGGATTCGTTAGAATCGCAGGTGGCAAAGGTACCACGACAGTCGGAAGAATTGGTTGAGATGATTGCGGCTGTGACGGCAAAGAGACATCACCCCCCAGTCGATTGAGTCCGCTTGAGGAAGAAATGGACTGTTTTTGCCGTTTAAGCGCCGAATCTCCTCCGCCAGGTTTGTCGTGCGGCGGCAGCGGTGGATCTACTGGACTGTCCGGTGCTCGTGGTGCTGGCGGCATGGGATGATCAGGCTGATGCGGAGGATCCGGAGGAGGATCTGACATGTTCTCGTCCGGTGGAGTTGGAGGTCTTGGATCAGGCATGGGATGGTCCGGTTGATCAGGTGGCTGCTGTGTGTCAGGTTGTTGAGGTTCATCCGTTGGATCTGTTGGATCCGTCTCGATGGGCATCGGCCTGATAGCCGGCGCATCTGAGAATGACTAATGAACGGATGAAAACATCACTGCGTGCCAAGTCTTCGGATCATATTTCTCCCAATTGCATTTGGATGCAGGCAAGACCCAAATTCTATTTAGCTGATCAGGTTGCCAGAAGGATATGATCGCATCGTCCGGAGGTGACGTAATTGGCATGTTAATGCCGATGGTGTGGACGTATGCTGTGCATGCATCATACTGAGTGGAAGAGATGCACAATTGTCTCAGCTTCTTGCAACCATTTCACATGTTCTGACATCGCCAGTCATTAGGATCTTGTTTGAAGATATCGATTTCAGTCCCCGGAGGGTACTGCTTCATCGTCTTCTGAAACTTTTGGACTAGCGGATCTTGGATGACCAACGGTTGAACGTCCTTGTTGAACGGGAGATCTTGAATTCTGCCCGCGAGACTACTGCTGGTCATGTTGAACTCTTTGTCAACGGCTTCCATCTCCTTTCTTAGGATGTCAACTTGCTTGATGGTGAATGGTTCGAAAAGGTCCTCCAAGAGGTACACCTCGTTGTCAAGTGGTTTCACCTTCAAGTGTCGTAGGAGGATGTGCGCGATCCTGACAGAACTGGTAAGGATACACCTGTGCCAGTTTGGTCCTGCTTCCGAAAGTACCAGCATTTCCCTCTAGGGGCTGATGTTCGTGTTCAACTGAGCTGGTAAAATTCTTACACTTTCTGAAGATCGGTCTCATTACCTCGGGAGGTAAACAGTGCATCAAGCTCGTGGGCTTGAGACTTGTGAGTCCGGATTCAGGATCTTTCAGTCCGTATGCACAGAAATGGAAATCTCCCCAGGTCACGGATGGATCTGAAAATAGTTGCTGCATACAGTTCACATACCGTATCTTGGATGTCTGGGGATTTTCAATGATGAAGTATCTTCCGTGCTTCAACTGATATCGCGCAATGGGTGCCACAAACTCAACCATGGGAAGATAGCGTTTCCGCTTCTCCCAGACTCTTTGTTGGTCTTGTTGGATGCATATTTGACCACGGTCCACAGACCGGTGCCATGAGGATTACATCAGGCGCTTGCTCCTTGATGATCTCCATGACCATGTGTCGTCCCTTGGATGTCATTACGTCGAATCCGGCGCGGATGTCTACGCGAGTCCCAACCTTAAGACCTGTGAGTGCGCAGCATTGACTGAATCTGGCACTTCCTGCAAAGATCTCGAGAACGTGGATCTTTCCTTTACGTACACAATTCCAATGCGCTTGTTCAGGAACGGATGTGAGGCCCTCGACGAACATGTTCTCTGCCGGACGAGGTGCTGCAGGTTTGGGAGATGTCTTTCCCGCGATGCGCAATGGCACTGAGGATTTTGGCTTAGGAGCTGGTGCGAATGACTCCTTCTTCTTGGAATCGGCTGATGAGCCGGTTTGCTCTTTCTGCAAGGATTCTGGCAAGAGAAGATCAATTCCAGGTTTTCGGAGGGATGGTTTCATCCTTTCTGACCTTCGTCATGTTAACCTTGATGAGTAGCGTCCCAAGATCAAGTCCTACCATTGCTCCTTCGATGGAAATGACTTTTCCTTTTAGCCATATTCCTCCCTTGCTTCCATGTCTTCCTGCCAGTAAAACACCTTGTCCTTCACCTGAAGAGGCTTAGAACTCATTCGGAGATTTTGAGCAAGGTCTCGTCGGATGTCTTCGGATTGACGTGCTTCTTGGAATGCCTGCTTCGACGTCAAGAGCGCAAGATGACGTCCCGTGGGACGCTGTCCACCAAGCTTCCAGCTGAATGTACTCAACCACGTAGAAAGGATATACGGCCAAACCGATACAGCCAAACCAGTGCAAACTGTTGTAAGGGTGTTGTTCGATAACCACAAACACACACACGTTCGAGATCAGCAGCGCGATCGCACCTGTTTCCTCTCACTCGGATCGATCACAGGTAAACGCAAGTTCATGCAAGACCATAAGCCCTACTTGTATCTTGAGCCAAATGTGGCATCCATTGGAACACTTCAACCAACGAGAACATGGACCTCAGAACGGCTTCCCAATTTAGGCACGGGGCCAGGAGGGTTTTAACATCCCCCATTTGGGTCGCACTGTTCATCATGCGGTCCAAACATCACAAGAAGTCCCAATAGCCACGGCTCGGATTACGAAACTGTGTCGAAACATTCTTTCATTCACTATTGCATCGCCGTCTATTCATTGTGAAACTCAGCCGGGTTCGATTAAATCAAAACTCGTGCGTCCGCAGATCACAGCACACTCCTATACACAGAGGCATGAGGCATTACACCTCGTACCACAACGCAGTCATCACGCAGCTGTCATCCACCGAAATGGGTTGGCCAAAGAACTCCATAGCAGCGCATGGTCATAAGCCATCAGTATATCACCGGCAAAGAAATTGGCGAGCAATATATGCAAAAATAGCCATCCCAGATACCACGAATAATATAAGGAAATGAAATCATCCATCCGGAATGCCATAGTCGTCGGAATATGTAAATACATACATAGACATGGTCCTTGGACAAACGAAATCACATCATATCGTAATTCATTCCATCGTAGTGAAATCACAATGTGTTGCTGGCGATGGATGGGGTCTGGCCCGCACCATGCCGCAAAAGCAACGATGATCCACTTCGGCATCACACAGGTCGACCCACAATGGCCAGCCTAGTGATACGTCGACGGAATTCTTCGTTGGGCGTCTCGCGCTCGGGCATACTTCTTGTAGCGCTCGTCCGCTAGCCAATGTCCCTTCCGGATGCACCAATCAAGCAGAGGTCCGTCACATTTGCCCGGGTCTGTGGCCGCAATAATAGCGCTCACGTTGACCTCATATCCATGCTTACCAAGGTTTAGCCCGGTCCTTGCGAAAGATATGTACTTGCAGTTGAATGCCAGTGAGAAGCACCTGTAAACAATGCACTGGATGCTTGCGTTCGCTGACCAATAGCTTCATTTCTTCCTTGGTGATGTCGCGGATCTTTGCCGCACTCCACAATTTGTAGAAGATGTACAGCCCATTGCGTTTGAGCGCCGAATAGCGAATGTGTTGGTTGCGCTCCTTGACTGTTCTGAAAGTCCTTGATCGAACACTCTGAGAACGAGATATCGCATCCTCAGAAGATGGTGAAACAATACCATCACGATCAAGCTCAGTGACGTTGGGGTAGCGCGCCAAGTCGTTGCGGTATGGACATGCGGGAGCCCCTCTGAGTGCGGCGTCAATTGCTCGCTTTTCGCCAGCCTCAAACATCCGCCACATCCTTGACATTTGCAGCGCAATGAACCCCGCCATGTATTGAGCCTCCCGTGGCTCATCCATGCAGATTGCCATCCGTTGGGAGCTGATGATGTCGCGCGCAGCCATGTCATTGTCGCGATAATCCCATTCGTTGTCTTCCTCCTCGGACACGTTGCCGGATGTGTACCCCTGCGTGCCCATATCATCATCCTCGGGATCATCTTCTATTCCACCATCCTTCCCTTGTGCTGCCGCATTATCGTTCGCTTCCTCCTGCGCTCGCTTGGCATCTCCGGACACGTTGGGTTCATGATCGTCATCATCGTCACCCGAGCTGACGTTGACACGGAATCTTCCGGTAGAGATCAATTGCGCTTCGCATTCCAGGCATATACAGAAGCATGTAGGAATCGCAGCTGCACAAGATGGGCAAATTCGGCATCTGAGGCCTTCCCAATTCTCGTCATTCAGGATGATGGTTTTGCTGATCTCATCTCTGATCTCATTCGTCAGGGTTTCCAACTCATGACGTTGGCCGCCTCGAAACAACGCGCAGGCACGATCCACCATGTCTTTGACGTAGTGCAGATTGTCAGCGCCCGCCTCAGTTTCCGGCGATCCTTCGATGACCTTAGTGACGTTCTGAAGGAACATCAAGGCCGACTCTTGGGATGAGCCAACGAAACCAGGACAGATCTCGTTCTCGACGCATTTCGAGTACGCCCGCTTGACGTTCTCGATGTCCAGGCATTTCCCTTCGTTGCACTTGCCGATCCATATGGACTTGACTTCATAGAACGGGATAACATCGAACACCATAAACGTCCCGTTGAACGCAACTCCGGCTCCGTACCGTGCGAGAGTTGCACTGGGAATGTAGATGATTGCGATCGGATCCCCAACCCGCAGGTTACGTAGCGATGTCTTCGTCGCCAAGTTCATCTTGTCCCATGGAGCGAATGCCCCGAAGTGCAGTGCCAGTCGGTTTCCGCCACCGATTCCGCCGCAACGAACGATGTTTGGCAGTTTTCCACATATGTCACGTGGAACGCGCCTCCGAGGGCGTCTCCCATCCTTGCGGAATACCTGGTCGCCAGTGCGGAAGAGCTCATGAATCCAAAGTCGCTGTGACCAGTCGTGGCCCGGATGCACCAAGGTCTGTACCATCCAGCACATCTGCCGAATATCACGTTGATCTCGTGCTGAGCGTGACCCATGTAGAGCAGTTCCTGTCGGGCGGCCCTCATGTCATTCGGGTTCATGATGCTCGGAAACCTCACTGCTAGGATCTGAAATCTCGATTTCTTGCATGCAGATTCCTGCCACTTCATCACTTCTATAATGCCCATGTAGCGTCTCTCTTTCGAAGTTTTCGGTGGGAAAATGTTCACCCCATAGTCGTTGATGATTGCGTCGATGTCGACCCACCCACCTTCATCACACTTGAAAGCACTTCCTCGGCAATTGCCGATCTTGTGGCGAAGGATTCTGCAAAGGTCGTGAGATAGCTGATTAGCTTGGTCCCGCGTCCCGAACACAGAATATTCATCGCCGATTCTGCAAAATGGAGCGTCTTCGAACGGGGTGAAGGCAGAAGTTGATGTTTTTGCCAAGCTGTTGCACATCGATCTGCTCCAAAATGGCGCCCTTGGGGAAGAATCTGGGATCAGTCATTGAAGCATACGCCCATGGTAAGTCGACGCTACTCACGTCACCAAACCTTGGGATGTAGCACGGGATGGTATCGCATCCCCGCTCCAACGTTGTCTTGAAAGTCCTATGATCCCCGCACGGGTTGAAGGTAAGGTCCACACCTCCGCATTGCAGTTCGCCCCCTTCAGCCGTGTCAGCCATTTCCACCAGATTGATGGTATAGCTATACATCTCTATTGTTTCTTTCCCCATTTGCTCTCCTGTCTTGTGTTCCTTGGGTGTCGATGACGTGGGCTCCTCTGCATCCCCCATTTCTTCATCCGAGGACACATGATCGCTGCTGAGAAGTTCGCGAATCCTCTTGATCGCGTCGTCATTTCCAGCAGCCTCTTCGATCTTCTTGCAGTCGCCGTTGTGGGCCGCGTTCGCGCACTTCGCGCAAATTCCCTTATCCTCCATGCATTTCTCCATTGAGTCCAGGAACTTGAGTGCCGCTTTCCGACCATCAATCACGCGCTGCTTCTTCTCCTCCTTCTCCTCTTTGGGCTGAGAGCTTCGACTCCGATCTGGCTCTGGGCCGCGATCATCGTCTCCAGATGCCTTCCTCTTGGTGGCCTGCTTGATCACCGGGGAGTATGGATGTTTGGGCTTGATCGTGTTCATGATGTCCAATACCTCTTTTGTAGGAGTCCCGAGCTGAGCAGAAGGCTTGTTTCGCTTCCGGTTCTGTCCCGTCGTGTAGGTGCCGCACGATGGACTGCTCGAACTCCCTCTTGATCTTCCACACATCTCTCCACAACGGAAGTTCGTGTTGGAAGTATGACATCACCTCGAAGAATCCCAACACCATTTCAACGATGTCCCCCAAGGATTCCTCATTGGTAGTTTGTCCCAGGAGGTCATACATCGTCCCCTGATCAAGCACGCTCTTGATCCATGATGAGTAGGCCACGTTGCCAAGATCCCTGTCAATCACGGTGGTCTTCTCCTCATTCCCTTCGGAATTCCTGCACATGACCACATCTCTGGTTGCGCACAACTGCTTTCCATGCTTGTGACTGTAAAACTGTGCCGCCTGATCCAACGTCATGCTCACGAACCCCCCGTGGGACAGCTCCTTCTTCAATTTGGAGATGCAAGTTCCCGTATAATCGTGATCATGGCCTGAACATTGTTGACGTCCACCATGAGATGTTGGAGGCCCGGGATCGCGGCTTTGCACTCTGCGAAAAGTCGTTTATAGAGCTTCCCCCCATTCGTTGATCTTGCGACACCGTTCGTACTGGCATTCCAGTTCGCACAGCAGTTCACGCACGCGGTTGGATTGAAGGATGTATCGGATTCGAGTACCCTCGATTTGTTCCTCTGCATCTCATTCCTGCATAGCTCGCAAATAAAATCGCCGAGCTCGGAGACCGTATACCACCGTAGACGCAGATCATTGGCATCAACGTTCCCAAATGCTTCTTGTCCACTATGACCTTCGTTCTGGTGCTCCTGCTTCCTTCTTGATTGAGCGGTGAACGTCGGCCTGCACTCGAACCTCACCTTCGATTCCTCCATATTCTTGGGGACATTGAATTGAAGGTCCGGCTCATTAATGCAAATCTCCTCCAGGTCATTGATGAATCCCAGGCTTGGCGCTAGCGCGTCAATGGACTTCTCCACCAACAGCCGCTTCAGGAGGTAGTATTGAAGATTTGAGGTCCCGGGGATCTTGTGGTTCTTGCCCGCTAGTGCGTGAGCAATGCGCCGCATGCGGTCATTCTCGGTCACCAACGCGCCTTGCAGATTTCGCTCACTTTGTTGGCAATCGTACCCAAGTCCCCTCTTCCACCATGGAAAGCTACATCGCGGTTCACGCACACAATGACCATGCCTTTGCATACGTTGACGAGGTCTGATATCGCCTTCGACAGGGAGTCAATGATGGGTCTGGCGGTCACCTGCCACCCACACCCCCTCATGCACTCCAGTCGTAGAGCGACATCCAGATGTGCACCGATATGGGTGAATCATCCGAGTCTCCCTCCGTCGATCGCAGATAAGCTTTTCCAGCTGTTGCGATGATGTTCACCGTGTCCGGGTTCGATGAGACTGGCTCGCTCGACCCATAACACGATCTCTCCTCGATGTTCGTCCATCCCTGCTCGTTGACCATCATCTGAAAAGTCTCCGTGTGTCCCTTCGCATTGACGGCTCTCAAGGGCCAATCCAGAACCAGGAAGCTCTTCTTCTGAATCATCAAGTCACGGACAATCGCCCCATCGACGCGTCGTCTCTTCTGTTGGTGGATAATTCGGTTCAACCGTGCAGGCGCGTTGTCAGGGTTCTTCTCTGCCTGCATCAACGCATTGATGGCTTTGGCACCCGGGAGGCGCCCTGCGATCAAGCATCCCGTCTGAGCGCATAGGAACGCACAAAGCTGGAGCCATGCAGTGTTGCTCTTGCTGACATATGAACTGATGATCTTTTCGGCTCTAGATTTCTCCTCGAAGTGCACCAGTGACGATGTCAGACTCCTCAGCATACACTCCCAATATGTTGCGTTCTTCCCTTGGCGAGACATGGTCCGAACACTGTTTGTATAATTGGGTATCCGGTGTTGGCGTTGATGTTGAACTTCACGCTCACAGTTGCGCCGCCCAGGGTGACACCTCCTTCGAACGAGGTATACGTTTCGTACCCAGCTGTGACGTCGGCGATCTCCCACCTGTCGTCGTCTCCGCCAGAGTTCATTCGGAAGATGGAGTCTTGTTGGGATCGTCGGCAGACGGCCATCCACTCGATGCTCCCTGCTGTGGGTATGACCCGCCAGCAGTTTGCTGTCCATGCCCAGAACGATCTCCGCTGTCGCTCTGTCTTCTGCGGTGGCTCCGTCTTTGACGAGCCCATCACCCACCATGCTGGTTCCTCACCATCGGCGAAATCCTCAGGGTACCTTTCCAGCTCCCTGTCCTTTTCGTTGTAGGTGCAGAAGTTATTCTGATCGACGTCCGTCACATGGCCCTTTTCCGCCTCTCTCTCAATGTCCTTCAGCCATTTAACCCATTTGCGCCGATCTTGGTTCTCCGCCGCTCTGTCGGCTGCATGTGGCGCCAGGCTGATAGAACTGATGTTCATCGCGGGCAGCGTGGACGTATAGATCATCTCAATACACCACAAGAAGTAGGTCATTCAATTCAGACTTGTTCGGCCTAAAGCAGACTCTGTATGATGGATCTGAAGCATTCTTTTCTCCGATCAACGGCTGCAGCCTCCTCAGGATGAAGGATACACACATAAGTGAGTTCATAGCCCCGACGCATGCATCTGAGATATCCTTGGGAATTGAGCCGCATATCATCCAGCGAAGAAGGTTATGCTGATTTGCTTGCTCATCCCTTCTCATTGCAAACGCTAGGTTCTTCATCGACATGCGCAGCTCTTTCTGGTAGACCAATCCGAGGTCCCAGTTCTTCTGGTAGTCGACCGTTGTGCTCCGCTCGTAGGAGTCGACTTTGGGAGGCTTGATCACGCTTAGCGTGAACACTTTCCCCCAGTTCCGATCTCTGAATTTCGCGACTCTTCGATCGGCCCTCTCGAGCTCGGCGGTCGTCATGAACTCTTCTGTACTCCTCCACCGCCGCGATGATGAGGAACTTGTCGGCTCTCCGCTAACAAAGTCCTTAGACACAGCTCCTACCGCAGTATCTTGGTGAAATGCAGCTGTGAAAGATCGCTCCTCGTTATCTGCGGCCACACCTGAAGCGAGGTCCCAAATATCCGCAATGGATCTCAGCATGTCGGACCCCTCGATGCAGTACTTGGTGACGTTCAACAGCTCAGGGTTCTTTGCTAGCAGCGAAGCCTCCCCACAGAGTTGGTTCAGTGCCGCCACTATTTTCTTTCCCTTGCTGCAGAACTCTCTCCATCCCAACATGCATTCATCGGCAGAAAGTAGCTTGAAGATTTTGCTGAGGAACTCCAACGCGATCCTCATGGATTGCCCTTCACCTTTCATCATGCCGCGGCATCTCGCAGAATAAAGCGCTGAGTAAGCAAATATGACGGGGACGCCGATGCCCTCGACCCATTTTATGCATGTACCCAGATCACTGCTCGTCTCCATTCTCCTGGGAATTCGCTTGCCTTCTTCAACGGCGTTCTTGATGAGGTTCCCCAGGAATATCGCCGCTTGTCTGGACTTCCCAACAGGAACGCAGAAGAATTCATTTGTGTTGACGACGGACTCGTTGGCAGTCATCTTGATGATAACCTTCAGGACCAGGAAAACCCAAAATAGGCAGCAATGTGTAAAACCACTGAATGGATCCAGATTGTGCCCAGCTGTAACCAGAGGTTTGGGTCTGGCCCGGAACCTCGGAGGTACAGTCGATGTGGTGCGATTTGCACGTACAGCAGTCTGTCGCCGCCGTGGATTTCCCCGCACCGTGCAAGCAAGAGCGGGTTTCAACCGTGCCTGCTGAAGGCACTTTGCTCGAGCAATGAAACGCCGGAGGATCACATTCACAATCAATGACGTGTATACCTGGGTTTCTTCAGTTTCACGACCAGCACAAGGTCCATGCTCATGATTCCCGTTACATTTCTTAGACAACAAATTTCCAAGCTCAAAGTTCCAGGAAACAACTCTCCACGCCTTCTTGATTGGCAGAGGTTTCTTCGCGTACCTTTGCTTCAAGCCGTAGCGACACCCATCAAAGTCATGATTGGTGCCATCATGCACAACCTCATGCAGTCTCTTATCTTTCCAATAATCGCAACTTCCGGGCAACTCAAACAGAATAGCAGCGTGTTTCGTCATGGCATGTCGTTTGATTTCCACAAAACGTCCAAACAACTTCCAAAATTCCTTTTGTTTGGCCTCGATTTTCTCTGCGGTGTCAATTCCGCGAGTCTTGTTGAGGCGTGCCCATGATGATCCCCCCGTGCAAGGCCCGGCGAAGAACAACAAATCGGAAGATTTAGTGATCACATGTCTTGCGATGCCCCCCCCGTACTCGCTCATTAAGTCATCGACCAAAGTGACGGTCACGACCTGTGGCCCTTTGTGCCGGGCGAGGGCCGTGAACCAGTTGCGAGGCTCGGAACATGCCAACAGCACAATGGGCCGAGACAAGTCAACGCTATACAAGGTGACGATTGCGCGAGTTCTCATACCAGGAAGCGAGACATGCAACGGAGCGCGAAGCACACTACCATCATGGGCAACCAGCGCGAGCTCAATGCTCGGCGATAACTGTGGCTTGTGCTTCGCCGCAATGCGATATGGCACAAAACAACGACCAGGAACGAATTGCTCATGACTGGTATGCAAACAACGCATAAGCAGCTTCAACCGGAGCAACGTATCCAGACCAAGGTCATTGACACATCTTAATTCAACACGTTCGTCTGACAACTCATCGACAAATGCGGCAAGCACAGCCTGCATATCCGCGTCACCGGACCCAACGTGAATTGATCGTGGTCGCGGAGATCGCTCCCGCGCCGGTGCAGCAACCGGAACGGGATGAAATTGCCAAACGGCGCGTTCAACCCACCCATCAATCCGTTCACATTGCAACCCAGGATCAACTCTGTCCTCAACCCGTTCCTCAGAAACCAAGTGGAACGAAGCCACTTGCTCCCGGACGGTGTCTCGACCGCGAGTGGGGGTTTCACACGCATCAACCTGGGCCCTTTGGCAACAACAACCGGATCATGTCCTTCATGTTCATGCAACCCTTCTTTAGATGTCAGGCCGGGCCACCACAGGTCCGGGGGCATGACCAGAATGTGTGTGTACGGAAATGTGGGAACACCGTCCACCGTCCCCGAAGCTGTTTGCAGGGTCCCTTTTATGGGATCACCTGTAAGCATGCATGTTTCCACTTGCGTCCATCGTTGAACGCCTTGGTGTAGATGTCAGCTGCCATACGGTCGGTGACTTCATACGCCAAATACATGTAATCACGCGTGAACATCTCATGCATCCACGAAATGCAAACGCCATGGCTTCTCTCAAGGTGACGCATTGTATCCTCCCCGATCGCACAACCCCGATCATAGCCTTGTTATCGTCATAGAACACAAAGTTCGGTGACTTCTTGAGAATCCGTTGTAACAACTTAAGAGCAGGCAAGCCCATGGCTCTCATGGCAACGTCGGGCGCGACAATTTCGGCTTCAGGAGTTGAGTGACTAACGCAACCCTGACGCTTCGAACTGCCAGACAACGGAAACCGAGTGTTAGGCCCTTGTAAGTTCAAATGCCCACCAGAGGTGGAACGCAACGATTCAACACAACCTGCAAAATCGGCGTCTGCATACAAGGCCAGGTGCACGTCATCCATGGGATCTCCACCCATCCGACCATGCGCCAATGTTTCGTATGATGTACATAACACATCAAATGGTGCAAACCCCGATCATCGGAGTCGGTCCACTTGTGCACGTTTCGTGCCAAGCGATTCACTTGCCGCAACAAATCGAAGCGAGCAATCCGCGCGCCGTACAGCAACTTCATCAGAACACTAGCGGCATGCGGAGCAAGGTGTCCACGCACGGGCTCCTTCATGGCCAACTCAGGAGTCCCTTCCCGCTGGTCCCACTGGGGCAGAACCGTCGGTGGGCACAAGATTGTCACACCAATTACACACGACTGACCGGCCCTCTTCGGCAGGCTTCCGCGAGACGTGATCCTTTGTTTCTTCATGTATTCCAGGAGTAACAACCTTATTCAACTTTACGTCGCCCGCAACCTCAAGATAGCGGTCGACACAGGAACGTAGGAACTGTTCCATGTCATAGGTCACCGTTGTGACACGGTGTCCATTCCCGAGGGTGACAGTCCCCTTGCTTTGATTACAACCAAGGTACATGTCAAGTCCCGTCTCAGGCTCAATCTTTAGGCCTGTACGCAGCATGCTCCATCCTTGGGCAAGGTTCTTTTTTTGAAGTCATCAACATACACAACCAGAACAAGTTGGAGCTTTTCATGAATGTACACTGACGGCCATTCTTCACCGATGGGTTCAAAGCCAACGGCACGCACTGACTCATCACAGTGCTGCTCCCAAAATGTTCCTGCATCGGGATCCTTCGTATTCTCCTTGTTCGAGGATGAAGAATGTGTTGCTTCGGTTGCCTCCTTGAGGTCTGATGGATGGATCTTGGATGGATGTCCTGGTCGTGATGAAGAGTTCATGGTAGTGCGTCTTCAGCATCTCATAGGAGTAGTTCTCTAGTGATATGTTTCTCAGTGACATAGCACTGGTCAGTCTTTCTCTCTGCTGATCTGACAATTCACTCTGAATGATAAAAAAAAACTGCGCAATGAGATCATCCCCGAAGGGAAATGCGTCCCGCTGTCTGTCCTGCATTCTCGTGATACACTGTCTGAGGACTGTCGGATCATCCTCATTGAGCAGGACTGGAGGCGGTACTCGAGTACCAGCTGCTTGCTGATGTCGAGCAATTGTTCTTGCGTTTGCGTCCTGTACGGACTGTCGAAATGATGGGGACTGTGCCGTGAAAACGGGCATCAAGTCCATCCATGCTGCCTTCAATCTCATAAGAAGGATTTCGAGTTTTGATGTAAAAATGAGGAACTCTTGGCTCTGCCTTCTATGATTGAAGAAACTGAGGAGCCTGTACAAATACACGTTGGTCGCGCCCTTCAAAAAGCACTTCTTCAGCGTGTTCTTGAAATAGTTGACTCCTTCATCAGGATCTTGCAAAAGGTCATTTTGGAGGACTGCCTTGTACATGTAAGCATCTCCCGTGAGTCTGCTTTTGATCTTGGGTGCTTCCACCGTGGTGATTGTCACCCAGTCGTCCACGAGTTCTTCATACCTGAACCAGCTGACTTTTCCGTTGCACGATCGGCTGCTTGGCAATCATCGATAAATTGAGTGTTTCCTCCGTGTAGCCGGATGGTTTGGCCATACTTGAGTAGGCCTCCGTGAAGCCTTCTCCATCGGATAACATTTTTCCTTGGATCTCTGCACAAAACCCGCTCCGCTACCACAAATTGAGGCCCACTGCCGGGGTGCCTATCCCAGAAGGGAACTGGTACCCTGTGGTAGTAGGTTCCGGACAGAGTCCAACGTGCCAATATGGAGGATTGGAGGATGGATTGTCGCTGGTGGCTTGGATTGACTGTTGTACCTGTAAAGCGGTCTGCAAGCCTTTTCTCAATGTACCATGTGTCGAATGACTGTACGATTGAAGTAGAAGGGCCTTGAGCCAAATGTTGCAGGAGATCAAGTGTTCAACAAACCAAACACAGGGGGGGCGGCAATTCCCCCCATGATGATTGAAAAAGCGATGGTTCAATTAAAGGCGCGGGGGGGTTGGGGGGGGGGCGGCAGCCCCCCCCATGATGATCGAAAAATTAGGGGCAAAGAATCTAAAAAGTAGCCTTCCGCATGATGATCGAAAAAGTGATGATTCAATTAGGGGCAAAAAGTCCAAAAAATAGCGGGGGGGTTGGGCGGGCTGCCGCCCCCCCCCCAAAAAATACAGAAAGGGGATTTGAAGGAACTGAAAATCCTCTGTATTTTTTCTATCAACCAATGAAAAACACATTGAAAAACCAAGTATCAAATAATAGATAAGGTTAATAAATCACAACCTTATTCATTCTAAGTAATTCCTAGAAAAGATACACACCTTACCCATTATTTTTCCACTACTTAACCTATTTCATTTTACTATTTGTTTACCCTTATTCATTTTATATTTTAAGTCTTTTTCCAATTCTCAGAAACTCCAGTTATTCTTCATTTTTTCTTTTTACCTTATTCATTGTTCGCGAATTTTTCACTCAGACTTAAAAATATGACTAAAACACATTTCACCTAATAGTTCCACAAAACCAAACAGTCAAAGCACACAAGAAAACTAAGAAAATATAATAATTCAATCTTTACAAACGATAAATATATTACAATTATAACATATAATAGTTTACATGTGATAATCATAGTATGATTAAACCTATTTTCAGTGTTTCCAGTCTCCTATGTTGTTCCAAGAACTGCTCAAAATGTTTCTGATATTATACCAGATTAAGTTAACGTCATAATCTTTCATTGGTGCTCTTTGTTGTATTAAATAACGCAACACTGATACCAAAGTATAATAATTAAAATGCATTGTTGTCATTCCTCCTCTTTCATTAATACTATTACCATTATGTTTAACGAGTTCTTCTTTCATTATGTTTTCGTAAATCTCTTTTATCCATTGATGATTTTGTTCTCCATACTCAGCGAACATATCTGGATATATATCTTTCATTGTTTTATCGTTTTTAATTATTTCAATGACTTGTTTATACGATGGATAGGGATTATCCTTAATGAAGCTCAATATTATCTTTCTATCCTGTTCCAGCTCTTTTTCTGTCACTCCTATCATTGGCATTTTTCTCTTATTATATTAAGTCTGTATTCCTTTAAGTCATTTTACATTATAATTATAACATATAAGGGTATAATCATTCCCCGATTTTATCAAAATCATTCCCCGATTTTATCAAAATCATTCCCCGATTTTATCAAAATCATTCCCCGATTTTATCAAAATCATTCCCCGATTTTATCAAAATCATTCCCCGATTTTATCAAAATCATTCCCCGATTTTATCAAAATAGGTGGTGGTTTGGTTCATTGCAATTGCATGTGCTCAAGTTGCAAGCCCAACCCCAAACTCAAAATCCTTAATCCGTCAAACTCACTAAGATTTCACAAATTAATTCGCTAGGTATTTTATATAGGTCTTCCTGTTTATGTATTGTTGGATTGTCTCCCCAATTTTCCTTAGTGCCTGATGGAAGCCGTTGTGCTGTTTCAATATGTTTATTATTCCTGATGTTGCCACAATCCTTTTTACATAATTCTCTAGGTTTCCAAGTTGTAATGTTATTCCATAGCCTAGTCCTCTTTCTATAATTAAATCCATATTTACAATAATCTACATCTTTAAATTCAAACTCATCCATAAACTCCTGATGTTTTAATAATCCAGTTTGTGGATTTTCGATTACAAAATATTTAGGATTGAAATATTTGATAATCTCAATAGTTTTTAAGACAATATTATTTGCATATTCGATATTCCTAATTCCCCTAGTTTTTGCTACACTATATTCAGTGCATGGGGGACTACTCCAAATAAAATCAAAATGGTTTCTGTCAAACTGTTTGTAATCCCACTCCAAAATATCAGTGTTGATATCAGCATTTTTCAAGTCTAATGATATCACATTAAATCCAAGCGACTTTGCTATGGTTCCAACGCTTTTTGTTCCACTAAATAATTCTAATAAATTCATATTATTAGAATTACTTAGATATTAATTATTCAAATAATACATATACTCCATCATCATTTTTTGAAATTTTGTAAAATTCTAAAGTGGTGCTTTTAGGTTGTTTGATTTTTCCTGTATTCAACATATCACAGTATTTCTTTTGCTTTGTCGGGTAGTCGCCCGTTGGTCTTCCTATAGATTTTGCTTGAAATATCTTTTCGATTTTTTCTTTATCTTCATTGCGTTCAACTGGTTTCATTTTGTCATCAATGGATTTAATCATATCATTTAAGGTTTTAATATTTTTACCAATTAATGTTATCTTCTTCATTAAATCATTAATACTATAATTCTCATTTTCAGACATTACTATATATATTTATTTAGATAATTATTTATTTAATTATACGTTTTATTATATAATTTACCTGAATAATTTAATGTTATATATGTAAATAAATTATATTCTAAGAGTCTTTCATCAATTTTATTTTTCAATTTTATTAAACCTTCATCGTTACCTGTAATTTCAAAAAACTTCAACATTTTATCAAATTTATCTGGTTTAGTTATACCTTTCATAAAATATTTATTATTAAATTTAGCATCTAACCAATAAAAATATTCTATACTCAATTGTCTAGCAAAGTTTTTATCACCATCGAATATATCATTAATTTCTTCATCATCAAAAGTTATAATTCTATGGTCTTGTCCATTCATAGTTGGCATTATGATTATATAAATAATTAGATATTTATTTAAATATTTATTTATTTATATTTATAAAGTGCAATTATGTTAAATCTACTCTTTAAATACTAATTTTTCATGATTTGTTTAACAGTTTCCTGAGTTTCATTTTCATTATTATCGGTTGGTGTTGCTTGCCTACCAAATTTAAAAGTTATACTATGGACATCAGTTTCTAAGTTTATACTGTCTTTAGTTTTATCAATATTCATTTTCTTATCATTTTTACTTATTTTGAAACTTGTTGGAATACATGAACATTTGCAACTTTTATTATTTTTTATTTGTAATTCATTCTTAAGTTCTAACATTCTTTTGCATGTGGGACAAACAACCTCAATAACTGATGTTTCTTTAACAATTTCTTCATCTGTTGAAGAAACACTTAATCCTACCCTATTCTTTTTGGTTTTCTTTTTTGGCATTTATATTAATATTTATATTTTTAATATATTGTATCAAAAACTTAATTAATTCTAAAATAAAATAACATATTTTTTTACATCTATTATCAGTTATTAGTACTTGTTCTATATTCTCCATTTCATCTATTATATTAATATAATCTGTATAACTCCTTTTCATATTAAATAATAAGATAAATTATTTTTCATTTCTGTCTTTCTTTTCCTGTAAAGTTTTTTCATTGTATCGTCTTTATTCCATCTGAATTTTACAAATTTCTGATGATGTTTTGAATTTAGATGTTTAAATAAATATTTGTCATCATAAGTTTTACAACAATTGCAATGGATAACAGTCATATAATAATAAGATAAAATAATTATTTAGATTATTTAATCTTATTATTTTCATGCATGATAGAATATTCGAGGGCTCAGCACTTGGGGTTTTCATTGCACGCGAGAGAGAAACTAATTAGCTTCAATGCTTACTGATTGAAGCAATGGAAACCTGTTCCATTATGTTATTCACCGCCACTCATAACATAATGATGGTCGCGTTAGCACGCGAGGCTCGTTCCTCGCGTCCATTAATATTAAATAGAATATTTATTTAAATTATTTTCTTTAGTAAGTTTTAATGCAGTTGGTATATCAACATCTAGAATATTATTATTAATAATTTTTTGTACACCATTTATCATTTCATTTGTATATCTATCGGGATAATCTTTCATAAAATTCAATAATTTATTATAATTTAAAATATCCTCATTTTCGATTGATGATTTAGGTATTATATTTTTTTTGTTATTAATCATCGATAAAAACGTTAAAATCGTATCATAATACATTTGGCCAGTCTCTGGAACTAAAACATCACCGAATTTATATATCGTCTGAATACTAATAACTTCATTTGGATTAATAGATATTCTTGGCATTATGATTATATAAATATTTATATATTTTTTTTTTTATAAGTATTTATAATATTATTTTTATTATGCCTGATGTAAAACCAATTGATGAAATCAAATATGACTTTAAGCAAAGTAAGCATGAGGTCGTCCCTAAATTGCCAATGAGAGCTATGATTGTCGGTCCATCTGGAAGTGGAAAATCAACTTTACTTGTATCAATGATACTTGATATTTATAGAGGAGCATTTGAAAGAATTTTTATCTGGTCTCCATCTGTAAATTTAGATAGTATTTGGTTGCCTGTTAAAAAATACATTAAAGAAGGTTTGAAAGTAGATAATGATAAAGAACCGTGTTGGTGGGATGAGTTCAATGTTGAAGATTTAGAAAGAGTTATAGAAACTCAAAATAAAATAATTGAATACCAGAAAAAACAAGGAACGAAGAAATTATTTAATATTTTGGTAATTTTGGATGATGTATCTGATAATCCAGCAATAACAAGAAATAACAAATTGTTAAATTCTTTATTTTGTAGAGGTCGTCATAGTGGAATATCAACACTTGTAAGTCTTCAAAAATCATCAACCGTACCACCAATTATTAGGGTAAATATAAGTCATTTGTTTTATTATAAAGTTAGAAATTTTAAAGAGATAGAAATATTGCAAGATGAATTATCAGCAATTGTTAGAAGCGATAATTTACATGAAAGCAAGAAACTAATTTATAAAATATATGAGACTGCCACTGATGAACCTCATAGTTTTTTATATATTAACCTTTTAGAAAAGAATCCAGATAAAATGTTTATGAAAAAGTTTTCTCAATATTTGAAAATTACTAATTAAATAATTAAATAATTAAATAATTAAATATATATTAATATTATATGATATTTTATGATTTACCAATAGAAATTAAAGACATAGTATTATCTTATAATTTAGGTGATGTTAGATTATTAAAAATAAAAAATAGTAATATTATTAAAAATTATATTAATAAATATAAACCAGTTTATAAATCTTACATATTAAATAACATACATTATTTCGAAATTGATAATATCAATATTAATAATGGATTATCATATGTTTTTAATTTAAGTGAGTTAGATAAATTACATCAAAAAAGTAAACCATTAAAATTATTTATTGAATATGATATATTTGTTACATTTAGCTCGTTTACTCGTTGGTTTAATGTGTGTAATCGAACTTTAATATCAATTAATTTATTTGATATTTATTATTTTCTTAATAAAGACCTTCATAAAGTTAAATTAGTGTATGCGAGTGATATGGCTAATTTTATTTCATTACAAGTGAAAAAAATAACTATTAAAGTCATCAATGAAGATGACCAAATTATTATTGATGACTTTTATTTTTATCTTTAAAATTAATAGCATTAAGATTATGACTTAATGTCATTAATTCAGAACAAACTATAACTACACAAATTTAATGCTGGTAATTTATATATTAATTTATCAGATTTTTCTTTTTCAATTTTGCACATTCTTTCACTCATTTGCTTAATTGCTTTTAACTGCAATTTATCAATATTACTTAAATCTAATTGTTCTATATCAATATCATTAATTTTATCAATACTTGAAGTTTCAACATTACTATTTGAATTACCCATTATATATTATTTTAGATTATAATATAATACAATAATAAATATTCAAAGGTATGCCATACAATAATAAATATTCAAAGAGATATGCAAAGGAATTAGAATAGGCCAACAAACCACCCACACAATAGGAGTACATATCATACAACACTTATGGGTTCGTCTGTCAAATTCATCATCTCTTCTTTGTTTTTTTAATTCTTTAATTTTTTCATCAAATTTAGAATGACTAAAATTACATTCTTTATTATTACATTTATCTAATGTAAAATCATATTTATTTAACTTAGTAATTTTACAACCACAATAACAAGTTTTTTCTCTCATACTATCATTTTTAAATAATACTTCTATTTTAACTTTTCTGTCAATGTCCATATATATATCTAGATATATTAATTTATTTATTTATTTATATATTTATATATTTATATATTTAAATTATTTATTTTTTTCTTTTTTAAATTCCTTAATTTCTTTTTCAAGTTTATCTACTTTATCATTTAATTCTAATACTGCTTTATGAACTAACACAGGTAAAACTAAATAATTTAATCCTAAATACTCTCTGTCTTTACTACAATATTTTCAAATTCTTTAGGGATTGCTTTTAATACTTCATCTGCTATATATCCTATATGAGTTTTACCGCCATCATTTCTATCGTGTCTTTTAAACTTCTTCGGTTTAAATTTCTTAATAACATTCATACAATTAGATTTAATATTGTCTATATCATATTTCAATCTTGAATCAGATGAATCCACAAACGTTCCGTTGATGGTTACTGTTGTTGCTGTTAAATCTATATTAGTTCCTGTTGATGGTTCAATTAAATTACACAATAATTTCTTCGTTCCTGCAACTGTTACATTTTCATTAAAAGTTGATAAAGCATTATTTGTAAAACTTCCAGTATTAATGGTAGTTCCAAATGTCTTATCAATAGATAATAAAACTGAAGGTGTACTTGAAGCATCTGAAACTCTAAACGCTGTGTTTGATGTTCTGAATATTACATCAATTGTAGATAAATTAGTTCCATCATGATAAGTTGATATTTCACTTGTTCCCATTTTAATATCAGTTCCAGTAGTCATTGAAATATTATTCAAAAATGAAACCGTTGTTAAATCAAATGATTGAATGGTATTAGTTGCTAAATATGCATTTTGAACTGCTAAGTTAGTATCAACGGTCACTAATGTTCCACCATTAGGTGCTATATGATTACTTCTTAATGCTCCATTGGTTTTAACATAAACATCATCAGCAAATAAATTACCCATTACATCAACAGTGCTTGTGTTGAAAGTCCATCCGGTAGAAATATTAACTGCTCCGACTATGTTAGACTGAACAGCAGGGTCTCCACAAATGAACCTAATTGAAGAATTAGCATCACTATTCCTCATATCAAAAGATGAAAAAGCACTAACATATCTATATAGATGACAATTTGTATCAATTGTTAATTTACCATCAGTAGCAATATTAATATTATCACAATTAACAGAAGCATTTGTATAAATATTACCTAACACATCAACAGGTTTACTAAAAATAGTTTTATTTACCAATGAATCACACATCATGTACTGATTACTGGCATTTGAAATATCCCCAATACTGATGGCAACAAAATCATCATGAGACATATATAAGCCTTCAATAGAACTGGGAGTATATCTTCGTATTGAACCATTATTATTAAAATTCAAATATGAACCATTGTTAAGATTTACTGCCTTGTCAGTTCCTATAAAATCAACTGCATCAGTAAATCTCGATTTTCCGGCACAGTTTAAAACATAACCATTAACACCAACAGCACCTAAACCAAACCTATCTTTTACCCACACTCTTCCAACATTAGCATCTCCTATCTGTGTTTCCCATTGTCCTCCAGAGCTACTCATCCACATTCTGCCATCTCTATTAATATTGAACTCTCTATTAAACATTTGAAAAGTCATTTGCAATCCAACATTAGGCGCCGATGTAGTACTAAACTTATTACATATTATAGAACCAGTAGTCAACATATTTAAATTACTGTGTAAAGTTGTATTATCACTAAAATTAATAGCACCTGCTACCGATTGAACATTAGTATCTATTTTATCCAACTTTTGTCCTAATGATGTATCCTGTGAATTATTGCTAGTAATTATTGAGTTGATTGTGTTTGTATTTCCTGTTATTAATCCTGCTAAATTATCTGACTGTAAAACATATCTACTATCAGAACCTGTTATATCTAAAATAGATGAACAAGAAAATAAACCTGATACTTGTAAATTAGATAATATTGTAGTATTATGATTTAATAATATCTTATCATTTTGAAAAATTGAAGAATTATTAATTTCTACATCTCCAAAACCTCTTTGATTTAAAAACATTGTTGAACCAGTCAAACTTCCATAAACATAACTGTCAAAATAATTATTATACATTTCAAAGAAATTATTATAATTTCCAAAATTTGCTATTTTGAAAATTGAAGTAGTTGTTATATTATGAATTAATGTATTATTTAATACTGATGTATTTAATTTATCTGTTAATAAATTATTAGTTGTTATTTTATTGTAATATAAATTACTATCAAATGAACCTGTTTGTAATTGAGATATTAAATGAGAATTTGATGAAATATTATTAAAATTAGTTGATACAGTAGAATTTAAATTATTTATTAAATTTGTATTTGATGAAATATTATTAAAATTTGTATTAATTAAATTAGTATTAGAACTAATATTATTAAAATTAGTTGTCATAGTAGAATTCAAATTATTTATTAAACTTGTATTTAATGAAATATTATTAAAATTTGTATTAATTAAATTAGTATTTGAAGAAATATTATTAAAATTAGTTGTCATAGTAGAATTTAAATTATTTATTAAACTTGTATTTAATGAAATATTATTAAAATTTGTATTTGAAGTTATTGTCAGATTACCTATTAAAAAAGAATTTGAACTAATATTATTTGATAATACATTAATTTCTGTTTTGTCATATGTTTCAGTTATATCATAAAAATTAGCGTTTATCTGTTCCTTTGTGTAAGTATCTGCTTGGTCTGCTTTACTATCTAATACTGTTTGAATGTCAGATTTACTCGCGTAAAGGTCTTCTATATCATTGACTGCTCCATCTTTTACTTGTCTAATTCTATTTGCTGTAATATCAAAGATATTCATTAAGTTTTTGCTCATAATATTATATTATTAATTAGAAAATTAATAATATCATATTTTTTTTATTTTAATCATAAAATGATACAGAATTTGAGCGGATTTCAAGAATGCACTCATGAACCAAGAGCATATAAATTCTCTCGGCCATTTTACCAGGAGCACTATATAATGTTGAACCCTCCAACGCTTTTATTTTAACAACCATATTTGAATTATTTTTAAGGTTCATACCAGTATAATTTGCACTTTCTAATTTTTGTAAATTAAAACCATACATAAAAGCGTGAGACCTGTAATCTTCTGCACTAACTAACATTGGCTTATCGGCACAATGCATAAGATGGGCATATGCTTCACGAACACCTTGAATTTCTTGACTTGGAATAACTTGATTACCGATTATCAAAGAAGCAGATAAATCATGCTCTGGGTCATAACGTCCTTTATCACCTGTTACATGTGCCAGTGGATGATACATAAAGTTATATGGTTTCAATACTTCACCGTATCCGCCTAACCCTTTTGAGTCGCATTTGAAAAAGAAATAAACAGTTTATTTAATTTAGACACATTACGGACAATAGTTGTGAATATTTCAGTTGTTGTTGATGCTGTTTGTTCTTGTAGGGTTTCAGTTTCAAAAGTAATAGGAAGAGAACCAGTTTCTAATAATTTAGCATACTCTGCATATAAGCTATCGTCAAGAGTATAGACATTTCCTTTGAATAAAGGTTTTGTAACAGACCACTGTATACTTGTATTTGTAGCAGTAAAAAGTCCTGTTCTATTAACAATTGGTTTTAATACATCAGTTGTTAAATATAATTCAACTGTTATTGGACAATAAGATAAAGGTATCCAGTTTTCACAAGTCTTGAAACATTTTAAATTTAAATCGAAATAGACATTAGCACTTTTACCTTCTTTAATTCCTTTATAATTACCATCGGTTACATTTCTAATTACTGCTTGAGTACTGGAAGTTCCAGTAGCATCACAAACTAAAAACCGTCCATCATGATTGAGTAGACTATTTCCGAAACCCAATGCTTCATCAATTCTTTTTTCTTCTGATGATTTTAATACATCTTTCATAGCACTTGCACGAGAAAGAGAATTTAAATCACATACAATGACATCGCCCATTAACACACGCACTCTATCAAAGAAACCGGCTGTGTCAATTGGTCGAAGTTCGTTAAATTCTGTGTTATCAGTGTTGTTTAGAGTAAATCCTAATAATAGTGAAGGTAAGGACAACCATTGATTAGGTGGCCCAGTAATGTTAAATCTAATTACAGAGTTGGTATCAGCGGTATATGTTGAAACCGACGAAGGATAAAAGTTTTTACTTTCTTTTGACCGAACATAAGAACCGCCATCTTTTAATTTAAATCTTAAATTCTTCTCTACAAGGACATCTTCAATATCTAATGTTTCCATAACTTATATATTTAATAATAGAAAAATATTAATTATTCTATTATTAAATTATTTTATTTTAAAGTGTGAATAATCTATAACTTCTTTTTTAGATTTTTTATTTAATAGTTTTTTAGATTTATTTTTAATATTATTATGTTCAACCTTATAATTAGGTTCGCGTAGCAACGCGAAGGCTTCGCGTTCATCCTCTACAATCTTTTTAATGTCTTCATAACTGACTTTCTTTTTAGGATTTATAGTATTTTTTATATCATTATTAGGCATTATATATAAGACTACAAAATTTCCTTTACAGGTTCAATGCTTCTTGATACGTCCTTGCCAGTATCACCATATAATGAGTGTTGATGATTTGTTAATGGGTTAAAACCTCCTCTATTTGATGTTATACTGCCTCTATCTAAAATACTGACTATATCTCCAAAATTTCGTAGGCTTGTGTAGTTGTCATTGTTTTTGTTTGACATTGAAATAAAAGGAGCACCGTAAGTAGTTAATCTAATATTTCTATCAGGATTTTCTTTTAAATATTTAGCACTCGCACTACTACCCAATGAATGTGAAATAACTTCACTAATATTATGGTTTTCATCAAGTATATCGCTAATATCTCTATACCTTTCACTGAATGAACTTAAACCAAATGGAATTGTAATATCACTTAAAATATCATTAATATTTGATATAATATTAGACTTACCAAATGTTCCAGCAACATATAGTTTATTATTATCTAAATAATAACCTTTACCATTTGTATATGCTTTGTTTAATCCTTCTGTGTCAGATAAATTATTATTATATT
This sequence comes from Effrenium voratum, assembly GCA_963377175.1. Taxonomy (NCBI): domain Eukaryota; class Dinophyceae; order Suessiales; family Symbiodiniaceae; genus Effrenium; species Effrenium voratum. The sequence continues at coordinate 124,411 of CAUJNA010002968.1, read as the reverse complement.
TAGGTTTGAATAATGATTTTTCTTGTTGAATTTCATTAATTATTTTCCTATACATCTCACTATGACCTTGATGAAGAGGATTGTATGATTTTAATTTTCCTTCTTTTAAATAATATTTATATTTATTTTTCATATATAATTAAATTATAAAATTTCTAATTAATTAATATAATGAGATTTCGTAAAATATATATCAACAGTGCTTATCGTGATTTAAATGACAGTCAATCTACATCAGATTTTGTTATTAATTTAAGAGAGCAACAAGAATGCGGACCAAATACTAAAATGATTTGTCACGAAGTATCTATCGCTAATTCATTTTATCCAATTGAAGATAATTTAAATAACAGATTATATTTAACATTAGGAGGGATATTAATAGGAGCACCAGTATATTATTTTATTGTAGCACCTGATAAAGGTAGTTATGTAGGTAGTGAATTAGCAACCGAATTACAAAATAAATTGAATACTGCTACTAATGGAACTGATGGAAACAGTAATTTTTTTACTTGTAGTTATTCATTGAAAACAAATAATATAACTATAAGTTGTAATTACATTTCTTACTTTTTTATAATCCATACAGATAAAGAATTACAAACTAATTATAGTTTTAGTATTGATTATGATAGAAATTATCCTAATAGTATTAATGACATTTTAGGAAATACTACTGAAAAAGTAAATAGTACAGCAGACCCGTTTGTTAGTGGATTTATATCATTTTTACCTGTTAAAAATATTTATATTCATTGTAATGAATTAAGTAACGGAAACCAGTTATGTAGTTTTGGTACTTCATCAATAATAAAGAAAGTACCAGTTTTAACATCATTCGGCAACCTCATATATGATAATGAACTAATTTTAAACGATGCTAATGATGTTAGTATGCGTTCATTAAGAAGATTACATTTTAGATTTACTGATGCATCGGGTAGAGTTTTAAATATGAATGGAACAACAAGTAGTTTTAGTTTAACATTTTTTGAAGGTTAGAAAAGCATATATTAAATATTTTAATATAAATATTTGTTATATACTAATTATATTAAAATATTTTAATATAAATATTTATTATATACTAATTATATGGTTAAAAATATTGAAATAGTAGATGTAGGCAGTGAAAATAATGAAGCACCTAAAGAAGTAGAAGACAGTAAAGAAGAACCTATTATTAATGAAGAAAGTAAAGAAGTAGAAACTAGTAATATTATAAATGAAGAAAATAATAAAGTAGAAGAAGAACACGAACCAAAGCAAGAATTAAAATCCAAAACATACTCAATTGAAAAAGTGGAATGTCCAAAATGTAAAAAATATTTAACAAAATACACTTTCAGATATCGTCATAACTGTAATGGAATACCAGTTAAAAAAGAACCAGACCCTAACAAAGTTGTTCGAAGAAAAATTATGCATCCACAACAAGCAGAAGAGTTTAAAGATGATGTCTGTAATAGAGTGAAGGATAATTTACCAAAAGTTGATGAACAAGAAATAGAAAGACGCGTTGAAGAACGATTGAAAAAACATTTAGAAACAACAGCTAACAAAGTGTTTGAAACTGCAAAAGATAGATATATTAATATGAAGGTAGAGCGAGATAATAAAAATAAACAGAAAATTATTAATTTAGCAAATAAAATTATTTAATCTAATTATTATTATATAATGATTATTGATAAAAAACAATTGCTTATGCACCGTAGAGAAATTTATGACAATGTTGTAAATAGAATAACAGAACCACAAAATAAAGACAAACCGAATATCAGTGATGTTATTGATAGAAAAGCAGTTTTTGAAACAAACAAACCAAAAAAGAAGAATAAATATAAATCAAGTCAACATTACTATTATGAAGGAGACAACAAGGCACACCAACCTAATTACACATATTTTAAAGAATTACAAGAACAATTAGAACGTCATAGCGCTAAAAAGATTATGCTGTATTTCAAAATAAAAGAAGATATCAAGAAGAAGCACAGGCTTATTTTAATGAAATCCAAAGGTTGGAAAGTGAAAAATTGAGACATCATCCATCAAGTGAAACAGGTAAATCCTATTCAGAAATGATTAAGAAGAAGAAAGGAATAATCAATCAATTAAGACAAGATTTTAATTTTGATTAAATTAATTAAATTAATTAATTAGATTAATAAATATAATCTAATTAATTTAATATACTAATGAGATTAGACAATGCACAGATGAAAACATTAAAATCACAATTGAGATTAAGACCGTCTTATAATGAACTGATAAAGGAAATTACAAAGGAAGAATTTAAAAATAAGAATATAAGAGATGTAATAGACAGAAACGCTTATTATTTTCGTGATAGTCCATTAGGAACAGTGTATGATAATAATACAGTAGATTTGAGACAGCAACACTTTAAAAAAATGGTAGATGGAGAAAATCAAACAAAATATTTTGATATATCGAAGGATGATGAAATGGATGATTTAAGAGACGGTTCAATACAAACACTAAGTGCCACAATGGATGATGCAGAGGAACAACACGAACGACAAATCAGTCAAATTTCAAAAAGACTTAGTAGTGAACAAATAGCAGACCTACACCAACGAGCACAACGAGCAAAACAATTAGATGAAGATGACTGGCAGTCAGTAGCAACCGCAAAGTCAAGTGATGATTTACCGCCATTGGAAGATTTACAACCAAAAAGAGTTTCAAATTTACAAAAAGCAAGAGCAAGATTGCAATTGAAACGATTTATTGATGAAGATAAAGACAGTCCTGAACCAAAAAGAGTTTCAAATTTACAAAAAGCAAGAGTAAGATTGAAACTTAAGCGATTTATTGATGAAGATAAAGACAGTCCTGAACCAATAGAAATAAAAGAAGCAGAAAAAAGAATAGAGCAAAAAATGGAAACCGCTGGCAGTTCATCCACATTACCAGCAAGACAAACAAGAACACATAAGGAAACTATTGACTATTCAACTGATATAAACCATTGGAAGGGAAGCACAGTAAAAGAAGAAGACATATTATTTCAATTATATTTAAGAGGAGCAGGACTTACTGAAGAACAGGAACAACAATATTCAAACACAAAGAAAAAGGGGAAAGGTAAAAAGGAAACTGGTAGAACTTATTTAGTTGGACTGGTGGAGAAACTTATAAACAGCGGAAAATGGACAACAGAAGTAAACGATGAATTGTTAAGAAAAAGAATGAATGATTGGAAAGATATGAAGGGAAAAGGCAAGGCAACAAAGGAAAAATAGGTAATTTTACATAATTTATCAATAATTATATAAAATGATTAACAACCACAAGCAAGAGTTAAGGAAACGCCCTACATATGATGAAATGCTTAAACAAGCAATCACAAGCAAAATGAAAACAACAGTTATATTGAAGAAATACAAAAAATATATGTTATTGAATAATTTTGATTTTGATAAAATGGATTTAATGAATTATAAAAATAAAGAAAGATATATGAACGCTCAAGTTATGATGGCAGACAAGGCAACACAAACGCTTAACAAAGAAAACAAGGCAACACAAACAGACCTACCAAATGATAAAGCGACACAAACTTATAATTTTGATGATATGACAAAAATATTAGGCGGTTCTTCAAAGAGTTTCAAAAGCAAACTGATAACCAAGGCTGAAGCAGAAGCATTAGCATTTACATATGACCCTGATTTATATGATGATGACGATGATGATGATGATGACAAAAAAGATGATGACATTGATAAATATAGAAAGAAATTATTTATGTTGATGAGGATTATAGAATTTATGATGAGGTCAGGTTTTAGTATAGGACAAATAGTAGCACATTTAACATATCACACTACATTAACTACAATTCAAGGTTCAGAGTTATTAGTTAATCTGACAATGAATTCATTAGTAACATCATACGATATAGCAACTGCTATAATGAATTGGTTGAATACAAATGTTAGTGAGGAAGTTGAGTTAAACACTTCCCCGCCTGTTAGCGTTAATAGTTCTCCGCCTATCACTGTTAATAGTTCTTCAACGCATACTGTTAATTCATCATCATCGTCAGAAGAAAATGTTAATTATGAAATAGCTCCACCTACTGACATTCCTGTCCCTACTGATGCTGAAAGTGAAGATGAAGATAAGGATAAAGATAAGAATAAAGAAAAACAATAAAATAATAATAATAATAATAATAAAATATATAAATTAAAATACCAGAATTTGTAAAAATGCCTTAAAGAAATAGCGACTTTATTCTATAAGATAAATGCCATTCTATAGCAGACACTCAGATGATGGAAGCGATAGATTGTTAGGAGGAATACATGATGAAGATGATTATAATGACTTTATGAATATGTTATTTATGAATAGTAGTTTTGCTGATGACATTGAAAGACATTATAAAAGTTCAGATGCTGATGTGTTGCCAAGTCCTACTGATAGCGAAGAAACAAAAGAAAATAAAGAGAAACAATATCAAAAGGATTATCATAAAAAATACTTTCAAGAAAAACTTAATAAACCTTATACATGTAATATTTGTGGAAAATCAATGGCCAACAGTTCTAACAAATCAAGACATGAAAAAAGTAGAAAGTGCCAGAGTACTAAAAGTAAAGTCTAATTGGATAATATTAAATTTTAATTTAATTAATATAATCCAATTTCAATATATGAGTAAACTAAGTAATGAGGAGATAATGAGCAATATCTACTATGATTTAGAAACAGGTTATGGTTCTAAACAAAGCTTATACAATCAAGCAAAAGAGAAAGGAGCAAGTGTAACATTAGAAGAAGTGGCAAAGTGGTTGAAGAAGCAACCTAACAAGCAAATAAAGCCGTATCAGAATTATAACAGTTTCTTAGTGCCTTATGCCAGAGCAGAATAGAGAAAATAGATATTTCAGATATAGATATTATGGATATGAACATATTTAAGAAAGAAGATGAAGAACGCTATGCATTGATTGTAATAGATGCTTTCAGTAAATTAGGTTTTGTGCATCCAATGTTTCAAAGAGACAGTCCAAACGTTTTGAAAGGTTTGAAAGAAGCATTTAAAGTTATGGGTGAGCCTGTGGAAATATTTTCTGATGATGATGGAGCATTTAAAGCAGAAGTAAAGAAATATTTAGATGATTTAGGTATAATACATAAAACAACACTAACACATGCCAATATTGTTGAACGCTTTATCAGAACCATGAAAAAAGGAATAGGAGACAGAATAAATTTTACTAAAGGTAGATGGACTGATATGTTGAAACCTACATTAAAGAAATATAATAGCGCTATTCACTCATCAACTGGAATGAAACCAAATGAAGCGCATGATGATAACAACAGAGCAAATGTAAAAGCAAACCTTACACTGAAGCAAAAGCATATGAGGAAAATTTCCTAAATTATCAGTTTCAGACACAGTGAAAATATATCAAAAAGGAAAAGGTAATTATACATCGAGGAAAGAAACCAACTCAAAGTGGACAGAAAGGAAATACAAAATAGAAAAGATAGAAAAAGATATAACATTACAAACATACTATGTCTTGGAAGGATTGAAAAAGCATTATTTGCGCCATGAATTATTCATAATTGAAAATTAAAATAATAAATTAGATTAAATCTATGATTTAATCTTCATGAATTATTATTAATTGAAAATTAAAATAATTTAGACTAATAATTAGTTATTTAGTTCTTAGAATTTTATGACTTTAAAAAGACTTAAAGAGAAAAAACCTAATTAAATTATATAGATAATAATATGAATAGAGATTTACCGCCAGATGAAAACACTAAAATAGTTAATTATCTTCTTAAAGAAAATTTAGGAGAATACAAAGTAAATAATAAAGGTAAAAAACTTAAAACCATAATTATAGGAAACAATCAGTATAGATATAATCCAGAAAAACCAATAAGCAATAGATTGAGTAAGAGACTTGAAGCAGTAAAGAAAACTAATGACTACAAAGCAAATCAAATCAGAGAAAGAGTAGGAGCAAGAACGGTTTTTAAAACATGCTATTAAGAAAAAAGCGGTAATAACAGAAGAAAGAAGCGCCTTTAGAGCATATGCCAACGCCTACACAATTTCAAACATTCATTTAAAAGAGTTGAACGGATTGACTTATTTTAATTATCAATTTGACAAACTTAATGAATACTTGAAAGAGAATAGAGGAATGAAACTTAATGCTACAATAAATATGAAAGTTATGAACTTATTTGATGAGGAGAGAAACGTTACAGTTAGGACAAGGTCGTACACTATTGTAAATGAAGAGGATTTAAGGAATGCTTTGAAAAGAATGAGACCTGATGTTGAAACAAGAATTTTAGATATGGCTTTGTATCAGTCAGGATTAATAATTAGCAATATTAATAATATTCATATCATGTATAATAAATATAATCCGACTAGAGCTGGCAAATATATTGAACTTCCAGAATGGATTAAAAAGAAAAAGGCATGTATCAATATTAAAAATCAAGATGATAAGTGTTTTAAATATTCTATTGAGTGTGGATACTGTAAAATTTGTGATAAAGCACACCCTGAAAAGATGTTTCATTACAAGAAGATAGAAAGTGATTTGATTTTTGATGGTGTGAGTTTTCCTGCTAATAATAATGATATAGATATATTTGAAGAAAATAATAAATCAATATCCATTAATGTTTATGAAATTGATGATGATGAACATATTGTTATTAGTAGAAAATTGAAAAATAAAGATGCTTCTTTTCATTTTGATTTGTTAAGAGTTGATGATGAGGATTGCAGTCATTATGTGTATATAAAAAGTTTGAGCAGACTTATTAATAATCAAAAAAGTAATCATAATGGCAAGTCCTATTTTTGTAAATATTGTAATCATGGATTTAGACATGAAGAATTATTAAATAAACATTATGATAGTGGATGCATGGAAGTTGAAGGACAACAGATAGTAATGCCTAAGCCTTATGAGAAAGTGAGTTTTAAGCATCACTTCAAAAAGTTAAGGTGTCCTTTTGTTGTATATGCCGATTTTGAATGTTTGACAGAGGAACTGAAAAAGCCTGATGAAGATGAAGATAAAAACACTTTTTCTTATCAAGAGCATAAACCATGTGGTTTTATGCTTAATATGGTTAATGCTGTTGATAATACAAATTATGAATTTATGTATCGTGGTAAAGATGCTGTTGATGTGTTTTGTCAAAAACTTAATGAGATTAGGGCAGAAGTAAAGGAGAAGATGGGAGAAAACAAAAAAATAGACATGACTGATGAAGACAAAGAAGATTTTAAACATGCTAAAAACTGCTTTATTTGTGGGGATAAGTTTAGAATGAACTATAAGAATGCCAAGGAAGCAGAGAAATATAGAAAAGTTAGAGATGGAGGGCGAAGCCCTCCAAGCTACTCTTCTGATAAATATCAGAAGGTCCGCGACCATTGTCATTTTACAGGTAAGTATAGAGGTTGTGCTCATAATGTTTGCAATCTTAATTTTTGTAATAGATATTTTAAAATTCCTGTATTCTTTCATAACATGAAAAATTATGACGGTCATTTAATTATTCAAAATGCGGATAAATTAAGTAACAACAATAAAATAGGTGTCATCGCTCAGAACAGTGAAAAATTTATTAATATCAGTTTTGAAAGTTTGAGTGTTAAAGACACTTTTGGGTTTTTAACTGCTTCATTAGATAAGTTAGTTTCAATGAGTAAGTATGATAATACAGATGAAGAAGATAAAAGTAAATGGTTATTGCGTCATAACTGGCAAGATAATTTCAGATATAGCAGTAAAAACGATATGATTAAGAGTGAGAAATGTTTAGATTTATTAACTGACAAAGGCGTTTATCCTTATGACTACATGAATTCATTTGATAAATTTGATGATGAGCAATTACCGAGTAAGGATGATTTTTATAGTCAGTTGAGTGAAGAAGGTATAAGTGTTAACGACTATGAAAGGGCAAAAATTATATGGAAGCATTTCGACATTAAAAATATGGGTGAATACCATGATTTATATTTGAAAACTGATGTATTATTATTGACTGACATTTTCGAAAATTTTAGAGATGTATGTATGAAATATTATGGATTGGACCCTGCTTATTATTATACATTGCCTAACTTTGCTTTTGATGCTATGCTTAAAATGACTGGTGTAGAGATTGATTTAATATGACCAAGAAATGTATGAAATGATAGAAGCGGGACTTAGAGGCGGGATGTGTATGGTTTCTACTAAAAAAGTTGAAGCAAATAATAAATACATGGGAGAAGAATATGATAAAAATAAAGAAAATAGTTATATTAACTATTTTGATGCTAATAATTTGTATGGGTTAAGCATGATACAAAAACTGCCATATAAAAATCTAAAATGGGATGATACATTAAAAGAAGAAGACATTATTAATTACAAAAATAATAATATTGGATATATTCTAGAAGTGGATTTAGAATATCCTAAAGAATTACACGATTTACACAATGACTATCCAATGGCACCTGAGGTTATGAATGTTAAAGCCGACATGCTGTCAGATAAACAAATTGAAATTTATGAATTTTTAAATCATAAAAAACCTACGGATGAGAAAACAAATAAATTAGTATTGAATTTAAATGATAAAGAAAATATGTAATCCATATAAGAACCTTACAATTTTATTTGAAGCAAGGGTTAAAACTTAAGACAATTCATAGAGCAATTAAATTTGAACAAAAAGAAGTTTTAAAACCTTACATTGAGTTTAACACTGAGAAGAGGAAGAATGCTAGAAATGATTTTGAGAAAGATGTTTACAAATTGATGAACAATGCCATATTTGGAAAAACAATGGAGGATAAGCGAAAACATTTAGACTTTGAAGTTGTGAGTGATGAAACTAGATATATGAAGTGTGTAAGTAATCCTAACTTCAAACATAGTCATATCATTAATGAAAATTTGGTTGGAGTTGAAAAGCAAAAAACAAAGTTGAAACTAGACAAACCTATATTTATTGGGATGAGTATTTTAGATTTGAGTAAGCAACACATGTATAAATTTTATTATGACGTTATGAAGCCTAAATATGGAGATAATATTAAAATGGTATATACTGATACTGATAGTTTTGTATTTCATACTAAAACCAATGACATTTATGAAGACCTGAATACAATTAAAAAAGAATTAGATTTTTCAGATTATCCTAAGGAACATAAATGTTATGATGATAATAACAAGAAAGTATTAGGTAAATTTAAGGATGAATTAAAAAGTAAAATAATAACAGGGTTTATAGCTCTTCGTCCTAAATGCTATGCTTACTCAGTTTATGGTGATGATAAAAAATATAAGAAATGTAAGGGCATAGCAAAAGGCACAGTAAGACGTCAAATGAAATATGAAGAGTTTGAGACGGTTTTAAAAACTAATGAGGTTATACATAAGTCATTTAATAGTATTAGAAGTAAAAACCACAGAATTTTTAGTATAACAACTAAAAAAATGCTCTTAGTAGTTATGAAAACAAAAAATATTGGATAGATAGTATAAACTCACTTGCTTACGGCCATTATAAAATAAATTCTTTGAACACGACTTAAAGAAATATTGACTTAATATATTAAGAGGAAAATGAACGGTGATAAAATCAATAATTATATCAATAAAAAATGCTATGATTGTTGTCACTTCAAAAAAGAAAATATGGAATTGCATAAATTGAATTTATCTAATGAAATAGTGAATAATATTATTAAATATTCAATGGATGAAGAAGACGAATGTAGAACTTGTCAGGAATGGAGAGATACTCAAGCTATAATGAATTGTGCGTTGAGAATAAAAAGAAGAAATAATAGAAATGTTGAAGATGACATCTTAATATTTCTTGCTGTTTACAATATCCCACCTTATGATTATGTTAGAGCATTTATGAAAATCAGTAAGAAAAAGTATGAAATGATTAATGACATATTGAGGATGTTAGTAAATCGCAGAAGCGAAGAAGAGGACATAAAGGAAGCTATCAAAACATATATTGAAAGTGAAAAGTTTAATGTTAAAAATACAGTGAGAGATATTAACATTATTTTAAATGATGTATGAAAGAAGTAAGATGTATCAATTAAATAGTTATCCTGAACTAAAATTATAATCATACTATGATTATCACATGTAACATATTATATGTTATAATTGTAATATATTTATCGTTTGTAAAGATTGAAATATTATATTTTCCTAATTTGCTTATCTCTTTCAAAGTGCGTTGTTTAGACTTGGTATGCTTCTTGAATTTTTTCGTGCTTTGGCTGTTTGTTTTTGTTTTGTTTGATACTCTTGTGATATTTTTTGTTGGTATGTTGCTTTGTTTTTTGTTGATGTGTGTTTTTGAGTTTGGGTTCTTTGATGATTTAGAGTGTTGCTGTTTTGTTGGCATGCTTGTTTGAATTATTTAATGTTGTATGCTGTGATTAAATATTTTTGTTGCTGGTTGTGATTATTTATTTTGTTTGCTTGTTGTTCTGGATTTTGTTTTCTGTTTGTTGTGTTGCTGTTGGAAAAATAGTAGAAAGAATAATTCTTTGAATTCTCCTTTTACTATTTTTTACCCAACCCTACCCCACCCCACCATCCACCATCCACCCCACCCCCCCCCACCCCTGTTGGTTTTTGCGGGGGGTGAGGCTTTGCCATCGTGCCCTTCATGAATCCAAACCAGCTGGCGGTGGTCTCCGCGCTGGTGGGCGCTGGCGGGAACATGGGGGCCGTGCTCGCGGGGTTTTGCTTCTACCGGCCCATCGAGGAGTCCGAACTAACAAGGGGCTTGGAGGGTTGCTGCTTGTTTGAATTATTTTGTTGTTTATAGGTTGCTTCTATTTACAGCTTGTTTTGATTTACAGGCTGGTTTTCATGTTTGGATGCTCGGACTGACCAACTGGCTCTTGGTTTTTAGAAGCGGTGTGTTGTTTGCTGACACTGATGGAAACATCTCCCCAGTTCAGTGGATTCCACCTTAATGAACCCGAGCCAACCCCGCAAAAAGATGGCTCCAATTATTTTCTTCCCGGGTCACCAGTTGCTTTGGGACTGGGTAGCGAACATGCTCAGGGAATCTCATTTGAGAAAACTGTTCGGGGTTGCGTTTGCCTTTGCGTGTTGGGGTCGCAAAATATGGAACCCCTTGAGCAGCAAAACCATGACCACTGGGCAAGTGTTTCCGATCCCCAGTTTCATGAATATGCATGTTTAGATCGACCTGGCAAAAAGTGACTTTACCAGCATAACGCATTTCAGTTGGTTAGGGTCGGAAGAGACAGGCACAGTTTGACATTTGCTTGCCATTTGCTTGCCATTTGTTTGCCCCTTGTGAGTAACACATTTGCACAACATGTTGGCGAGCTCGCTTGGGCTAAGATTGCAGAATCTGCGGAATGACTGGCACAGGCCGCAAGGGACTTGCGAGCCTGCTTGCTTGCAGACGGGTTGCTGTACTCAACCCCTTCTCGGCACGGCAACACCTTCAAGTCTTGACGGGAATTTCGCGAGGATCCACTGCTGCCCTTCCAAGTTCACGCGGCCTATGTGATGTTGTGGGCCTTGCTGACCCCGGTCTACTATTGGCGCGAGCATGGCAGCATGTTCCTTGCCCCTGCGGTGTCTGCGACGAATGTGTTGGAGTCCCCGCAGAAGTCGGGAGAAGTCTCCGAACCCGGAGACATTTCTATTTAAAGTGCAGTCAGACACGGCGTGCCCACTTCAGATCAATGAGAGCAGTTGATTGCAAAAGATGTTTCGTTTGAACCTTTGGTCCGTCCGCCGGTTGCTTGTCTTGTTTGTCACATTGCCTGTTGGCCTCTTTGTTTTCGACACAGTGGGTTTTGCTGGCGCCGGCTGGAAGTTATGCTGCCAGCCTTTGAATTTGCCTGCGCACCTCCAGACGCGGGGTGAGGCAGCGGGGCCGGAGCATGCGAGGGCTGTCCTTAGACTCGACTACCTTTTTCGGGTGGTTGCCCTCGAGCGGAGGTCGACTTCTTGAAAAGGAGTTGGCAAAGGACGCGCCGCAAGGCCCGGCCCGGATGCAATGCATGAATTTGCGAAGGCGGACCCTTCCCAGGTGGACAAGCGCCAACCAAGGTGCGGGTCCCGCAAAGAGCCCCCTCACTCGGGGGGCGAACATCTCACGATGGGAAACGCTGCTTGCCCTGTCGCCAAAAGGGAGCTGCGGGGTGTCCAGAACGGGGCTTCTCCTTTATCAAGAGCAGCACGATTGGTCAAAGAGCGGTTCCTCTTTCTAGGTTGCTTTTGAAGTGCGTTTTGGCTTCTTTGCAAATTGCGGGGACTGTTTGCGGTGCGCTGGGAAGTGGCTTGTCCACATGTCGCTTTTTCTTGCTGGGCGCGAGGGGAAATCACACATTTTCACCGACTTGCCAAAAGTCGACCTGTTGCAGTGTTTGGTTTGCTCAAGCAAGGCCTAAGTCGAGTCGAACATTCCCCAACGGAAATCAAGGGATCCACCCTCTCGCCCGGTTTCCCCATCATTAGACCTGAGTCGGGCCTTTTCGGTTTATTTTGGGAGGACTCGGCCTGGGTTTCAGTTTGGTGTCTACGTAACTGATTCCAGTTGCTTCGTCGCCGATTCGCGTACAGAGACGGAGGTGACATGCCCATGTTTGCACCTGAAGTGACATCATCATATACATTGTTTGAAGCTTTGGGCGGTTTTACCCATCTTGGTTTGCAACCAGGAGGTTTGCCGGGCGCTTGCGTTTGCAAGTTCGCTTGCGGGGACAAAATGGCATCCGCCAGAATCGACCGGCCAAAAGCTCACTAAACTCCATGGCCTGGTATCCCCCCCAAGGAAAAAAAACAAACAAAAATATCAAAAATACAAAAATCAATCGGCACCTTGCATTTCTGTGTTCCAGCTGGCACCCAGAAGCGCCTGCCCCTTTGCCCCCATTTTTCCTGCGCCAGGGGCAGCAGCTAAATGCGGTGACACTCAACGTGGCGATCCGTGCGGCTTGGAGCGATCCGGTCCGTTTTCGTAGCGTGCATTGAGAGACCTCTCGTGGCTCTAAGGAACGCAGGCACGCAAATTGCCCATTGCTAATAGCTGCACTATATTTTGAATGTGTATCGCACGCATGGAACAATTTGCAAAGGCTCTGAGCTTCTTGAACTCTCCGCATTCCGATTGAGCACTCAAAGCATGGGCGAACTGCCCAGCGTGGCAAGGCTTGATGGTTGATTCGAGCCCCTTTTTGGCCATAAATCTGCTCCCCCCACCCCGATGCACACCCCCAGTTTTGGCCCCTCAAAGTGGGGGGTTGCCGTTTTCCGTTCTCCCTGCCATAAATTGACCGAGGTACAAAAAGCTCCAGCCCCACACCCAGAGAGTTTGGCTCAGTGGCTCATTTCTGGCTGAGGCCGCCGCAGTTTGGCCGGGCGCCGCCCTGCTGCTGCGGCGCGCCCAGCAGGCGCGCCTGGCAGACGCGGTGAGCCGCTCGGATGGGTCGATCCATTGGGCCAGATGCGGCGATTCGGGCCATGGGAGAGATATGCCGCAGCTTCCAGGACTCCCCAAGCACCCAGAAGGCAGGAGTCGTTGGGGTCCCAACCCAAACCTTGAGCGGGGCGTCCTTGACCATCCCAGCAGCACGAATCAATGCAGGTTTCATGTTAGATGGCAGATGAGCTGCAAGCCCTGAGCGATGCAAAACCCTGAAGCCCTTGACCCAGGCTTGCCCGCAAGGGGTGACCACATTTTTCCGCGAGACTTGGTTGGGTGTTTCTCAACATGGCGACCCCGGTTTTTCGGTGCTTCAAGGGCGGCCGAGCGGAGGGAGCCACCCCCCAGCTCAGGCTACGGCTCCGCGCTGGCGGTCGTGAAGCACGGCTGGCCCTGGACCCTGGCGCTGCTGGCGGCGGCGCGGTCCGCGGGCTGCGCGTTTCTGGTCAGCCTCCGGGCGCGAAATGGGGGGCGTGTAGGAGGACCCTTTCAGTAGCATCCTCTCATGGGGGGAACTGCCCCAAAACCTGAAAGGACATGTTCTATTGGACGTGCTAAATTGGGGTGGGGGTGTGTCTGTGTGCGTGTTGCGGATGCATTTGCCTGTTGTGGCTTAAGCGATCCCATCCCGAAAGCTGTTGTTTAGTGTTCTGGAGTGTATGGGTTCCCCTTTTGAGATGCTCCGTATTTCCAATGAAATGCAGTGGTTAAGGCAGATTCCATTTCGAAAGTTGCCTCGGGAAAGAGCAGCGCATGCAATCTTGCGATTGAATCGCTGCAATGCGGCCAAGTTGCTTCAAAAGTGGATGGGTTTGCCAGAAACCATTGGTTCAAGTGCTTTTTAGTTCCTACTGCGCCCAGAGCCT